>OX638359.1:4641034-5241034 GCA_951812935.1 Hermaeophaga mercurialis
TCATGGCTTAAGTATGGGTAATCCTCTGAGTTGCCTGATGGCTGATCTCTTCCTAGATCATCTTGAAAATGAAAAAAATTCTTATTCCTACTAATAACCAATTTATTCTTAATTGGCATAGATATGTTGACGACATTTTTGTTATCTTCAAAGGTAACTCTTCAGATATTAATAACTTTCTTCTTTTTTTGAACAATCTCCACCCTAACATTTCCTTCACAGTTGAAATTGAAGTGAATTCCTCGATTAATTTTCTTGATCTGTCCATTACCCTTTCGAATAACCAACTTTCTTTTGACATATATAGGAAACCTACTCAAACTGATCATCTTATCAATTTCCATTCCAATCACTCTTTCCAACATAAAATGTCCGCTATTTACTGCTATGTTCACCGCTTACTCAATGTTCCTTTATCCCCAGACAATTTTTCCAAAGAAGTTAATATCTTAAAACAATTAGCTGTTAACAACAGTTTCCAGCCAAATATTATCGATAAAGTCCTCCATAAATTAAAACTAAAACGTAACATACAACAAGCATATAATGTAAGTCCTGTCCCTTCGACTAATTTAAAATATTTCTCATTACCTTACCTAGGAAAAATTTCCCATGACATTTCCAAAATCTTCCGAAATTTAGACAATATCAAGATATCCTTCAAAAACAACCTTTCCATTAAATCGTTACTTAGTCACACAAAAGATTCTCTTCCCATCCTTGACAAAAGCGGTATTTACAAACTTTCTTGTTTAGATTGTAATTCAACTTACATTGGAAAAACTGTTCGAAAACTGGACATTCGAATCAAAGAACACATCAGATACCCTGATAAGTCCACCTTTGGACACCATTTAAAATTTAACAAACACAATTTCAACCCCCCTGAAAACGTTAAAATTTTACACAACATCTTCAATTGTAACTTTAAACTTGATCTTCTCGAAGATCTTGAAATCCTTCGTGAACTAAATAAACCTTCCTCCTCCTGTTTAAACACCCAAATTCACCTAAATATTAACAAATTTAACCCATTATTCAAAAGTTTGTAAGTGTGTGGTAAGTAATCACTTCTTTTATTTTTAAAACCTATTTAAATTAACCACTAGTCAACATATTCTTCTCTCCTACATCCACCTTCATATTTGAACGTCTCTCAGATCTATTCTTCCTTTTTATTGTCCTGGCCTTTTACCTTTCCCTTTACTTAAAAATAACCTTACTCTTTTTCTAACTTTGTCAAAAACCGCATGTTCATAATTTTCTCACGTAAAACATCTTAATTTTTTATTTATTTTACATGTTTTTAAAAAACACTTGTTGTCTTTTATTGGGACAACTTTCAGGCCTGGGCCTTTAAAAACCAAATTTTTTAAAAATGTTACTGTTTTCTACTATATTAATGTCGTTTTTTAAAAAGTTAATTTAAGATGTATTGTTACTGCGTTGATGTTCTCTACTTTTGTTTTATAACCAACCTTCTCTACTTTTTTGCACTTTTGTAAGTATCATGTTTGCTTTATGTATGATCTTCTATCATCAATTATTTTTTCAGTTTGTCCTGATGATGGCATTGTTTTGCCGAAAGCGCTTGACACTCTTTTGACTTTGAGAAATATATATATTTCTTTTACACATATCTTTAAATAAAGAATCTTACACACTTTAAAATACAACTTATTCAGCCTTTCTTTCATTCTTATTTCTGTTTGTTTAACTTCTATAATTCTCATTCTCATTCTCTCTGAATTTTAGACACTGTTTTTAGTTAGTTAAATACACTTTGTTCATAAAATTCTTATTTTTATAGTGTAATTTCCTAGTAGTAGATATAAATTAACTTACTCACTGTGTAAAAAAGGCTTTTTATTAAAATATGTACCTCGTTGCTGCAGCACTATTCGTTTATATTTTTGAATACCACTTTAAAGCCTTGCAGATTTTCCAACGGGAAATTTTGAAGTATAAACATTATAAGTATCGTTTTAAACCAACCGCAAAAGTTTGAGATAAAAAGTAAATTTATGAACTTAAGAGCATCATACAATATTGAATTGTTGGGGAAAATAGATACGTGGGACACTTTAAAAGTTTTCCTGGCAACTATGAAGTCTCTTAGTTCATTTCATGCATTATCTATATAGAAATTTATTGAAATAGAGTAGGAAGTTTCATACCAATAAATAAGTTAATTCCCAGAGCAACATCAAAATTTAACGCTTAATGAAAATAACTCAATAATCACAATCACAAAGAAATATCGTTGAATCGATGTGCTTTATACAAATACTCAATTAGAACCTTCAACGATTTAAGCTTTATTTTTAAGAATATCTTATTTGGCGACGGAAAAAATTGAGTAATCTTTACACGAACTGCATGTCTAAAGAAATTGACAATGCGACGGTTCTCATTAATATAATTTCGCAACGAATCGTAACGAAGTTATTCGAGGCAATTTACATTCATCTTATTTGCGAGTCAGAATTACTTCATCCCCATCGATTTGCACCTTATGTTAGAGATTTATTGCTGAAAACTTTGAATATCTAAATGGATTTTTCGCTTTATGCATTTGCTCGATCAACCGAAGGGTAATTAAATTTTCACTTTGCTTTTCAGGCGTTTTAAACGAATTCCGGTTATTCATTGCTATATCAATCGATTCATTTGTATGCTGCTATTAATTTACTTTGTATAATATTACTGATGAGCTTGTGAGGGGGATTTCCAAAAGTTTATAGTCCTGGCCCTGTGGGGAAATCTTTATTTGTATAAATAGTTAAAATTTTATATTTAATAAAATCTATTTTATTTAGATTATTCGTTTTTGTTTGTAACAAAATACTTATGTTACTAAATAGTCTCCAATTTAAAATCACTTCAATTAATCATTTAATATACAGTAAATCAAAGTACTAATGAAAACAATAAGGCCTTTTGATTATCTCAAAAGACTTTGGTGTGAAATTCATTTTAGAAAATTAACATTTATTGACATTTTTTATTTATTTTAGATTGAAAGTAGACATTTTAAAATCAGTGAAATCTTTCTAAGTCTATAAAAAAAGTTAGAATCAGTGTGGACTTCATTTGAAAAACTGATTAATTTTAAGATTTTATTTGAAAAGCTATTTTAGATTGAAAGAAGTCATTTTGAACTCTCTCTAAATTTCTAAAAACATATTTGAATCAGTGTGTTTTTGTTTTGGAAAAACGATAAATTTTTAGATTTTATTTGAAAAGTTATTTTACAATGAAATCACTCTAAATCTCTAAAAAAATTTGGAATCAATGTGGATTTCTTTAGGAAAAATAAATTTTGAAATTTTATATGAAAAGTTATTTTAGATTGAAAAAAGCCATTTTAAAATCAGTGAAATCTCTCTAAATTTTAAAAAAATTGGAATCAGAGAGTATTTCTTTTGGAAAACTGATAATTTTGAGATTTTATTTAAAAAGTTATTTTAGATTGAAAGAACCTATTTCAAAATCAGTCAAATATCTGTAAATCTCTGAAAAATTTTTGGAATAAGTATGGATTTCATTTGGAAAAATGATTAATTTTGAGATTTTAGTTGAAAATAAATTTTAGATTGAAAACCCATTTTGAAATCAGTGAAATCTCTCTAAATCTCTAAAAAAAATTTGGAATCAGTTTGTACTTATTTTTGAAAAATTTTAAATTTTGATATTTTATTTGAAAAGTTGTTTTAGGTTGAAAGAAACCATTATGAAATCTCTCTAAATTTCTAATCAGTGTGAATTTCTTTTGCAAAAATGATAGATTTTGAGATTTTATTTGAAAAGTTATTTTAAATTGAAATAAAGAAATCAGTGAAATCCCTCCAAATCTCATAAATAAAAATTGGTTCTAAATGACTCCACCATATTGCCAAATGGCTCAATGATTCAAAAACCAACTGCACATTCCAAAAAATATGTGTTAAATACAAAGTGAATCCTTGAATAAGATTTAAAAATTAACAATCTTTTCAAAATTAAGTTTAGATTCATTCCAAAATGGCTCAGCAGGTCCAGAAAAGAATTTACTGATTTGAAAATGAGTGACCTTCTTAGTACATTTGTCTGTCTATTTAGCTCAAATAAATTTTAAATGACTTTATCGATTTGAGAATTAGATTTGTTAATTTTTGAATGAACTTTATTTATTTGAAAATATATCTTAAAGAAGCTTCAGTTATTTTAAACTAACTTTTTTTATACTAAAATGAATTAAAGCGTTTCTTGCATAGCTTAATTCTAAAGTTTTTTGATACATAAATTCTATTTACTGATTTCAAATTGTACCAAATAAAAACTGTATTCAAATTACTTTAATTCGCTCTAAAATGCTTCCAGTATTTGAAAATGTCTATATATTTCAAAAAGTTACCACTGATTCTATTGATTCAAAAATAAGTCGCATCCATTCCCATAAACCGAATCCCCTGATTCAGGAACAAGATTCACTCTGTTTCTTTATAAAAGTTTGTTCCGAAAAAATACAAAAATGATCCGTAAATAAAAATCTACATTTCCAATTTAAACGGACCGTTAGTTGGAAACAAGAAAACTTTATTCGAAAACACCAAGTTAAATCGGAATTTCCGTTTTCTAGTTTGTGCGAAATAGTTTCAATTGTATTTTAGATATTCGTGCTTAAAAACACCAATTACTCCGGAATATCTGCCGGATTTGTAAAATAATTTGTGTTCCGATTGTATATCTATAAACTTCTTAAGAATGATAGAGTTTCAGTATCGAAGGCACTCAAATTAGATTTTGAAAGCAACAATAAAGTTTTTCATCGAATCAGTCCACGAGTTTGGAGCCATCGATCGAAGATATTGCTCTTGTTTTCATTATTTAATGAGTTAAAACAGAATATTGTAACATTGTAATAAACGTTCAAATTTATTAGCCTGAATCTAAAAACAAATAGTTTGTGAAGCAAAAATTTAATTTGTCTTGATTGAGCATTGAGAGAGCAAATTTGCACAGGGTGTTTCGGAAATAGGTTCTTTTTAGTAAAGCAAGGCGACAAATATAGGGAATACTAAACGCAAAAGTACCAAAAGGAAGTGCAAGTACACTGCCCCAAGAAATTAACGCTTTACTAATAATTTTCTAATTAATTTATTTGTAAAATTGAAATAATAAATCAATCTTTATATTTTAATAATTTTTATTAAATTAACTCTAAGTAAACCATTTTTTAAACAAGCAGTCCTAACATTAAGCATAAAGTAATGAAAAACAAACAAAAAAAAAACTAAATTATGAATTTTAATTTTTAAATGAAACAAGGAGTATCAAAAATTAAAAATTCTACGGAACTTTTCAACTTTAATATCGTATATTTCCATTTCTACTTCTAATCGTGTCCTGATATCGAGGATTCATGCTTAAAATAAGATTTCGAAGGATGTTTTGATCCAGACCATTCCAAATTTCAACCAATAGTCGCCCCACGTCTTCCAAGTTGTTGAGCCGGTTCGGATGAGCACGTAATTGCCTTCCAAGCATATTCTAGATATGCTCTATTGGACTAAGGTCGGGACTTCGTGCTGGCTAGGCCGTAGCTACAATTCCAACTTCCAATAGGTAGCCTTGATCTGTATGAGGTCGAGCATTATCATGCATTAGCAAACAATGTTGGCCAATATAAAATGGCACGGAAAAAATTGTTTGGATAGTCAAAAGAAATAATATACAAAATGAGATAAAACATATTACAGTTTGTTTAAAATGGCCATATTTTCCTAAAAATATTAACTGTAGCATTAACTTCTTGGAGCAGTTCTAAAATGTCTTATTCAAAAATACTTCCCTATCCTTTTATCTAAAGTCTTCAATTTTAAGGTTTCCAATAAATATTACGTACTGGCGAAATTGTTTTTTGTATCTCTGTTGGCGCCGACATGGAATTTTTCCAAAGCGACGGCATCCCTTAAAATATCGGATAATTTCGAGCTCACTATCTTGCCTGGATAAGTTTCAAATTCATGACGTACATTGTTGCAGCAAACATGAAACATATATCATGGGTTGGCGGAAAAGGAGCTACACAGCAGAACCGATAGGCGGAGGCTTTATCGAAATTATACATTTTTCACTGCGCCACTCAAACATTAAAGGAAATTTGGTGATGGAAGATGTATATTTTTCTTTATCATAAATACAAAGTGATTGATATTTTTAGAGGAATTTTCATTTCAATTAAGACTGGGCTTCTATAAAAAAATGGCATCAAAATAATACTGAAAAATGGACAAAAAGACGGTTTCTGTAATTTAAAATAGTTAAAGTTTTTTTTTTCTGATTCCATAAGCATTTCAAATAATAAAGTTAATGATCATAAGAAACAATGTTGATATAAAATTTGTAAGCTAGTGTGAATCTCAGAATTACTGCTTATTCATTTAAAATTGTGTCTTAGGAAAAATAGATTTTGAAATTTTTTATGAAAAGTTGTTTTAGATTGAATGAACTTATTTCAAAATCAGTCAAATCTCTGTAAATCTCTGTAAATCTCTGAAAAATTTTTGGAATAAGTATGGACTTGATTTGGAGCAATGATTAATTTTGAGATTTTAGTTGAAAATAAATTTTAGATTGAAAACCCATTTTGAAATCAGTGAAATCTCTCTAAATCTCTAAAAAAATGTAGACTCAGTTTGTATTTCTTTTTGAAACATGATAAATTTTGAGATTTTATTTAAAAAGTAAATTTAAATTAAAAGAACCCATTTTGAAATCAGTCAAATCTCTAAATAAATTTTGGAATAAGTATGGATTTCATTTGGAAAAATTATTAATTTTGAAAATAATTTTTAGATTGAAAACTTATTTTGGTATCAGTGAAATATCTCTAATTCTCTAAAAAAAATTTGGAATCAGTTTGTATTTCTTTTTGTAAAATGATAAATTTTTGAGATTTTATTTGAAAAGTAGCTGAAAGAAACCATTTTGAAATATCTCTAAATTTTTGGAATTTTGGAATAACTATAGATTTTATTTTAGAAAAATGATATGATGAATAAAACTTTTTTGGAATCAGTGTGTCTTTTGAGTTATTTAGCGAAGTACTAATTTAAAATACCGATTACAACATGCACCAAATTTACAGAGGACTAATTTTAAAAAACTGGATTTGAATTTCACTTAATTCCAAACGACTTCATATAGTCCAAATATATAAAAATTGGTTCCAAATGACTCCACCAAATTCCCAAATGGTTCAATGATAGACAAAAATAGACAAAAAGATGGTTTCTATAATTTAAAATATTTAACGTTTTTTTTCTGATTCCATAAGCATTTCAAATAATAAAGTTATTGATCATAAGAAACAATCTCGATATAAATTTTTTTATGAAAAGTTATTTTAGATTGAATGAAGCCATTTTTAAATCAGTGAAATCTCTCTAAATCTTAAAAAAATTGGAATCAGTGAGTATTTCTTTTGGAAAAATGATAAATTTTGGGATTTTATTTAAAAAGTAAATTTAAATTAAAAGAACCCATTTTGAAATCAGTCAAATCTTTGTTATTTTTACACAAAAATTGTAATTCTTCTGCGTCGTTTTGGTATATTGTTGTTGTAGTTACTGATAAAAACAAAAAACTAATAGAAACGAAATTTCAATTCGATAATAAAAATCATAACAAAAAATTACCAATAAATAACAATATCAAAATTCTGCTTTTTGTTCAAAGCTGATTGACTATTATTGGCAGGAACTCCTGGAAAGTTCGCAATACTATTACCAAATTATATTAAATTAATTAAAAATGTAATAAAATTTTGTGAAATTATAAAATGAATCTGTTAAAATTTCATTTGAATTTTGATCACTAACACTGACAGTAATTTTTATTTGAATACAAAATTGCATCGGTTTCGTATTGTTTCTGTAGACCTGTTTTAATTTTGACTAAAAATAACTGAGGGAGTTAGAACACAAGGGTGCAAATTTTGTAAAATATAAGAAAAGTGCAAGGTCCACTTGAATGTACTTGAATATCGGATGTTCTTGGTACATAAAGGAAATAAGTGCAAACTTGGTTGGTGTCGAGATCTGTCGGGAAAAAGAACAACTTAAAATAATTTTTTTTATATCTTGAAGTTGAATATCGATTTCCCAAAATGTTAGTTAGACCCCTTTTGATGCGACCCTCTGAACTGAGAAAAATGTAAAAAGCACCCAATATATTAGAGACTGGAAATGTTTCGAAATCGTTGAGGATCACACTCAATAAACTTTAGTAATCAACATTTTAGTTTTCACAAACTATTTATATTTTGAAGCAAGAAAACTTTTTATATTAACTGAATCACATCCAAACAGCAGTACTAATGAAATACTCGTTTTTTTTAAGTTTCACTCCATTCTGCATGGTTTTTATTTATAATCCAAAAATGTTACAAACCGCTGCGATATTCCAATCAAAGTTTAAGTACTGTAATTTAACTGAAATTAGCTTCTGAATTATACTTCCAAAAATATTGCCATTTTTTTCACTGTATAACTTAATGATATTTACAAACGTGACCGTAATAAATTTTGAAAGTTTTGTGTGCTGAATCGTCGTGTTTGAATTGAAACTATTTTCGACGTCGGTCCGGAGTTTGCCAAAAAGTTTTTTTGACTAGGAAATTTCGCGGCGTCCCACATACAACTTCCAATAACGTAATAAATAAAGTTTTTCGATGAAAAGTTGTCAACTAGACATTGATATCCAATCAAAACTCGTCAGTGTTTTTACGACGCTGTCGCGTCCTTCGGCTCGCTGTTCAATTTAAGTTTTCACCTGGAGCTCGTAAATAAAATATAAAATAAATATTTATGACGTCAATTTTACTAAAACTTTTTGCCACAGTTTTATTGCGGAACGAGATATATCTAAACCGTTTTATCAATGTTATTTATCACCCCATTTATTTAAATTTATTTCCAATTATTTTTACATTTTTTCTTATTACAGATACGTTTTAATCCATATTTTCGAAAATACAAAAATATTATTTTGATTTTTTTATTAAAAATGATAACATACACATTAAATATTTTACCTTGTAGTGAATTCTGTTTTCCGTGCTAAAAAAATATTCATGTAAAAGGTCTTTATGTCTTCCTGAAAATAAAACTGCTACGAACTAATTTAACTTTTTTACATCTCTCTTTAAAATACTAGAAACAACATCATTTTGGGAATAAAATTGTATTTGATTAGTATTTCGCCTAAAATTAACTCATAAAAAACTTATACAACACTGAACGCGCGATTTTTTCTGCTTTCGACGATTGGGAAGAAGTAATTTAGAAATTTATAACAGATAAAAGAGTTATAGGCATGAATACTTGAACCAACATCCTAAAAGCGGCACCTTTACTGTTTTGGAAAATGGAAAAACATTTTCTCTGGATTTATGGCATCTTTTCTCCAATAAAAAGTAAAATTAGTTAAAGCGGACAAAAAGCAATTAAAATGGATGGTGGTAAATTTTGAAGTAAAAAACTTTTTTTATTAATTTACAGATTTTAACATAGTAGTATTATAGTATATTTAATATTCGTATAGTATATTAAAAGGAAAACATCGTGACGATATTAAATAGATTAATGCGATTTCATACAATTATAATTAAATACCTTTTGGAACGGTCTAAAACTAAAATCAAAGGTTTAATATGCCCAACTATTATAGTAAATTTTATAAATGATCGTAATAATATTTTCTGATAGTCTTAGAAAATTTATTGTTAAAATCAATCTGAATGCACATTAAAATTGGATGTAACTAATTAATGTATAACATTCAATGATAGTAATTATAATAAAAAAATACGATCAAATCTAGACATGTCAATTGTTTGCTAAAGATAATCAAAATGATAAATTTCTATAAAATAATTGAATTAAGATTATGAGTAAACAATATTAAAATTATAGGATCATTCAAGATCAGTTTTGTAAAGGAATTTGTTCTTAAAAACATCAAATAAAAATATTATAAATATTGACATCATGTCATATGGCTAACTATTAAGCATATACGTAGCTGAATTATTTATTTATTTTAATGTAAATTTGATGTTACAGAAAGTGAAAATATTAATGTTGGATATTATAAATAAATGAGTTTGTCATAGATAAGACTTAAAATTTCAAAAATTTGAATTTAAAAATGTAAAACATAGGATCTATTTATTAAGAATTTTTATACAAAAATAATGTCTTGTACTAGAAAACAGTATTATCAGTTTTTAGAGGAAAGTTTAGGCTTTTTAAAGATGTAACTATGTTTGTGTAAATATTTCTGACCAGAAAGTTATCTTTAGGTTAAAATGTAACATTTAGCAAAATTTTATAAAAATATTAGAAATAATACGTCTAAAGATGAAATTATTCGTATTGTTTGGTTTTAGTTTAAAAAAAATCTATAAAAGAACTGTCAAAATTACTAGCGAGAGAATTGATTTTTCACTTGTGAAGTTAAACATTAATCATAATGTCGTAAAGCAATAATTACGTGATAATTACATGAGTAATTCAATATAAGAAACGTATTCTATGTATTGATCAAATATTTTCTTTAATAGAATATTAACCAGTTTTAACTTAAACTTAAAATAAAAATGGACATTGTTTATAATTGTGTTAAATAAAGTTGAGATTATGAATCTTTTGAATCCCGCCATTATCAATAGAGATGATATTTACGGAATTCTATGGTACAGAGTCGCTTTAGTGGTTGAAGTATAAAATTGATTTTTATTTATTTATTTATTTATTTAGTTGTCACCAATTTACTTAATAATAATTTTTTCTTATAAATAGAATCGTCCAATTTTCATTTAATTTTCAACTTACTTATTTATTTCATTTATTTATTGAACCTCACCTGTGATTAATTGAGTTTCCATTTTTTTTATTTTTATAATAAACACTATTTTAAATTTTACAACACAATATACATAATTTGTTTCGTATTAAATGCATTACAGATTTTCTCATATTTTGTACCAAGGATAAACCAAATTTATTCTGAAGAAAGATAATAAGATCAATATTGTAAACTTACAGTACTGATACCATAATACAAGATAACACAAAATGTTTTTCTTAAATAGCGGATATATTATAATAAAAAAGACAAGGAACAATGAAGTGTCAAGAAGTAGAGGAAATTACAAGAACTGAATGTCAGTAACCAGAGGGATCATATGGCATTCTATTTGGAGAAAACAAACGCCATAGAGTTCCCATGAGACGGAGGGTATGTTTTTTTTAACACATCAGGGACTAACTAATGTAAATAAAAAAAAATGCTTGTGTAAAATTTGGAAATACAAACAATTTGTTTTTAATTTATATCTTAATTTGATCAATAATTTTCTCTAAGTTAGCGAAAGCCGCCTCTGGCAATCCAACATTCCAAATTGGAGACCATAAAAAATTTATTTGCGCAATAAATCTGCCTTTAACAACTCCATCATTGTTTTTCGAGATACTAAAAGAATTCTAAAACCGTCGCGCACTAATAACTATTTACGTATAAATGTTGCTTAAAATAATCAAGCCGGATTGCAGAAAACGTTAATAGCCAAACTACTCAGTTTATTTTCCAGATAAATGTTGTTCGAATGCAAACATAATTTTCTGAACAATTTCCTTCTCAGACGGTTGCTAGAAAGTAATTTGTTAACTGCCAAGAAATTCCGATGTGGACATTCCATTCGGAGTTCGTCTTGGAAAATCGAACTGCACTTGGAAAATCCACAAAAACTGTTTAACATGTTTTTCTCTTATACTCTAATATATTTGCGAATCGTGGACAACTTCAGATATACAGAAGTAAAAACTGAATTGCAAAGAATGTGATATATAAGAAATAGAGGATGATAGGCAAATAAAAAAATTAACAAAGATGCTAAGAGAAGGCAAACATTTCCTTAAATATTTATTAACACGATATTCTGGAAAAATATTATTTTTATACATTCAGATCAAAAATACTTTGAGAGATTTTAAATTGTCCAAATTTCTTGACTCTTTATTAGTTGCAAAATTGGCTTATTGAAATATCTGAATATATTGAATTTACCACTGTTATCATAAAAGCTAAATTAGTTACATAATAATAATAATAATGTAATAATAATTATTATTCAGAGTATATCTTTTGATGACATAAAAAGTAGCAGACTGGTAAGTTTATCTCTAATAAAATTAGTTAAAACTATAAAGTTAATTTGTTTTGCAAGAGCTTCTAAATCTTAATACAAATTCATACTTTTTAAAGTCACTGCATAAACATTTCTTCAACGCTCTACTGACGTGTGTTCCAAAAGTGACTCAAGATTGAAATTTTACGGCTTTTGTGCGATAAAGTGTTGGCAACCAAAAAAACCAGGGTGACATTTTAATAATATTAAAAGTAGAGCGCAACACGAACGAACAACGTGTTTTCATTGTTGAGCAATATATTAAAAATAATGAAAATGTTGCTGCTACAGTTTACATTTTTCGTACAAAATATAGCCGAAATAGTAATTTAATATAATTTTAATTAAAACAAAAATTAGGGAGTCTGTTTCAAAGAGTGATCTTAAACATTCTGTTAGTTTTTCAATCATACAAAATAACACAAAACATCAAAACAGTTCATTAGAGTGTTGATAGAGAAAGAAATTCGGTACCGTGGCCAATAATTGGATATTCTAAAAAGATCTCTACGGTGTATTCTCGCAAAAAATTTACTTCTTCATGCTTATAAAGTCCAATTTATCCAACAACTGAAATCTACTGATCTCACATAAAGAAAATAATTCGTTGAATAGCTTTTGGAAAAACAAGTGAATGCTGCTTCATTGATAAGGCTCATTTGTATCTTGATGGTTTGGTTAAATAACGAAATTGTCGTATTTGGGTTTCATAAAATCGTGACTGTTAAAAAAATACATCCCCAAAATATCAATGTTTAATACAGATTTTGGGTTGGGGGCATCATCGGACTATTGATCTTCGAAAATGCGAATTGTGGAATTTCCCGTTTTGTTGATTAGAAAATTTGAACAAAAAAGTGAAATTTGAACATATTATGATTTATTAAAAATAGTACAATTTTTATTTATAAGCTTGTGTATTATATTAATATTTTCTCTTGCGTGAATTTTGGAACACTCGGTCGTTGTAAAATAGTTACTATACCCAGCACAGAAATATAAATAATCTAATCTAATGATAAATGAATGCAAACATTTTTTGGCTAGTTATATGTACATAATGAATAATATTTTCTTAACATATCTATAACAATATCTATATATACTTCTTAAATATAATTTAGTATTAAGAAAAGTACAGGTACTAAAAAATTATGTGAAAAAAAGGGAAGGGCATAAAAAAATCGTTTCTCTTAGTTTGTGAATTTTCTTTTGTTTTCTGTAACGCTTAGTAAAAGTGTTCAAACATAATAGAATCCTGTCCAGTTATTTATGAAAAATGGTAAAATGGTAAAAGTCAACCTTTTGACATGTATTTTCCATATTGACCGGAGTATAATTCGAATTCGACTTCTAATGAAAAAAAAAAAAACCCTTTAAAGCAGTACAATAAAACATAGTTGTGCTATCATGCTGGATTTGTTTCCGAGTTTTCATTGTGTAAATTTGTTTGTTCTTACTTCACCTTTACTATTTTGTAATTAAAAATACAAGAATCTTATTTACGGATATTTGTTTTAGTACTTTGAAGACTGATGACAGCGCCCTCCAACGAATTACACTTTTTCCAATAAAACATTATTAAAAAGTCATGTGCGAAGAACCTTAAAAACGTCACAAATAATGCGACAATAATGTTAAAAAACTTTATAAAGCACTTTTTGACATTCTAGCTTACTTTCATTTCAATCTGGATCTAACTTTTTAGTATTATGTTGGTAACATCGTAAAAGAAGGAGGACGCAAGTTTAACATATTTCAACAATTCAGCACCGTACTTCTATTTGTAGATACCATATTTTACTTGTGTTGTACCCTCAATACCATATGACCTTGAAGTGGGAAAATTGTCGATTTGGGAGGAGACCTGGTTTAGCCTATTTATTAAGCCCGAATGAAATTTTTAGAAAAGTCTATCATAGTATAAAATTAAAAATAGTTCAGATCAAACATTGACGTGTGAAGAACAGAAATGAGGTGATTAAAACTAAATGTTAAGTGCAGTTGCACTGTTTCTTTGGTTTATCTAAAACAATTAATTCAAGGAATGATGCTAATGTTTCTTGAAACGTAGGGAGTAACAAATGGAGCTGGATGACTGACTACCGGGATTGTTTGTGTTCAAGTTTAGCCCGCTTTGAAATGGAATAGTCTCATTTTTGGACAAATAATTTATGATAGCCGGATACGGGAAGCAAAATACATATACACCGAGAAGATTTAATTAGAGTTGAAAGAAATAACGTAGTGTGTAATACGGGAAAATTATTTTTGATATTTATTAAGGATTATACAGGAATTGTATCAGTTTTTTGGTTTGTTATATTTTAAAATCAACTTATATCACAATAATAATTTTTAGCGATTACCCCTTTCTCTCTTATCTTTTATTATCGAAACTATCAGCAGCAATACTATATAACTAATTATGTAACGTTAGCTGAATTTTTCCGGGCCGAAGAACCATGAACGCAAATCGTGATTTTCCAAATGAATTTGGTAAAATGATATATATCCAGTATTTTTTTTTAGTTAAAACGAAAAAAGAATAATTAATATGTTTCTATGTTTTTCTCTCCTTAATTCACTTAATTGATGACAAAGAATTGATAAATTTTACACGTAGAACTTGTCTTCTCGGTGCTTCCTGTTGATTTTGTTTTTCTACTGACAGTTTTACTTACTAATCTCACCCTGTGTTACATCCGGCTCGAATTAGGACCATGAATGCAAATAGTGGTTTCCAAATGTGTTTGGTCAAATAAACTGTTTCATTGTTTGTACTAATTTCAGGCACTTAAGAATAGTAAATATAATCCAGGACCTCTACCTCAATGTTGATGTATAATGTACTTAATTTTTTAATTAAACATTTAATATTTCAGGACATTGTTTCATTGCCTAAACAGAGTTTGCTTTCCTAGCATGTTTTGTTAATGAGATTACAAAATTTTAATTAATAATTTATTTAGGAATTAAAGAAATTACTATGTATATCAATTTACTAATACAGGGTGGTCCGTATATGATTCTGTTGGAAAAGTTAAGTTTTGGTTAAAAAACTGTAATTTTTAAACATAATCAGTAATAAAATAAATGTGAATACTTGTTTTGATCAATTATACTTTCTACATGATTCTGCTTAATTTTTTAACAATTTGAATAAAATAAGGATCACAGGATTTAAAAAATAAAATTAAAAAAAATGAAAAAGTAAAGTGATATTTTTATCTTTTACATGTCTTCTAGTAAAACAAGTTGGTTATTTTAAATTTTTGCAATACAATATAACCAAATCAAATAAAAAATCTGCAATGGCATTTAATAGTTGTAGGGGGTGGCCCATGACCCGTTTACATCCAGTAGTTATAATTTAGAATTTTTGGTACATTATTTATGATATAAATTTTGAAGTTATTGTTGATTCTGTTACGTATGGGGTTACTGTTTTTTCAATAAATATATGAAAAAATGTAAATAATATTTTTGTGAAACAATAACAATTTATTTTACTATCAATAAAAACCAATCTTACAAAATATTAGGGCAACTTACATCTTTAAATAGTTAACATATTTAATCGCAGGGATAGGCACTATCAACTTCTCGATCATCCGAGAACCCAAATCTCTTTTTATTTTCAAACCAAAAAAAACCCAAAGGCTTAATAATCTGGATGACTCTAATAAAAATATTTATTTATTATCCGATCGCGACCTTGTCCCAAAACTTTCGCTCACGTAATGTTAAATAAACCATAAATGTTATAATTTAGAAAACATTAACAAATAAGTTTTATGTACAGAGCGATATTTAACTAAATCCCTGTACATAATATCTTAACAATACCAAATTAACATTAGTGCAAAAACATATAACCAAATTTTTGCTGCGATAACACCAACGTCCCTGGCTTTCGAAATATTTTTGAAATCGCCAAACAACTGGAGGTAGTTTTTATTAAATACTTCATCTTCGTTTAAGTAATTCCTCTAGAGTCTACGGCGCAAATATCTTTATGCCAGACGTCAAAAAGCTCTCTTTGGGCTTTAGTTTCCACATTGATAGTGCATTCCTGAAAAGTAATTTGTTATTGAGAACGTTTCTGCATGCTCTCTTTCGTCGTTAGCGAAGTTATTACAAAGTCTTTATGTGTAATGCTATTTTATTTCCCAACTCCTACGTTTTTTTTTAATTTCCGTTTTGAATTTTATGTAATTTAAATTCCAGGTAGTAGAAAGCAGAAAGTGTATTTTTCAGAATAATTGAATGAATGGGGAGTGTGTGAATAAAGAAAGGAAATATCATTAGTGAAATTGCTGTTCTACGAATTTTAATTAGGAATGTTACGTACAATATTCAGGATTCGTATGATTTCGTGAAAATAAAATTTGTTCTTTATTAAGCACAATGGGTTTCAATTTTTAAAGTAAAGGTTAGTAAGTATTATTTTTAAAAAAGATAGAAATCTTTAATCAATAAATAAAGTAAATGCAGCAACTCGATGTGGGATAGTGATAAATCGAATAGGAGTGTAGTAAAGGATCTAGAATTACAAATTAAGCCAATCCAATTTGGAGAGCTTACATAAATCAGTGTTAAATGCCGTAACCCTTAGCATAGATCCGGCGATTGAACTCCGCAGTCAAATAACACCCTATTATTGAAACTAGGATGGGGAAAGTAGAGATAAATCTGAAAAAGTGTGTCACGTTCCATCAATGACACTGAATATGGCGGAATGTGGAAGATAGGTTCTGCCATGCACTCAAGACAGCCTGATACCAACTTACCCAAGAAATAAGGGATTTATCAATGCTTCTACATCAGGAATGAGATTATTCATTTTCTGGATATCTCTACTTCCTCGGGCCTGGTACTGACAGTAAAAATTTGATAAAAACACATTGCTACGCAAAAACTAGTGTTTAGGAAAAACAAGATTGGATTAACTGCATGATAAGGGTGAGGTCCCGGATTATTTGGTAATAGGAACTCGATTCACAAAAATAACAAGATAAAGGCAAACATACACGGTGAACAGTTAAAACAGAGCAAGATCATCAATTGGAAATCATACGAACATTTTTTATCAATAAATTCTTTCATAAAATAAAGTACAAAATCAATACCAGAAATCACTATTTAAATAGAATTGGAAAGCAATTTGTTTCGGCTATATAGCCATCATCATCATTATAAAATTTCATAAAAACTAAACTGCAGTAAAGTAACCTAACTTACGTATACAAAGATGGTCTTACTTAATAGATATGATTATGGAATTGATAAAAGTAAAGGTGAAACTATTAATACCAGTCACAAGTTAAAAATTATGATAAAACCATAGGAACGGAGGAAAGAATAAAAACCCACTAACAGTGGCGATAGTACGACGAAAATCTAGATCTAAAGAGATGCAGCCAAATTGGCAGGAAAATAGAAAAAGTCCACAAACTAGATCGACACTTCTCCATAGAATACAAAATGTCGACCATCTGTCAAGCTTGAAGAAGAAAGAAATAAAAAAATTCTGATAATAATAGCCAAGACAAGAGGGGACGATTGTGGACAAAAGTGATAAGGTCACTTGTGAGTCCCGGAAGAAAAAGAAGAAAAAAGAAGAGGAATAAAAATAAAAAGGAACAATGAGACTAATGACATGGAAATAACTTAACTAAATATCTAGGTTGTAAATGTAAACAAATGCATGAAGTTATCTAAATTTTTCTCAAAGATCATTCACTTTCACCTTTACTTTTAACAATTTCATAATGTTTCGTATCACTTAAATAAGATCTTTGTTACCTATAGGTAAGTTGTGTCACTTTACTGCTTGTTAGTTAAAATGTTCTAGACCTGATGATGGCTATATTACCGAAAGTAGTTGCCTTCCAATTCTAATTAAAAAAAATTTGTGGTATTGATTTTTTCAATACATTTTTTGACAAGGTGTTCTTTTTGCAGTCATTTCATTTTAACAGACTAAGGGAGTGCTCTTTAGTTCTCGAATTTAACAGTAATTATTAGTAAATGAAAAAGTTTTGTATCGTTTTTTGTTTTTACAAATCAATACTGCACTCAATATCAATACAATTAAAAAAATATAAGCTTTCTAATATACAAAGTTTGTTTTTAATTCTGTTGCTATTTTAAAATATTCGTATTTTTGGAAATTTTGGTTCACAATTAATTGTCGAAATATTTGTTTTACTATTTAAAGCTCAAAATGTTATACGTGTTATTTAGTGTCTCAAGGATTGAATATTTTTACTACGTGATTTTCTGTATTTCTATTTTTAAGGGATAACTTTCAAAAAACATTAGAAATTACAGTTGATATACATCAATAAATACATTAATTCTAACTATTTATATATTATAGACATATTGCTAATTTAATCTCTTCTATGAGGCAATTTTCATAATGAAAAGAATATAATCCCTTTCGATGAAACAAGTTTAATATAGGAAGATACATATTAAGGTAATTACTAATTTATTTGTGGATTTTCTAAATTACATGTAATAAAAAATTAATTAATAAATTTGAATAATATTTGAGAATTTGGTTACGACGCGACTATTTACTTTTAAACAGAATTAGGTCCGTTCCTGGTTTTTTAAAATCTTATTCTTACCTACTGATTTATGATGTTATGGTTTACGATACCAAATAACGATAAAGTATAAGTTATTTCAAATTTCGACCATGTATTCTCACCAAACTATACCATTTATTCTTAACCCCTTATTTTCGAATTTTACAGGATTGACTTTACTATTTTGACGATTTGGGTCATCGCGTAACAGTTCGTTTTGTAACCAGAACTCGAATTACTGTGGAAGAAAATGAGACGAAAATAGAAAAATGTTTTATTGATATTTTAAGTATGGAAACTATGGAGTGTAACATTTTATAATATTCCTTCGATAAAGCGGTTTTTTGTATGGAAAACATGTAACAATACACAAAGCATGTATTTATTACGGAGCCAATAGAAACCGTAGTTTTTGTTGGACCAGTAACAAAACAACATCGGATTTTTTATTCCCCAGAGAAATGGCCGGTACATAAAACTTAAAAAGCAATAAACCTGCAATGCGTTGAATAAAAACGGTTAAAAATATTTCAAGAGGAATTTAATTCTTCTTTGTAGTTTGGTGCAATTTTCGAGTCGGTAGAATGCCCCGATTTTCAACATAAAAAATTAGATTTCTTTTATAATCCAAGTTATTCAGGAAACTCTCACTACATTAACTGTCAAGTGTTCCGGAGCCCGCGAACGCCGTAATGAAGTTTCGAAGAATGTTAATTAACTATTATCACTCTTTTAAAAAGGAAAAGACTTTTTCAAGTCAGAAGCCCGTCCTCGGGGCGACGAGAACATGTGTATCCTTCGAGGAAATATCTAAAATTAAAACTGAAAAAAGAAATTAAGTTGGAATCTTGAGAAGTTCGGCGTTTCAGTTATTAAATTGCATTTTTGATACGCCAAATTTTAAATTAGTAATTATACTACTGAGTGTTCGATATTTTAATTAAAGCTTTTGGTGATTTTTGATCACTTTTATCATCATTTTGAAATATTTAATACCTTAACATACTGCAATGGTTCAAAAAGGAATTAACATTTTGTGTAATAATAGTATATAGTAATAATAGGTTTAATCATGATTTTTTTTATTTGGTAATTTAGTTGTTAAATAATAAATACAATGTCGATTTAAATTTGTTTAAGTTTTTTTAAGTTTAAAAGAAATATTTACTTAAGACGGGCCTTTAATACTAGTAACATAAATTCAGTTGGCAACATTGAAATTATGCGATATTTTATGGATACAAAACTCGATCTTGCAATAAATTTATGTTAAATTGTTAGTCATGTTTGATTCTTTATAACTATACCTAGGAGATGAGCTTTTTTGGTGTCAAATTAAAGTCTGGTAAGAAAGATATTCACATTCTCATTTTTGACAATTTGGTAAATTGTGTTCACAAAATGCAACCAAAAAAACTTAACTCCTAAGTTGAGTATAGATAAGTCGATTCTAACTAATAGTTCATGTTATTTTGTTTCAAACCCAGTCCACAGTCTTTTTTATTTTTATAGATAAAAAAAATGAGGTTCATATAGCATTCCAGAGAACAATTTCCATGTTTTCTGAAACATTATTTTAAATGTTCAGTTTAGTTATTTTGATTAAAAATAAATAATTTCAATAAAATATTCACAATAATACTAATGTTTAACATTTATTTACAATGATTTTTTCCAGTTTAAACGTAAAACTTACAATAATTTTCTTCATTTTAAAGTAATGAAACTTATCAATAGCGATATTTGCTTTCTTTTTTCTATATGAAGAAAATATTTTCCAATTTTTCTATAAATAAAAACTCATTGTCATCAACTATTTTGTTTTTCAGTTATTCCATACTTTATTAAATGATTTCAATGAATTTCTATATAGGTATCTAAAAATAAGAGGTTATTTTAAGTAGTTATTAAATTTATGTAAGTATTTCCTTAGATGAATAGAATTCATGTTTTTTGTAGTTAGTGACCTACAACAACAAATGGAGTCTGAAAATGAAAGTTGTTATTTACAGTAATGCAATAATTAAATACACATATTTACTTCTTTCTGTATCTCAGGACCCTTAAAAGTGACTACATTTAAGTAAACCAACAAACAGAACTGTATGAATTGAAAATATTCCATACTTTATACTCTTTTTAAAAACACCTTAATCAGCTTCCTGTAGGATAATGAACTACCACCCACTTTTCTGATACTTCAGCATTGCTTCCTAAATATAGGGATCAATGCATTTTTGTCCTCTCCTTATACAATCTCGTACTATTTATGGAGCAATGGATTCACTATAAAATTGTTGCAATTTCGGTAGCACAACACAAAAGTAACATTTGTGTTTATTGGTTTATTGCTCAATTGGCCCTGAATCTACGAAAAGAAAGTGATTACTAAAACTATTTTAAGCAGGTACTGCGATAAATGTGAAAACTAGTTAAAAAAACTTTACATAATTTTGTTTTGTAAAGATTTGTGGACAACTGTCTATAAATGCCTGAAACAATACCTGATAGAAGTAATTATGAGTTCATGTCAGTTATTTGATCGCCGCTTCAGAAGGGAAAAGGCCTATATTAGGCTAAAAAACCCTTCAAGTGTCTTGTTTCACCAAAAAAAGCAATTTATTTTCGGAAGAACACAGACAGATGGCTCGCCAAAGAGATTTAGTAAAATTGCTTATTTTTACCAAAGAAGTTATTCTTGATAATAAGGGAGTAGATCATTTATGGAAAACAAAGAAGGAAATATACTACGGCTAGGTGTAGATAAAGAGAAAAAATTTAAGATCTTCTCTCTGTTTCGGGAATAGGCATTCAGAACATAATTCTTCCCGGTACAACATATTATCTAAATTAACTAAATTATCTAGGATTTCCATTTTTTAAATATTTTATGAGATATTTGATGTTTACGAAGTACACAACGTAGTTACAACAAACCAATATAATTGTGATTCAGGAGAATTTTTTTTAACGATATGAATAAAAAACAAAATATACACTAAGGACCCACCTAGTAGATTTCCATTTAAAGAAGGATTTATTCTTCCAATCTGGAGAAAAGTTGAAATCCCAATTTTGGCATTCGAAAGTAGCTGGAATAATAATATTCCGAAATAAATGGCTTGGTGCAAGGCAACTCCAAACAAAGTAGAATAAGTAGTTAAATATATTGGTAAATTTCCACACCACCCCTGAGGTATTACCTTGGCGCGTTACCATTTTTAAGGGGATGGTTCGCCTGTAGTCATATAACCCCATACACGAAATTTACAAGTAATGAAACATATTAAAAGTGAATAATTAACAAAATGAAAAAAATATCAAATTTTTTGCCTAAAAAAAGTCATCTCAGAAACTTAGAAAAGAACTTCAATCAAAATCGGAAATATAACAACAGGAAAAGAGAAAATTAACAAACACGCAAAGAAGAAGAGCCCCTTCAGGAAAATACAACAAACTTCAACAAAAATCAGGAAAATAGAAAAATCCTTCCAAATAGAGAAAATAACTTGTTTTTTCTTCCCATTCTATAACTCCAACCTAAACAACCTCATCCTTTCATCTAGAATTGGCTCTCTCTTTTCGCATTGTTCCTCTTATACTGTTTTATTCTTTATCCTTTGATTACCTCTACAATATTTGGCTTTTTAAAAACGGTTTCTGTCCCTATATATTCAATGAAGTTCTAGGAAATTGAAAAGTCCCTCCATAAACAAACACAACAAATTTAGTCAAAAATAAGGATATACAAAAAAATAGCTCATCTCAGAAACTTAGAAAAGAACTTCATCAAAAACGGAAATATAACAACAGGGAAAGAGGAAAATAACAAACAGGCAAAGAAGATGAGCCCCTTCAGGAAAATACAACAAACTTCAACAAAAATCAGGAAAATAGAAAAATCCTTCCAAATAGAGAAAATAACTTGTTTTTTCCTCCCATTCTATAACTCCAACCTAAACAACCTCATCCTTTCATCTAGAATTGGCTCTCTCTTTTCGCATTGTTCCTCTTATACTGTTTTATTCTTTGTCCTTTGATTACCTCTACAATATTTGGCTTTTTAAAAACGGTTTCTGTCCCTATATATTCAATGAAATTCTGAAATTCTGGGAAATTGAAAAGTCCCTCCATAAACAAACACAACAAATTTAGTCAAAAATAAGGAAATACAAAAAAATAGCTACTCTCAGAAACTTAGAAAAGAACTTCAATCAAAAACGGAAATATAACAACATGAAAAGAGCAAAATAACAAACAGGTAAAGAAGATGAGCCCCTTCAGGAAAATAGAACAAACTTCAACAAAAACCAGGAAAATAGCAAAATCCTTCCAAATAGAGAAAATAACTTCAGTCAAAAATGGAGAAACGGGAACGGATCGCTCGAAGAAATCTCAATAAATAACACAAATACTGATTATGACCAAACTTCAGTTTCCGAGTTTCCAGAACACATCCGACTGCCTTCCCCTTTATTGCATCCGCTTGCTTTGGACACAAGTCTGATCAATGCGGGGTCGGCAGAGACCCCAGCTAGAGGTGCACTAGTGTTCAATGGAAATCAAGGAAAAAGAAGGAGTGCCCCTCAACGAACACAAATCGTATAGAAGAATACCCTTTCCAAGAACATAGAACACAACTCGAGGAACAAGAGGTAAATAAAAGACCTGGACCAGAGAAAATAACTTCCAACTAAAAATTGCCTTCTTGCCTAATATGACCAACTTTTGCACCTGATGGTAGTGGCAGATTAATCGCTACATAGAAAATAACTTCGATCAAAAGAATCTAAATAGAAAAGTAGTGTACATAAACTGAGAAAATAACTTCAACCAAGAAGAACGAAACAGAAAAGTTCTTCATAAACAGACAAAATAATTTTAATCAAAAGAAAGGAAATAGAAGAATGGTCCCTTCAGAAACAGAGAAACTAACTTTAACCAAAAACAGTGAAACATAAAAACAGACAAAATAATTTCAATAAAAAAAAAACAAGCCATGGTTTTGGTGGCTATCTTCCTGCAAGATGTTCTTCTTGTTTTTACTTCCATTCTGTGACTATAGAATGTTTTAGATTAAGTTCTTCGGTATTCTTGCATTTATCAAGGATTTAGAAGAAAAGTCCCTCCGAAAACAAATAACGAAAAACAGACGAAGCTTTCCATGTCAACTTTAAGTATAAAAATATAGACCCTACACCTGTCATACTAATTAAAAATTTGATATCTTTTTTAAATTAACTAAATACTCAGTTATTACCTGGACGCCAGAGTTACCTGAAAGTACATTTTTTCGTTACAAAATATTTCTTTATATATTTCAATAGCACAAAAATAATTAAAAAAATTTAATGAAGTGAGAACCCTCGATATATCTCATTTGTTTATATTTACTAAAAATCAAATAACTTTTTATAAAAAAAAATACATTTACATTGAGGAAAATATTTTGTAATTTTTTTTATTCTAGTAGAGTAAAATATTTTATGTTCCATTTATTTTCATAAAAATTTTGAAAATTGAATTATCCTTTTTTAAATCGAAATAGACAAAAATTTGGAAAAGTAATTACAAAAAAATGATTTTATTTATTTTAAAGATTCTCGATATGGAATCAAAATATTATTTGTTTATATCTTTAACTGAAACAACTTCGTTTAAAAATAAAATGAATTTCTCTTTAAAATAATTATGAAACAAAATAAATATTGCAACTTATTTTCCGACGGTTCCTTAGTTCTGCAGCACTCGTTAACTCGACTTGAAGACGAAGTAAACTCCTTTTTAATTATATAGCCCTGTACATTTTGCCTATATTTAAAAATTAATATGGAGTTTTAATATTTCATTTTTTTTTATAATTTTAACACACATTGAAATAATATTATTTTTGAATTAATTGTTTATATATAATATAAACCAAACTATGAATAATATACGACAATTGGGCAAAATTGACAGAGTCGTTAGTAATAATTTTGTGTCTTTTGATTTCTTTTATTCATAGAGGGTGATTGCGAAAATTTTCAAAATAAATAAAATAAAAGCCCACATTAGTTAATATTTTAGTAAAACTTTCACTTATCTTTCGAAGACTCTCTGCCATTGAACACAGTGAATATCACTAACTTTTTACAATCTGTGTGTAAAACATACGCACAAAATGTAAAAAATTTAAATACGTTCATTTTCTTTCGAAGAATCTGTCGTTGAACACACTGTAAATCATTAATTTATTACAAACTGTGTATAAAGTATACGCACAGAATGTAAAAATTTGAAATAGTTAACTTACCCTTCGAAGAATGTTCATAATCAAACACACTGTATATAATTCACTTTTCCAAACTGTGTATAAAAGATACGCACAGAATGTAAAAGTTTTAAAAATGGTTACTTACCTTTCGAAGACTTTCTGTCGTTGAACACAGTGAATATCAGTAACTTTTTACAATCTGTGTGTAAAATATACGCATAAAATGTAAAAAATTCAAATATGTTCATTTTCTTTCGAAGAATCTGTCGTTGAACACACTGTAAATCATTAATTTAATACAAACCGTGTATAAAGTATACGCACAGAATGTAAAAATTTTAAAAATGGTTAATTACCTTTCGAAGACTCTGCCATTGAACACAGTGAATATCACTAACTTTTTACAATCTGTGTGTAAAATATACGCACAAAATGTAAAAAATTTAAATATGTTCATTTTCTTTTAAAGACTCTGTCATTGAACACACTGTAAATCATTAATTTATTACAAACTGTGTATAAAGTATCCGCACAGAATGTAAAAGTTTTAAAAATGGTTAATTACCTTTCGAAGACTTTCTGTCGTTGAACACACTGTATATCACTCACTTTTTATAAACCGTTTCTAAATATGCACATAGAATAAAACAAGTAAAAAGAAAAATCTCATTTTGTATACGAAGGGAATAATAATATAATGTTTATATATCACCCTCTATATTTTAATTGTTGTATTAATTTTTAGTCAAAATCGTACTATTTTTAGAATAATTAAATCGAATTAAAAAGAAATCAAAAGACCACCATGTAATATAATCCCAGTTTTTCTACCTTTCCTGATGAAATCAAAATTGAAGAAATTCTGGAATCAAAAAAAAAGAAAATTTTATTCAGTCGATAATTAATTCTTGTTTAAAATTGAAATGAATCAATCGTACTACAAACAGTAGAACAAAGAGATCTTGTTATTTTAGTTTTTTGCGGCGTTTTTTGTTTTGGTGTTTACGTGTTCATTTTTAGAGAAAAAAAAGTAGAAAAAGAAATCTATAAAATTGAAAAATAATAAATATCTAAACAAGAAATAAAACATAAGGAAATTTAGAGGAAAATTTTTCAAAAAATGAAAAAAAATATTTAAAAATTAGCATATCTAGTTTTTAAACGGAAAAAATATATTTGAAAAAATTAAAAGTTCTATTTATTAGTGCAAACAATCTATTATTTTATTTAAACTATCATAATACACTAAAGAAGATTAATTACAAAAAACCAATTGATATTTTTTGACTACAAAATAGTTTTTGTTTATAATTTTAATGATGTGAGATATAATTTTCCAATTCAATTTCATTTCTATATTTAAAAGATCAAAAATAAAAAAAATATTTATCTTATCTTCTCTTTCTAGTAAGAGAACCCAATACAAAAGGGCATTTCACACACGCGAAAATAAAGGGATCAAAACCCGCACTAGATCCATCGAATTAGAAAATAGAAAATGAAAAATTGAATTTTTAAACTAATAAACTACTAAATTTTGAATTAAACACAATGACTTCATTTTAGACCTAAAGCGTTAACGAAAACTTCTCGAATAAAATGGATATATTTCAATATATTCGTAAATTAATCGCTCCTTACCTAAGTATGACTAAAATTTTTTTGTGGCAATGCACGATCGGTATATCTTTTAAACGCATAGGCGTATCATAAAATAATTACTTATATTAAACGTGATATTATTTAGTATTCTAAATAAATGTTTAATAACAAATTGTAATAATATTTATAATAATAATTTCTATCTTTGAAACTTAACAAAATATTCATTGGAAATAATTGAAAAATGTAAAGTTTCTTTTAAAGAGAAGAAGTAAAATATATGTCATTTTTAGAGCCATAAGTGACCATCTTTCAAAATATGCAAAAATATACAGGGTGTCCCTTTTAAATAAAAAAGTTGAGGGTATTTCCGGTTAAACCGGAAGCATATTATTAACAAAAAAATGTACATCAGCTGCACTTTCCAATTTCGGTTTGGTTTTAAAGATATTTACTTGGTTCCATACTTTATCCCAACCACGTATGTAGTTCTAAATAATTTTAGCTTCTCGAGCCTCTTACGTACACGTTTGAATACCAACTTAAAATTGAAAATTAAACGCCGATATTGAAACCAGTGTACAATTATCTCTTCCTTGAAACAATTTCGATTAATTATCTAATACGCTAGTCTGAATAGGTTCGTGATTGAACAGTTTCTGTTTAGATGCCGCCTCCGGCTGTGTCCCTACCAAATAAAATATAACCGCGTCCAATCTTTGGAACCATTAACCATCCACTTCCGATTGCATTAAACATTTGCTATCGCAAATCCAGCTGTGATAGAAAGTCGGTGTCCAGGCTCAGCTTAGGGCTTTAAGGCCAAAGCCGAGTCCGACCTCCTAAATCTCTAAACGAGAGGAACTGCCGACCAACACGTGAATGTGTATTTGATTAGAGTTAGGAAAATGGATTCCTAAACGAATTCTTGTATCAATTTTGCACCCGGGATCAAACGAAACGCAAAGCTAATAACAACGATACCAATTGGCTCGCCAGAAGTGTACTAAATGTATTCTAACTGTATTTTGTATCGCATATGATTATATTGTAGAAAATGTGTAAATGTGTAAATATCATACAAATTTTTAAACAAGTTATTATTACAATTAAGTTTTACATTCATTGAAAAGGTAAAGAAGTGGTTTTCTCAAATTATTCTCTTTGATAAATGGTTTGCTTAGGATCGTGGTATTTTTAGTAAGTTAGCAGGTAAAGTTGATAAAAATAAAATCCAGGATTTTCAAATTCTCTAATACTTTACTTATCTTAAAAAACACATTGGATTTAAGGAGTTTTTGATTTAACAAAAATAAAGTTAAGCTTCAAAAATGTACACATCCAAAAAGGCGTTATTGAATATACATGGTTGGGATAAAGTATGGAACCAAGTAAATATCTTTAAAACTAAACCGACGATATATATGAAATTTTGCAAATAAGTGCAATGGGGCAAAATACAGCTGATGTATATTTTTTTGTTAATAATATACTTCCGGTTTAACCGGAAATACATTTGACTTTTGTAATTTAAATGGGACACCCTGTAGATTTTTGCAGATTTTGAAAGATCTTTTCATTTCGAATTCGTACATACTGGGTTTAGTGTAAAAATCTGTAAAAACGAGGAATACAGCACTTTAATAAACCACTTTTAAGTTTTTATACATTAGAGTAAAATACCATTTAGATAAAAAAATTGATATTGTTTGTAATAATAGTAAGAAATAAACGAGTACTATCTAGTAGGTAACAGTTGCCAAACTGTCAAATTGTAATTTACGGAAATAAAATAAATTGTACGATTAAGAATGGTTCATGTAAGTGAAAAAGATCGTATTGAAATATTAATGATGATCGGTTATGATGATCTATTCATAGAGAGGCCTGCTCGTTCTCCAGATCTAAGCCCATTAGATTTTTTCTTTGGGGTTATCTAAAATCACATGTTTACGTTAAACGAGCAACATGCTTGCAGGAATTGAGACAAATAATTATTGACGAATGTGAAGTAATACGTGGAGAAATCTTGGAAAGAGTGACACTAGAATTTGTTAATAGGCTGGCATATTGTCAGGAGGTAAATGGAGAGCATTTTAAACATTTGAATTAATTTTGTTTAAATTAGTATTTTCATTAGTCTAAAATAAAAATACTTCTTCTACACCTAAAAGTAAGTTATCTTGTTTTTACAAATTATTTCCGCTAAACCCAGTATGTACATATTCGAGAAATAACAAGCTCTTCCAAAATCCAAAATCTGATATGATTGAATATATATTTAAAAGACCTTTCAATTGATGTATTGCAAGACCCACTTTTCTATTTAAAATTTTTATTGATGAGGTCATCACGCTCACAGAGATGACATCAAAAATAAAAACGTGGTCTGACGAAACGCCCATTTAAAAATAAAAATCGACGAGTTTAAGGATTTTCCCCTAAAATCGCCGATTTACGAAATAATGAATTTATATATGTATTTATATATGTATATATAGTCTAATTTCAGTAATTAGTATTAAAATTTGAATTTAACTATTAAGTATAGCAGCATATGAGGTTATTAATTTTAAATGGTATACTAATTTTTACAACAAATTTGATACATGTTTAAAAGGGCAATTAAGAAATTTGTATAAATGTAATGTTTATTTAATAAAATTGAAGAATTTTAAATCTAACTGTTAATTATGCATTCAAGATTAATAAATGAAGTATTGACATATAATTCTTAGATGAAAACATATTTTATATGATAATTCAGGGTATTTACCACTTAGTTTTATATTATAATTAAGTTTAAGAAATGTCAAATTATAAATTATAATTTTCATAGGGTTATGAATTTCAAAACACATAAAAAAGCCTTAATTATAGAAAATTACTATTTATTTAACATTCAAATAGACAATCGATTTTAAATTTATTTATTTACTAGTTATAAGAGAAATATCAGAATTTTAGAAATTTCATTATTAATTTATAAAGAACAAATTCAATATCATAACAAAATATTTATTGTGAATATAAACGTACCTAATGATGCAGTTTAATTTGTAAATAAAAATAGTAAATTTTCAAGCTTGAACTCGATCATTTCTTTGAAACATCCTGATGTGGATATTTATAAATAAAATAATATTCCTTTTTCTAGGAAGTTCGCCACATTTCTATTCACCTCCGCAACTAGAGCTAAATAAAATGGTGAAGTAAAGACTGTCGAAATAGGTAACTGGAAATCAAAAGAGGCCTCAGGGACCATCAGGAAGCGATAACGTCCTTTCAAAAGGTCCTTATTGTGTATCATCATCTAACTTTATAATCTTTTCCGTTGATATTTCCTTTATGGGGTTTTCATTTTACGTTCAAACTGGACAGTTTCTGTTTTTATTGACCCGCCGCTCTTACGTTTATGATGCTTTTAAAATCGATTTTATGGCTATCTCCAAATTAAATTCTTAATTGTACAGTTTAAAATGCAGCATTAAGAAGTTGCATTTGGTCTCATGTTGGTGTATTAAAGTGTTTTCCTTACGTTTATAATCTTTTAATTTAGTAGATGTGCAAGAAAAATCTGTCCTCGTTAATGGGAAGCGATTTAATTACCGGAAATTAAAAACGAGTTAAAATAACTGGACTAATTAATTCTAACTGGTTTAGTGAGAACCAACGGTGACGTTGCTGCTTAAGGATACGGAGATTACTAAGGAATTGCAAAATTAAAAATTACCAGATGCAACCGTGTTTTCCAGGGTATTTAATAATCTGAATAAATTAAACCAACGAGAAAACACTGACATTTTTATAAGGAAAATGATTAATAATACTGAATGAACCTTTATTTACTTTTACGGGTAAATTGTTGAGTCTGCTATTGTCATTAATCATAATATTTTCATCAGGTTAGAGTTAGATTTTTTTATATTAAAATTGAACTGCAACGATTATAACCAAATATAAATATTTACATTCTAAAATTCTGTTTATGCTACCAATAAGGTCAATTTCCAACCAATGCAAATAACAATTCTACCGTTGTATACTCGTATATATTGGAAATGGCTCATGGTCATAGTCGTAAATAATGTTCAATGTTGATATATTCGAATATTCCATAAACTACACTGACTCCGTTATGATATTAATTTATTTCATGTATAAATAAGTAATTTGTAATTGACATTAATTGTTGTTGAAAAAATAATACCAGGTCTTTGTTCACACTTTTTATTTAACTTTATGTTAATATGTAAAGATATTGTTTGATTTTATAAATAAATAAGTTTGTCATAGATAAGAATTAAAATTTGAAACATTTGAATTTAAAAATGTAAAACATAGGATTATATATTAAGAATTTTTGTTTATGTAAAATTTTATAAAAATACTAGAAATTATGATTCAAAAGATGAAATTATCCATGTTAATTGGCTTTGGTTTACAAACATTATTAGAGAGATACTTGATTTTTGATCTGTGAAAAGTCCATATTTAAAATTAATTACGATCATTAAAAATGTCAATCATTTAAAGAACTAAGAAACTAGAAACAACACAATATAGAAAATTGAGTAGGTAATTGTTTTGGTTTAAATATTCGTCATCAGGTGTCTAATTTATTTTAGAAGAAGAAAAATATTAAAAAAATAATGGGTGTATGTAACTTTCATACCACTGACATTTTATGAATATTATATCAATACTTTAATAAAATATTTGATATAAAAAAACTTGTTTACTTTTATTAGTATAATCATAACGTTTTTATGAGGTTTTTATTTTTTTAGGTAATAAGACTCGAATAAAATGTCAATAAATAAGAGACATCAATGCGATTAATAGTTTTTATTGCTACATAATATAATAGAAATTATATCAGGGAAGATTAAATTAAGAAAAATGTGAATATTTCTTAGTATTAAATCAATTAATATATTAAATATTCTAAATTATAAAACGAATTATTATTGCAATTATAAATTTTAGAACAAATTATAATCTTTTTTAAAAGCAAATTGCTTTTAAATCTTAATTAGTAAATTCATATAATATGTTAATTTTTAATATATGGTCTAATTTGAGTAATTTGTGTTTGATTAAACTTAAAATTAAAAAACTAATTCTACCATTATATCTGGATATTAATTTCAAATTGTACATTAATTTTTAGTGTAAATAATGTTTTGGAAATACTTTTTTACTAAAAAAGGGTAAGTTAAGAGATCGGTATAATCGTAATGCTTCATAGAAAATATTGACATAAGTTATATATGAAATAAGTTTCGATGAAATTAACGAATTCTCAGTTAATTTTAAATTATATTGCAAATCATAGATTCGAGATTGAAGAATAAAGTAAATAGATTTACCTGATATAATTATTTAATGCGGAATTATATTTTATATAAAAGTCCAGGGCATTTAAAAATATTTTTGTATTAAAATTAAGCTCAAAAATCAAGGTTTGCTTTAAATTTCTTTACTGAAGTTTTAATAATAATAAAAAAAGTCCAATTTTAATTGACCACAACGTTCCAGGTTTTAAAATCCAGCCTCATAAATTAATTGGAGAAATATGTTATTACCTTACTTTTTATCAATAAGTGAAAGTGTCTTAAAATTTTTGTTGGTTTTAGTGATCAGTTTCTTCGATTTTTTGTTGGAACCGTAACAAATATGGATTTTTTAATAGGAAAACAGCGTCATAGAATTAAACAAAATACAACACATGCAGTAAGAAAATAATTATTTACCTTAATTATGTTTTGCAAGCAATTAAAAACATTCAATTGGTTTTAAATTTACTTGTATACTACATATAAAAGGGATGTCAGTATTTTGACTGTCTCTGTTCCATTTAAGACATCATACTATAATTATTTCCAAAATGTATTAAAGTGATACAGCTCTCTTATATCATGAACATGGTAAAATTCACATACTGTACTGTTTAAAACCCACACTTAATACGCCTGTATTTACTTTTTTTGGTGATGTGTTTCTCCCATTTTTATTTGAAACAACAAATGTGGATTTTCCAGAAAAACAAATCTCTTCACCCAGCATCACGTAATATAAAAATACATGTCGTAAATGAACGATCCAATAATAAAAAGGATTTGCTTCTAATTAGGTTAGAGCTATCATCCAGATACGAATAATAGTATAATTCATTAGATTAACTTTTTTCAAGTATTTAAAATTATTCAAATATGCAATGGGTTTTAAATTTACTGGATATGAGAATTTGTTTACTGTAGTTAAAACATTTAGGATTCCGCCAAATTTGGTTGCGGTAAATTTGAAATTTAAAATTAGTTTCTGTTACTAGTTTTCAAATTTCTCATTTGTAAATAGAAATAAGCATTGTTGAAAAATAATATTAAATTGATTTAATAGATGAACTAACTCTGGGACGTATTTACAATTTATTAATATTTATATTTTTTGATTTAGAGATCATTTAATAAATTTCAGACATTAATTTTAACCTGATTTTCAGTTTTCACACAAAAAGATACCCTTAAATACTTTCCCAACAATAAAAAAAATCAGATTTTAATATATTTACAATTTATTTCATCAACATGAGGCATTTTAAAACACACATTTTTATACCATTACAATATATATTACTCATATATTTATTTTAATTTCTTTTTCTATAATTTTCTTTAGAGCATTGACTTCGTTTATAGTTGTTAAACCCAATATCACCATTTAGTAAATACATTTTGACTCGTTAATTCAATATTAAGCAACACTAACCAGTTGCCAAAATTCAGAACCGAAAGTATCTAATTAATAAATATTAGTCTAAAGCACAAAATGGAATTAATATTGACCACATATAGATATATTATATTTATTATTAATTGAAATTATTCAGGTTATGTTTTTAGCTCTATTGTTCGAATTCTATTAATGGGTTTGGGTAGGTTTTATTGTTTTACAATACAAATGTATACAAAAATATAGGATCTTTATCTATTTTTATTGTGTTATGCAAATTAAAACCTGAAGGAACTTGTTTTTCGTGGAGTTTTTTTTCTCGTGGGCCTGCTGAATTATTTCTCTAAAAAGTCGAGTAGAAAATATTTAGAGTCACCAATAAGGTCCGGACTAGCTAAGTTTGCAATTGCCAAGGGCCCACGAAACAAGAGGGTCCTGAAGAGGACTTAAAAAGAAATGGTTCATACTAATGCTTCGTTGCTTTTACAAAATACAAACAAACTTTTGAATTTTAACAAAAAACTGTTTAAAAACAGGCTGACGAAAAAAACATACTGGAGGACCAGACTAGTTTGTTCTATTTTGTTGTAAAAGAAACGCAAACAGATAAGTTATTTTTATTGGATTTGTTGTTTTTAACCTTAGTAATGCAAAAGGAAAAATTAAAAAAAAATTTTTAATTTAATATTGTTTCGCGTTTTAATTCAGACATAAAAAATGTTTTACTTACTTACTCTATTAAAACAAAAAACGTTTGTTGAAGTGTTTTACCTGAATTCCAGATACATTGGAAAATATTTAAAACTTGATAATTTGATAAATATAAGTTACTTCAGTTCTTATTTGGTGTGAATTCAGTCTTAATTGAAATAAATGGAGAATACAGTTAAGCCGTGAAAGGGAGTTTTATAAAAATAAAATCATTAAAAACCAACTTAGATGTTTTAAGCCAAGAGATATGTCTAATATCTTTAGGTATTAATGTAGAAATATGGATATATGTATTTAGATATAAATTTAATTATAGATGAAAAGGACTCCTGAAGAATTGGCTAAAATGCTGTTAGTTTAGTCTACTTTTATAATTGTTAATTATTCCTTCCTATCATCTATGATTTTTTAAACATAATTGTAGTAAAATGCTTCTTTACTTCTTTACTAAAGTATTTATCCTAATTATTTTTTCAATGAGTTGTTGCAAATGGATTACTTTAGATAATGATTTTAGCACATGTTAAGTTACCTAAATTAAAAAATGTTTCTCACTTGCATTTTCAAGTAATAAATACTTATTATTGATTAAATTTTTTTAGTGTATAATAATAAGATTAAATACAAAAGAAATAAAATTAATGAGACTGCTTCTTATATTTAAATGTTCGTTGTGAAGGTCAACAGTGGCTACGGTTTATAAAATAATTTCTAACACAAACACTGTCACTAAAGCATGATATATCAAAGTTATATATTTTAATTGAGCCACTCTGTATTTTTTTATATTTTAGTAAAAGAAAGTGTACGGTCTAGACATAAGAAACCGTCCCGTTACGCGTAAAATATCTTGTTTATAAAAAAAACGAACGATGCTAAATCAAATAATAATTAAGAAATCAATTGTATAGGGACTAAAAATATTGTTTTTCTATTTTTTTCCTTGGCCTTTTCTCCCAATCTCGCTCAATATAATTCACTCAGCACAGCAAAGAAAACACTGAAAAATGTTTCGCCGGACTGGTAAAAATATTTGCTAATTTTTCACTAAGACAGAAGTCAAACAAGTCCACTTTCTCGGCTGACAGTGGAAATAAGTCTGGCATGGGACTATTATTTTCCAGGGCTTTATGAAAACATTGAATGGGATACCTATTCACCCGACACTGAAACACCATTAAGGCCATTGTCCTTCCTTAGATTGTCTCTCTTAATAAATGAGCGTCGTTTTTTATAAAGACTGTATTTATAATAGACGCTTAATAACAAACTGTGATCATTTTCGGTATAAAAACTAGATAAATGGGCAGAAATATTTTCAATGTATTTTAAACATGAGTTTTTATCGAAAAAATTAAAAGACCGCAAACATTTTAGACGTTATTATTTTCTCTAATAAAAGAAAAACTATAGACTTAGAAACCGATGAGTTCTTATTTTTTATTCCTGAGAATTGCGGTTCTAATTTCAAGTCTGAGTGAATAACAAAAATTCTATCTTGTACTAATTCGTTCTAAATCCGCCACTTTTCAACAATCATTTTAAATTGACACTTCCATCGAGTGGGTCCTTCTACACCAGTGCGCAACATTTTCATCTCCATTTGGAAAGGGCATGGAAAATTGCACCTATATTAAACATTCCAACATATATTGGAAATTTGGAAGGATATTTTCTTTCATTACTCTCCTTTAAATTATTTACAAGCAAAAAGTTTGAAGAATGTTTTCCCAAATCTTGAATTGTTATTTTGTTTCTAAAATATATTCATATTCCAAATAATTTCGAATACTGATAGTGTAAAGTGAAGCGCGTGAACCTCTGATTAGAACAGGACCCTTTTATGCTCGAATGAAGTCAATGACAACAACAACACGTACGTTTTGCAACAAACATGATGCTTGTTCAATAGTGTTGCAAGAATTTGCAGTCACGAAACTACAATTCACTTAAACGCGCTGATCACTGTTTATATCTAAAATGTGAATAGTCTAGTTTTCCCTTTGTAATTCTTACCAGATTTCCATCATAAAAATTTTGTACTCTATCCTTCTTGTTAACATAATAATGAAGTATATTTCTATTCTAAATTGAAAAATTTAAATGGTAACTCCATTTACGAGGTTCATTCTATATAAGTACTTGTTAATGTTAAGAACTTCATATGAAATGGGCATTTAAATATTATGGATGCCACGTATAACGCCACGATATCTGAGGTAGTGAATTTGCCAAATCAAGATGTATCGATCAACCGCACACGCATTTTTAAGTATTTGACTGAATTTCTACGGTCGTAAATCATTCCCCTTCTAAGTTTTCAGGCAGTAGCGCCTGTGAGTGATTCTTTTCTTAAAATTTTAATTTTTCTTTTCTCTAAAAATTTGGCGTGTTGGAGCTCGTAGCTAAATAGTGAAATACCTCAAGATCATGAAATTTCACAAATAAGTAATAACAATTATGCGCTTAAAAATAATGATTGACACACATAAAATAGGTAAAGGGTTATTTTAATGTAAAATCTCTTTATCTTATAAAAACTATCTATTTTACACCAAAGTATTTTTTATTTTTTACTTACAGAATTTTGTATTTTGAACCTGAAGATGTGACCCATTTTGCCACAAAACTGGTAGTATTCTTCTCTTTTTTCTATGAAAAAATAAAAGCTAAGACTGTGAGACTAAAGGAAGTATTTTTTCCAATCTTCTTTTATTAATGTACACTCACTTATGGTAACAACAACGCACTTGATGAGTATATTGTGTTAATCCCTTATTATTAGACTAAATGACGATTCTTCTTCAAAATTTGAGTACAAAGAGATTTATATTTTTATTTAAATAACCAAAGAACTTTAGTTTTTGAGTACGTAACATTTACATGACGAATGTTATTTACAGATTTTTTTTATTTATTTTTAATATTACAATGGAAGCTGTTTTGTTAAATTTGGTTTTAAGAATGTTTTTTTTTATTTTTCGGTTAATGTTAATTTTTAGTTTCATTTGCTTTCAATAATTTTTTCTAAGGTTTTTGCTAAGTTAAATTGGTAACCACTCTTAAGCTCCGAAAAGGAAGGAGGGTTTAATAAGACGATCAAAAAATTAAAAATCATTACCACTAACATCAGCACTATATGCATAATTTATTTAGTTTTTTAAAAATTGTTCTTGGACAATGATTAATTTTAAGTGATCCATTTTTGTATGTATTTCATGATGAAAAAGTATGTTTAAAAGTATTTAAGTTTCTTGTGAAAACTAGAATGAGCCAATTTCATTGAGTAATAATATTTCTGGTAACATAATTACGAAAAATATTGAAACTTTTTCAATTTAGAAAAAAAAATAATTTCAGAAATAAAACATTTGATTGATTAAATTAATTGTTTCAACTCTTAATTAGAAACTAGAAATTATTCATAATAAATTTGAAAAGTTAAATAATACTTATCTTGAATTTCCACAGTCTTCCAAAGCGTTTTAATATGTGTTAAGGTCTGCCTAGGTTGCAATACCTTAATCAAGACCAGATACCGAAACCTAGGTAGACCTATTAAAACGCTTTGAAAGACTATGGAAATTCAAGATAAGTAATATTTATCTTCCATATTTTCATTTCGTTGATTATTAAAAACTAAAAGTTTATTATTATACACTACGTTTAGAGTCTTTCTTTTATTATTTACATGAATATCAAATTTACATGATATTCAAGAACCAACCCCCATGAATGTTCTCTGTTTCCTGGATTTTTATGAGCTTTTATTCAGATTTTGCAATTTAGAATCCAAATACTATAACTTCCTTTTTATTATTTATTTATTTTTCCTTTTTCTGGATACGATTACGACTACTGGTTGATAGTTTTTGGTAAAAACTGCCCTACCTGATTGGCTAATTTCCTAACACCCACCATAACATTCTTTACTTCCACCGGTGTTGGCCTTATTTTCCAGCCAATTTGTGTATTGGATCCATAACCAGAGCAGCATATTCATCTCCATCTCTCGTAACTGCCGCAAGACCGGCCGGCGCCTCCTTCTGACTGACGGCTGACGGCTTTCTACATGGGCCTGGTTGATTGTGATTAATATTCCCTAGATTTGGACTTAGTGCCCAGATTAAGGGTTTGTAAGATATATAAAAATGAGGTTTTCGCTCACGGCAGCGCAGCCAACTGAAGCGGACAAAGCTGAAATGGCTGCCGCTTTGCTTTCTAATGCCGAATTGTGGTGAGTGAGGAGGATAATATAATGAACACGATAAAAGGCGGGTCTACATATTTTAAACATTTACTTTCGAAGGGATTTATCATGTAAACCTCGGGTGGGTTCAACACATTTATATATAGGAAAACTACCCGTTTTTAATAAAACTGACTTTAAAGAAAGTTGACGTGTCACTACTACTTTCAGAAAGTCAATTTTCTTGGCTTCTCGAACGTTTCAAAAAGTTAGAATATTCAGCAATTAAATCAGGTTATTCTGCCTTGTTCTGAGTATTTGTGCAAATTGGATTCTCAGAACCAGTGGTCTTGGCTTAGAGATCAAAACAGTTATTATATAAGAAATATATTGCGTAAAATGTATTAAGGATCGCCAAAAACACTTCTTATGAAAACAGATGTTTCACTGAAAAACATTTTTATTGACCATTTTTATCTGAATTGGTTTTTTATATCTAGACATAAATAAACATAGAATTTTAGTGAAAAACATTTTTATTACTATTGTTAAATTCACCAATAACGATTTTAATTTTCAGGTTGTTTGATAATTTTAAATATAAAAAAATCGCTTGAACTTAAAAATTAAGCTTTTTTAAGTTAAAACTAGTTTATGTTTTTAGTTTTCTTGGCAAAATCATCATTAAATTTCAGTTTCAAGTCTTAAATTAAGTTTACGTAATTAATTTTTAGTTTAATAACCTAAAACAAAAAGAAAATACTTAAAAATAAGTTTTCCAGCTTATAAGTAGGTAAAATGCGAAGCTTGAAAATAAATTTAGATTATTAATTTTTAGCTTCTCCAACTAAATTATACGCATTTTTGGTGAAGTTGGTATTAAATTTTATTACTTTAATATTTAAAGCTATAGTTTAAGTTTAAATCATTCGTAGCCCAAAAATAAGTGAATTGTAAGTTTTGTAAATTAAAATTATATTCTAAATGAAATTTTAAGCTTTTTAATATAAAAATTCCCTGTTTAGTTTTCTGGCGTTTATAATAATCATTAATTTTTAGCTTCGTAGTCTAAAAATAAGAATGTTCTTAGTTTCATCGCTTAAACACACAAATACACTTAAACTTTCGTAGCTTAAAAATGGTGTAAATTTGTAGAATTATACCGAGCAATGCACCAAATTAGAATTAAATTTTAGCTTCGTCATATAAATTTCATAGATTCTTGCTAAAATTAATATTAAATTTTATGACTGTAATGCTTAAGTCTAAATTTAAAATATTTCTAAAAATGTTTTCTAATCACACAGAAATTTTGAATTCAATATAAATTCTAGAAACAACAAAAATTGTTCTGAGTTACTAAAAATGATCCTAGAATCGCCAAAAAATTATTAGAATCATGAAATAGAGATAACAATCGCAAAAAAATTTGGAATGAAAAAAATGGTATTTTATTACTAAAAATGATCTCAACTAACCAAAAATGGTGTAGTACAACTAATAACGAGCTTAAATCACTAAAAATAAACTAGAATCACAAAATATGGTCCATAATAACGAAAAAATCTTACAACCCTATAAATAATCATTATTAATGGTATAAAATTAATAAAAATAGAGTTAATCTCACCAAAAATAATTGCTAATCACCAAATGCGCTTCAAGTCTCTAAAAAAATAAAAATATAATTGGTTTAGAATCCAAAAAAAATATAGAATCAACCAAAATGGTACTGAATTACCAAAAAAGATTTAGGTTAGCCGAAAATGATACAGTACTACTAAAAGTTACCGAGAATCACAAAATATGGTTCATATCCATCAAAATCAATAAAAATGGTACAAAAATGGCACTGAATTACTAAAAGTGAAGTACTGATAAAATATATCTAGAACTATCAAAAATGATCTAGAATCATAAAATATGATACATATTCACCAAAATTATTAAAAACCCTAAAAATTGTAAATAATAATTAAAAATGAATGCTTTTGAATTACTAAAAATAAATTAAAATTAAAAAAATATTTCACCAAAACTACTTGAAAACCAAGGGCGTAGACAGCGAAGGGAACGGGTGGCGGCTGTAGTAGTAGTAGAAAATTATTATATGAAAAAAGTCTCTTTATATCGTATAGAGCATATTATTTGTTTATTTGATATATAATATGTATGGGAATAATATATTTTAATTTAACATAAAACTATCATCATGATTATTATATTTTTGATAATTATCTTTAATTTATTTTGAACAAAATTAATATTTGATGATTTCTTAATATGTAGATTTATATCATTAAAATATTTTTTCTCCATTTTATAAACCAGGAAATTATTTTAAATAAACACTTTGTATAGAGCGATATGTTCACGATCTATCGCTAACCACGTGAAATGTAACTGGGTTAAATATGCTCTTAGCGACACCCAGTCCGAAGTAAATAGGGGATGCTGTTTCCTGCCACCCCGTCCTGACCCCTCGGTCGACAATAATGCAAACCATCCAGGAAATGGCAATGTGGAAGAGTTCCTTCGGCCGGTCCGTAGATGGCGCTACGTCGCGACAATTTCATCCAATCCATCTCCTTCTGGAAGCGAACCGTTGCTGGTGGATGGGTGTGGAGATTACCATTATTGCTTCCGGCATTCAGCGAACTTATGGAGATTATACGGAGGTGTCAATCGGAAAAGTGTTTTTTTTTAAATTAAATACGTACTAACATGATGAACTGAGGAGGAAGAAGAATGGTCAAGGCAGACAAAAATATGAGTATTGGACCAAATATGCCTTAATAAAATATTGCTGCAGGGAAAACATGGTTAAAGTTGAAATTAATATAAATTAATAGAGATCCAGATCTCTGGCCTTACGCACTAAATTTAATTGAAGTAATGTTGAACAAATATTAATTGCTTAGCAAGAAAATTAATTAGTTAATTAAGTGTTCGCGAAAATCTATTAAATTATTTTTAGTAAGATTCAGTTATAATGTTTAAGAAATTAAAAGGAAATTGTTATATCACTTATAAATAAGAGTTTTCAATTATTATGCGATTTGAATAATTATAAACGATCATATTGATTGTTTCTACCCTTATTTTATGGAAACTTTATATTATAAATGAGAAAGAAAAAATGTATTTATCTTAAAATTCTACGATATCCTAAAATTTGTTAGAAGTGACGCTAAATTCAAATCTACACTTAACAAAACAATAGAAACAACAATGGAAGTTCTTCATATATATATATCGATATTTTTGGAAGTACTGAATGAACAAATAAATCTGCGAATATCACCTTTATCAGATTGCCTTTTGGACTAACTATATAATATTAACCAAATGTTTTGAAAATGAAGAATAGAATATTTAATTTAAATTAATTCTGAAAATTTGTTTGTGTAACAGCATGCCGATTTTTTACTTCTCAGTAATGAGTATTTCTTCAATTGAAAACGGCTCGTCAGTAAACAAAATATTCTTAATAAAATTTCTGACGGTGATATGTGGTCTTCAGAATACGTTGTAACCATCGTGGAAGATCTCTTGGAAGCAAATTTTAAATAGAGATTTAGTATTCTAATAATATATTATTTACTTACTTCTATTGCTGGTGACATATGACATGAGTTTATTTCAGGATTTTCCTATAGTCGAACCAACATTTCATCTTCTTGATAAGGTTTTATTTGTTTCGGTCGAACTCCTGATTTTTGGTGCAAATTGACCTGTTTCATTCAAACAAATATATAGGTTTGTAAAAGTTTTATGATTTTGTTGCTTTCTTTCTGTATTCAACAATCCATACGTTCTGGCTGCAGCTCGAGCGCAATAATTTTCTCGAGCATACACAAAGCATATCCAGCATTTCCTCATTAGTAAAATAAAAATGACGAGGCATTTCAAGAGATAAAGTAACGGTCGGTTTTTATTCTTCTTTAAAAATGCAATATGTTAAAATCTGACAGTAAAAGTAATGCTCTCAAAATAAATGACATTAACTAACAACAATTTTATGACAGTCCAAAAAAAACTTTTCATAAATGAAATATTAACTGAAATCCTTTTCCGAGACTTTAAACAATTGCGTTTTTTCCGAACCCGGTTAAAATGATCATATTTCAACAAGTATAACAAAGTTACATAAAAATAATGTTTTCTAATCAAAATTACTAAAAAGTTTCGTCAAAAAAAGTTTCATCATTAGAAATCACTCAGTGGCGCCCTTCTTATAAAACGTAAAATATTATTCTTTGTCTAAAGTTATAGCTCTGTGTTCAATCATTATAATAATCTATGAATTCATTGTAATATAATAACCAAAAACCACAAAATATAATTTAAAATTAACACATTGTATCTTTTGCAATAGCAACATTTTATTAGAGCATGTCTAATTCTCATATTTTAGTCTAAATAACCTGTATTATTTACTCTATGTTACTCATCCTGTATAAGTAAATGTAAAAGATAAATCTGAAAATTCTAGAATATTCTAAAATTCCTTAAATATTTTTATGTCAATTTCACGAATGTCCTTTGGCACCGTCAGATCATTTTATAAAAAATTGACAGATATTTTACATACCTACAAACTTGACTTTATTTCTAAATGATTTAACCAATATTAATTTTGTAAAACATTGGGTTAATATTATACATTTAATCCAAAAGGTAATCTAAAAGAGGAAAACTTTCCAAATTAATTTGTTCGTTTAGCACTTGATACTGATCATATCGTAAATGTCACTTATACTGTTGTTTCTATTGCTTTGTAAAGTGTAGATTTGTATTTAGTGTCACTTTAGGATATTTAACAAATTTTAGTATATCGTGGAATTTTAAGATGAGTACATTTATTTTTCTCATTCATAATATAGAGTTCCATAAAGTAAGGGTAGAAACAATCAATATGATCATTTATAATTGTTCAAAACCCATAATAATTGAAAAATCTTATTTATAAGCGATACTGTAATTTCCTTTTGATTCCTTAAACATTTTAACTGAATCTTCTTAAAAACAATTTAATAAAATTTCGCGAACACTCTACCATTATTAATTAATTAACTAATTAATTTTTTAAGTGGTTTCGGATTTTCTTGCTAAGCAACTGCTATTTATTCAATGTTATTTTAATTAAATTTAGTGGGTAAGGCCGAATTATACAAGTCAAGCCAGAGGTCTGGATCTGTATTAATTTATATTAATTTCGGCAAAATTATGCGTCTTGGGGCTAATTTAATATCTAACCGGATTCATTTATTCTAATAGTTATGTTCTTCACTGGAATCTGACAATAAACAGTTCACTTAAAGAATATTTATACGATTGTAAAATCGCTAATACAGAATCGTCATCAGAGATCTCCATACACACAACGTTAATAATTTATTAATGAATACTCGAAAAAATTTAAAGAAGAACAATTTTGTTCGGGAAAATCTAAACAAAAGATTTTCATATGGGAAAGATGCGGGTATGTGCAAAGTAAAACCAGACCTACCTCACCGGAGTCGATACGGCAAGTGGATGGATGACGTCAAAACGTTCAGGCTACCTCATGAAAATGGGCTACTAAGTCACTGAGGGAAAATCTGAAGGAAAATGAGGGAACTCTCTTGTTGGCTAAAAGATCGAAATAGACGGTGCGTGAAAAATGTACAGAATCCGGATTTTTATCAGATCGGAGAAGTATTGTCTTTACATTCAGAGAAATTACCTTTCTTCTATTAGAGAAAATAATTGTTTTTGTACAGATATGTTGATGATGTTTTGGCTGGTTTTATAGATAGTGATAAACAATTGGATGATTTCTTTAATTTTATTAACAATTTACATCCAAAAATCAAATCTGCTGTTGAAATTGAAGGGAAAAGTTCTATAATTTTTTTAGATATAACTATCAAAATAGTAAACTGTAATCTTCAATATTCAATTTATCGTAAACCAACTCATACAAATAGGATATATAACTCGAATCACCCTATGTCACATAAATTAGCAGCTTTTAATTTAATGATACATAGAACTTTTTCAATTTCAATGAGTAAGGTTTATTTTAAAAGGGAAATTATTATAATAAAACAAATGGCAACCTTTAATAATTACCCATTATATCTAATAAATAGGTTGATTAACAAAAAGGAAGAAAATGTTGTAGATACGACTTAAATTGCCAGTATCTGTTTTTTTGTTAACTGCATCCTCACAATTTTGTTGAAGATCAATTATGATCAAATATTCAAAATTGAAATCATGACCATTTTAAATAAAATATGAAGTTGTAATACTGTCTTATTAGGATCAGCCAAATGTCTGTTATGACACAAAGTTTTGTGTTCCCTAAATCTATTTTGTGATAATTGTTTAGTTTGGCAAATATATGTCGCGGCACAAATTAATCATGGTATTTTGTACACTAAATTGGAATTATATAGTTTGTAAAACTCCTTAAACATTTTGGTATGATAAAAATTAATTTATTTGTAGTATTACATAAAATATGTTTGATTTTCTGACACAATCCATAAATATAAGGAATTTCATAATAATTTATAAAGTTATTCTCAGTAGTATTACGAATAATATTGCTATCAATGTTGTGTATAATTTTATTAATTTATTAATAATACTAATGCATTAGGTACATTGTTACATCCTTGTGACTTGATTGGTTCATATTTATAGGTGAGTATCTTTGTATTGTATATTTATTATTTAAATTTGTTTGTTTTGATTCTCTTTCCTAAATTTTTATTATCATCTGTGCCTACTTTTGTATAAACTTTTTTATATTATTTAATATTACATTTTAGCCCTGAAGAAGTTGATAAACTTCAGCAAATAATAAAAGTCGAACTAGTTCTAGGTTTCTTCGATTTAATTAATTCCTATTCATAATATTAAGCAATACATAATTCTATAAATTTCAAAATTCTATAATTATTTTATTTTTCATTTATACATTTTTGTAATTAATTTGTGATTTAATCTTCTAAATATTATCTGCATTAACTCTTAATGGAAGACTTGGAAACTTTTAACGTCGTTCTTTTTATCTACTAAAAAGAATTATATTCATTGTAGTTTAAGAAAAGTCATACGTATGGATTCCTTCAGTATCTTTGTTATATTTGTCATTTTTGAAAAATCTTTTTGTTGATAAAAGGGCCACGTCCGCTACTGATAAAGCGCGAGTGCATAGCTTGGTGTCGCCGCAGTTACGTCATATATTTCTCTAATTTCACACCCCAGCAAGTAGGTATTATCTAGTAAAACGCGGTTGGATCAATTTTTCAAATTGTTCTTTATTGCTCTCCAGCGACCTAATTAATGAGCGCGTTTGTTATTGGCCTCTTGCTAGGATTAAGAACTTTTTAAAAGACTGTTTTGATAAGAAGTTCGAACAGACTGGGCGAATTTCCAGCTTTCGCAATTAGAGACAGATAGAGATAACTTTATTTACTTTTTCCGATTAAAAAGAGAAGATCCAGGAGCGGACTAAATTTCGGCTATAATGAGTAGAGTCAACTTTTGTCAACATAATAAATATTGTAAGAATAATACATAATAAAAATCTCTTAATCAGCAGTTTTTATAATATACACCAGATAAGAGAAACAGAAGATAGATAAGAAGAGGAACAAGCAACTTTTAGAAGAGGAAGACAAACACAAGATCAGTATACTAAGAAAAAATAAAGAAAGGAAAAGAAAAGGAGAACGATACATATTTGGCCTTCGATTCAGTGTCTACAGAGAAAGAGCGGAAATGTCTACAGGAATATATGGTAAATCGAAAAATCATAGAGGTAAGTGAGAGCGTCTAGAAAAGGGTTATAGGCCAAGTAAAAATCATTAGAAAACATCTAGTAGTTTCGAAATTAAAAAGGTCTAAAACAGAGCGACAGTTTGAGTCCACTTTTATTTATGGATAGGATATTAAAATATCTAAAAATAAAACACCCAAATTATCAACTAGATACGAAAACTTAGAACAGTAAAAACTAAGAGTCTAATATACGCAGATGACATAGTACTGATTACCAAAGTACGGAGAACAAACAAAAAGGTAAGAAGAACAAAAAAAAATGACAAGAAATGGTCTAAAACAATAAAAGCCTTGGGGATGGAAATAAATACAAAAGGTGGTGAATATTAATGGAGAAGAAGGAGAAGAAAATATAAAATGCGGAGAGTATATGCTAGAAGAAGTTACAAAGATAGACTATTCGGGAACAAAAATGGAAAAAAGATGCGGGGGTATTAAACAGAACCAAAAAATCTACACGAATTTATTATCAGATAAATAGAAGTAGTAGTAGTTTCTAACATAACTTACGGAAGTAAACTAAGAAAAATAGCAGGAACAACCTCAAAAGTCGTTAAGTCAAAACAATTGAATGGTTTGGGCACTTGCAAAGAATGACAAGAGAAAGCCTAAAAAAACAAGTAGCAGAATCCAAGAAAAAGAATATGGAAGAGAGAATAAAGGAAATTGTTCAAAAGAGAGGGAAAATAGTTTAGCAATTGAAACAGAAAACAAACAACAGGATGAAATGAGTCGAGAATGTGCCGACGATGTAAGACAATGCAAAAGACAAACAAAAACAAGAAGAATAAGTAGAAGAAGAAGAAGATCAATTAATCATGAGCTGCTAGCTTAGGAAGGAGACCACTCATTTTGCCACGCACTAAGAACTATGTTTTATGCCAAATTTTAACATCATTAGGCACTATTTTATTTAGTAAGACATACTCAATATCGATTACTGCTTCCCTGCTGTTTCGTTTCCAGGTATTCCAACGTGTGAGGGTACCCAGATAAAGACAACTTTTTTTATTATTATGGAAGAGTTGGTACATTACGGCAGTAATATTCATATGGATAGGATTTTTTGAATACATCTGTTATATTTCGAAGAGTGAGCTCATAGAGTCTGTTAAAATAGTAAATTTTTGACCTTCTCAATTATTAATATATTTTAGAGCTTACAAGATAGCAAATAATTCGGCATTAAAAACGCTCGTATTGTTATGAAGTCTAAACTTAGCGCTGTGGTTAGTTGTATAGAAGGCAGCGCCAACCCCTTCTGGTGTTTTGGAGGGATCAGTATAAATTTTAATATAGTTACTGTATTTAAGTAATATTACTTTAAAATTGTTAATAATTCAAGTTGTTGGTATAGCATGTTTGCCAAAATTTGCTAATGTGTTAACTATTTTTGGTTTTTGAACAATCCATGGGGCAGTGGTGTTAAAGTTGTTATTATTGATATCAGGAAGGGTGACTTGATGTTTAAGGAGCAGGCGATTTAGCCTTTCATAAAAGGGAGGGTTGCACCGGGGATGTGACTGGAAAAATGGCTAAAAACGATTACTCTGGACATTATGATTCACTGGATGAGTTGGGTTTGAAATTATTCTGGTATAAAAGGAGTATGTTTCTTCTTACTTCTAGGGGAAGGTTTGTCTTGACTCACAGTAGAGGCTGTGGACCGGGCTAGTACGAAACGCACCAAGTGAAATTCGTAGTGCAGTATTATGGATAACATCCAATTGTCTAAGAAGGGATTTTGTTGCAGAGCTATATACGATCGAGCCATAATCAATTTTCGATTGTATTAATGAGGAGTAGATGTGTAGTAAGGTAACTGCGTCGGAACCCCACGAGGTGTTCGATAAAAATTTCAGTATATTGATGTTTTGATGACAGGAAGATTTGTGGCTTTTGGTATGGTTTCCCCATAAAATATTGATGAATTATAAATGGCGTTAGAAGGACTTAAATGGCCCCAAATATTTTTCCAAATCAAAAAGCCACTGGCGAAAAAACGCACGTAAGTGGTTTTTTAAAATAAATTTATTTTACAGAATTTGAATAATTTATTTGATTATTCGATTTGGATAATAGAGTTAATTAAGTGTCGGCGGTAGGCTATAGAACAAAACCGGTTTGATACGAGCGAGCGGTTTCGAAAAAGTTGTATATATGGAGTTATATAGATGAGTACGCGGACGGTGGGCCGAATGACCATTGGCGGTGTCGTCGGCGCAAGGCGCCGCGACGCCTGCGTGAGTCGGGAGCGGTCTCTGACAGTGTGCCGTCGTGTATCGGGGAGCTAAGATGCTAAAAAGCGAGCTCCTATTTGAAAAACTCGCGGTTCTGGACGAAAAGGAAGCCGCCAACCGTAATCACATGGGCCTCAAAGGAGGCACCAAAAACCACATTTTCATCTTCTAGATAGTGCGAATTTTTCGATCTGGTTCTATAGCAAAATATAAGCGTAATTTTAAGTAAAGACTATTTCGTTCATTATTTTTCTTTTCGGAGTTTTTTGACGCCGATTCGAGCGCAGACTTCGGGTTAAACGGGTACTGTAAATAGTGTGTATTTAGGGACCAACAATATTTATGTGTATTCAGTTTAGATACTTAGGATTTGTAAAATTAAGGTAAGAAACAAAAACTAAACGCAAGAAAAACAAATTAAGAGTATACATCAAACTCAATTTTTTTCCAGCATGTACTTATAACAAAAAAAATTGTATCAAAAAAAAATATGTAAAAACACAAACTAATATTCTTAATGAAATAATTTATTACCTATTCGTTTAAATCAAAAACAATGTTAAAAAAAATTAAAGAAAAGTTATGAAAAAAAGAATTAAAATGGAAGTCAGAAATACAAGAAGGGGGCGTATACTTATATTTCATTAAATTAAAATTTTAATAAAATAAAATGACACTTGTTTTGAAAGGCTGCAAAAAGATTACCGAAATTGGCCCATTCTAAATTACCTGTTTGTTTTAAATACCGAGTGTTCGAACGTTTTATATAATAATAAAATTTTGTTGCAGCTATTAGTGCAAAATTAAACTTTTTGCTCTGTAAATAGTGTCACAAAAAGCGATATTTTACGATCCTTAAAACACAAAAATTACGTCCAAATCCATGTTTTTAAAAAAAAATTGATAGCAATATACTTTACTTCATTATTTCCGGTTTTAATAATTCAAAATGGAAAAATCCTGTGAATTGTAGCTGTCATAATTAGCTTCAAAGTAACTGTAATTACAGATAATTTCCTTCTATCATGAAACCATAATTTATAATAATAACTTTGTTACAGTAGTAATCTGATCTAAATTATTTATGTGGCTTTGTTTATCAGAAAGGGTACAATTATAATTTAAAAAAGAGATTTTCATTAAAATTAAATGTAATTTCATATTATAATTTATTAAAAAGATCATACGGTGTTAATCACATTTTGATGAAAAAAAAAATCAATAAAAATATTTGCTTTTGCATCTTCATTAGAAATGTGGCCGTTATTATAAAAGTAAAATTAATCCATGTGGATATAATAAAAGGTAAAAAATAAATTTTGAAGGGTAAAATAAAAAAAAATCGACTAATCATTTATTTTTATACTATATTAAGGAGATTAATTAACTATAATAAATTAAACCAAAAAAATATTTTATTCAACCAAAAAACTAATATTAGAAATAAACGAAATAGACTAGATTCTAAAATACAACTAATATCCCAATATTAATTTATTGCAGCCAGAAATAAATAAGAAAATAAACGCCGCAGAATTCAAACAACTTTGAAAAATAGCAGAAAAAACTACTACATAGAATCAAAAATGTTGACATAAGAAATCAACTAAACCAAGAACAAACAAAAGCAAAAGTAACCAAAAGACAAATAAATTGGTCTTTTTTATAGTCGAATAAGAAGAACCTTGGAGTCAAAAAGATACAAAAGAAGAAGAAAAGGAAGACCAAGGAAATCCTGTATCGAAGAAGTGGCAAAAGGGGAAAAACTGAAATGAACGAAAAAAATGTAATAAAATGAGTAAAAGAATAAAACTAACCATCCGACATCCTATTACAGTATAAAGATATAAAAAAAAAGGAGAAATAATTAAAATATTACCCGTCAATTATTACAATTCATATTGTATATTCTCTAAATAATACAAGAAAATTTAGTATACTAATATAAATTATCTGTAAAGAAATTGCTGTTTGCATTTACGATTAAAAAATTATAGCATTATTAAAATCACTTCCAGCGAAATATTTTATTTCAACACGGAAAATATTTTCTAAGAATTTCCTTAAGACATCTTCTACACGTAATCAATTCGGAGTGATAACAAAGGTGTATCGTTGAATACAAGTGGCAGGTTTTATTATTTAGATACTACGAAACTGTTGAAAATAAACTCACAATGAAACGTTCGTTGAAACCTCGGAAACAAGTCTTGAATGATAAAAAGATTAAAAAGATTTCAAGCGTTAGATTTTCTGTGTTATGGTCTAAATGAGAGGACAATAACATTTTATTTTTGTGAACAAGCAATGATTTTTTTTTAGTTATTTGAACTTAAAAATTTTATAAATAATAAAATTATAAATTAGAAAATTATTAGGACAAATAATATTTGGACCATGGAAACGAGAATATTAAATTTATCCATTAAATAAAAAGCTCTATAAAATTTATATTGAAATTCCAAATAAAATAACCTTTTCTATTTTCACAAATTAAATTAACACATATATAAAATATTAAAATGTACATCATTTACTATCGTACTCGAATTTTGCTATTCAAACAAATTTTTTATTTATTGTAGTGTTTTCTTTTTGTATCATTTATTGATTTACACGAAACTGTTCGTTGTTGGAACAAAATATGTTAACGTTAATTTTGATGTGGAATGAATTTGTGAAAAAATGGATGTCAAATTCTAAAAATTGTCGACCAACGTGTCTAAGAAATTATTAATCTAATTAAAAGATTTTGGAGAACCCAGAGTATGGAAACGAGAATAAGTACAAAAAGGAGAGAAGGAAAGTCTATAAATAGGGTGGAACAGACGAAGATGAAGAAGTAATAAGAAAGAAAATGAAAGATGGATCTGAGACGAATAAAATTGATGAAATAAATGAGAAGCAAGAAGAATCAATAAAAGAAAGAAAACAATGAATAATATAATTAAAAATTGAAGATAAACAAGAAATGAGGGAATTATTAAAAATAATTATTAGTAGTAGTAGAATAATGAGTAAAACCTTAAACAAAAACAAAAAAGAAATGATTAAGAAATTGGATAATATGAGTAAGAAAATAGAAGAAAAAAAAAGAAAAATATAAAACTAAGAAAGAGAGGAACATTCAGAGAAATTTGAATGGGAAATAATAAAAAAGAGAAACCGTAGAAAAGAACGAATGAAAGAAAATGAAAGAAGCAGGTGGACCAAAAAGTATAATAGTTGACAATTTTCGAATGAGAGATTAGACAGATTTTGTAAGAAAAATAATATAGAAATTAGGAATATTAGTATTAAATATTTATGAGCAAATCTAGCAGAACGATATATTTAAGAATTAATAAAGGTATTGAAATTATTAGTGCATGATAAACTGATAAAATGGGATGATAGACTGGATGAGGTTGAAAAATGAAAGTCGAAAGTCGAAACACGGTGGTTAAAGAAAGGCCAATATTTATAATGAAAAAAATAGACCCAGAGGGACCATAGATACGTATAAGGAATAAACGTATAGAGTAATTAGAATGGTATTTGAGAAATTTTTAACTTTTTAGAGAAAAAAATTAGGAAAAGAATAAAATTTAGAAAAAGGAGATTTAATAATAGGGAAATCGTTAAGAATAGCTAACAAAATATTCCAATGTTAATTTTGATGTGGAAGGACTTTCTGAAAAAATAAATGCCAAATTTAAAAAAAACAATCAACAAGATTAATGAAAGTTAAATATAAATATCATTGTTAATATCATAAAAATACATACGTTAATATAAAAAATAATATATTGGCGCCTACTATTTCCACATAATATATTAATTTCAAACAATAAGAAAGCAATTAAAACTGTTTACTTCAAAAAATTAATAAAATTAATAAAAGAATTACTATATTCAATATTAGTTTTAAAGACACCTGTTAAATCTATCTTTTTCATTTCTATAGTTCAAAACAAGCAAGAGGTAACTGCTTTTCTCAATGTAGCAATATAAAGTTTTGTTGAAGTGAATCACTTTATGTTGAAACCTTATTCGTTACTTATGATCGCTCCATTGAAGTTTCTTATAGTACGGATGACAGCGAACACAATTCTACAATTTTAATATATTCGATTCAATTTAAACTCCACCGAAAGTAATGAATAGATGTAGTGCTTTAAGAAGAAATATCTCATTTTGGAAATATTTTTGAACCTCTTATTTGGGCGCATGACTAACCGTTTACTTAGGTACCATTATGAAAAAAAAAACGGAAAATTGATAAAGAAATTAAAGGAAGAGCTAAAAATGCAGACAAAATATTCAATGCATTGAAATTTTAATTTCTGGGGAACAAGGAAAATAAGCAAATGAATATATGAAGCGAAAGTGACAGAAAAAGAATACAGTAGGAAGACAAAGAAAAGCATGGAATGAGGGAAACATACAATTGATTTGTAGATAGATAGGACTAAATTTTGAATTTAAAAATGATTATGTTTGTCTTGATAATTTTTAAGCATTTATACTAATCATAATAAATAATTGCTTTGAATTTTTAAAAATAAAAAATACTACATTGAACTAATAATCTTTTAATGGCATATCAAAGAAAATAGTGTGACATTTAATTTTACTGATTTGTTTATAGCTCAATTTTTTTTGTGAATTATCTTTAATTAATTGAAGTAGAACATTTTATAATAAATATAATCATAATTAATAAGTTAATTTTACGACAGGATTAATCTGAGAGTCTTATATATTTATATTTATGTATTTATTTGTGATTTCTCAAATTTTATTTTAGTTTTTGTGTTTTGAATTTTTAATTTATTTTATTTAATTTTATTTTGCTGCTCAACTTCAAATTTTAATTATTTTTAATTAGGGTGGAATTAAACTCGCAATTTCTTTTCTCATTTATAAAAAGAAAATAAAATGACAAAAAAAATGATTTTGAAGAGTTGATTTTTCTACAGAGAGAGGAGCATTTTATGTAAATTGTAATTCTTCAATGCATCATAATAGCAAAAATGTTCTAAAAAATTATAATTGTTTAAGGGATTACTCCAGCCCTGTTTTTAATAAATTTACCTTAACATTTAAATCTTAATTATACTTATCGATTTCAAAATAACAATGCACTAAAATATTCAATTTCAATACACACGCCTGATTAAGAAAATGTATCAATACAATCAAAAAGAATTTTTGTGTGTTGCGAGATTTGTTTGGAACTATTAAACAACATTTCTATAAATATTAGATTGCAGTTTTATATAAATTAAATGTGAAATTTTTTGAGGTACAAAACATCATCAAGAGAATGAATGAGTGAAGAGTTTCTACTAGCTTTAATAAAATAATAATGAAAACAAACTATTAGATTTGATAATTGGAATTTGACATACTTTTGATGGAATTTTTATAGAAAACTGGCACTCGATTCCTTTTTACGACAATACGGTTTCCTATTTTTAGTGTTTTAGTCTTGGAAAAACCTTTACATAAATTATCTTTTGAGTTATAAAAATGTAATTTATTGAATATAAACAAATTAACTTGATAAGTAAATATTTAATTGTCGAAGAAAAAATAGGAAGAATCTATTTGTATTTCATTTCGGTAGTTTCAAAAAATGTTTTGTGTATTTTTTGATAACAAACCGAAATTTGTCGTATTCTAAATGAATCTCTAAAGGTTATAATTAGAATTCCAAACAATGCTGCAATATAACATCTTAGTTCTAATTGAGGAATGACAAATATTGCGGATGGTTTCAAATTAAACGAATAAATTGAAGACGCGCGTTGGATTTCTTATAGTAAACTAAATATCGGAAAAGAAAGGTTTTTTACCAAATATTGGTATGGTTCTAAAAATTTATTATCGGCAGATACATAATTTGATATGTGAGTGAAAAATGTATTTAATACTTTTAAACAGTGCTAGTTACTCAATTTAATAAGGTATGTGTTTTGAACTAAAACATTTATTGTAATAGCAACTAAAAGATTGGGATTTCTTTTCATCTTTTATTTCCTTTTTAAGTTAAAGGTAAATTCGTTAAATTCAAAACGTCGTTTTAATAAAAGCAACAAATAAAAAATATCGATAAACTGGTCTTTTGCTCTAATGCTCAATTCCGTTTTCATAGCGTTTCCTAATAAGGCTCTAATCCTATTGTGGCGAAAGAGCATTTTACATTGTGTAAGAGCAACCGAATTTTTTATAACCCCCCATGGAAGTGATGGTGACCATTAACGCAGCACTGTAATAGATTCTTTCTTTCTATTTCTCTTTGGCGTTTCTTCTCTCGTTGCGAACGAAGTACGAAAAGACCCTTTAATTTTATTGGGCACATCGTAAAGACATTCTTTGTATAAGAAATTCAATAAAACCTTCTTCGCGTTCGAGTTCTAGAACGCTATGGCCACAACTGTGGCTGTGCTAAAATCTATTTCGAACAGAATTTGAGGGCGGCCCTTTAAAGAGACTAAAAATGCCGTTTGGCTATAAAGTCGTAAAGGTACGGCACATCAAAGCAACAGCCTCGGATTTTGAATACAAATTTTACCTTTTTTAATTCTGAAAGTCATCAGAAAGAGTGACTAAAGTGGCTCATTTAGTCCCATGAAAGACTTAAACGTGTCAAAGGAACAGACTAACAAACGTTAAAATGTGAAAATTTCACCAAAGGAAAAAATATTGTAATGCCTTATTAGTATAAGTTAATTTTTGTTAGTTCTTGAATTTAAATTCACTTACCACCTCTAATGCGCTGGCTAAACTATAATTAACCAATTGTTTGGATATGTGAGCTGTTCATGAGGTCTCTCTCAGAGGGGGTTCTAGGCATCTAAAAAAATTAGCGGAATTGTTACTTTAGTGTCGGAAGTGATAAACAAAAAACTTGAAGGTAAGTAAACTAAATATTAGATTTTTTTTTAAAGTTTGCTTATCAACAACAAAAATATTTCTAATCTCTAATGAATGGTTGCAACCTTTAAGTTAAGGTAATACAACTAACATCTATTATCATATACAATAATTCATGCTAATCATTATGTTTTTAAAATAAAAAAAATTATGAAATTAAAGTGTGTCCTTTTTAATACTATGGCCTACTTGATACTAGCAAAAAAAATATGTAAATTAATTTGAAAATTTCTGAAAAATTATTTTGCGATAGTTCTTGTTTATATCATATCAACATAGTTATCAAATTAAATAAATCTTTCTTTATTACACACTGGTGTCCTTATCTGGTGGTGCAGAAGTCCACTAGGTAAATCTTAGCTGGAGATGGAATGGAGACTCTTCGAGGTTGTGAAGAAAACACAGAATGGATTTCCATTTTCACTATAGGTATGTATACAGATACCATTTTTATTTAGAACCATTTTATTTTTTAATTTCTTGACTTTATACACTAATATGAGCCGATTTTATGGACTCAATTTCACATAACCACTAGAATGCACTTTTATACAATTGTAGTATGGACAAAATATAGGTAGCTATAAGTTTCTTTGACAAAACTTTATTTTTAAGGCAACTTTTTCTAATAATTTTAATTTCAGATTTTACATTTTGTTATAGCAACAACTAAAACATGAACGCCTCACTTTGGACATGCAAGACTATTCATACTAAAAATAAAATTTTTAAATCACTCTATGGGATTTATGTCATAATTGCCAAAATTACCATCTTCTGGGTATTAAAATTATTCTGGGCCAATTTCAAAATTGTGAGATATCCTAAATTTTTTTCTACGAAACACAGTATAACAAAAATTATTACTCCCCTGAAAATGTTATGTCTCTAGAGGCATTCTAAATAGTTTAATAATGATGCTGAAAATTTTCATCTGTTAAAAGTTAATTTTATTAAAATTTCTTAATTATAAGCTATTTAATGATCATATTTTGTTTAAAACAGATTCATTGAATCATTTGTGAGGTTTTAACATTGTTTCTCATGGTGTACCATTAAAATTAATATTGAAAATTTTCCGAGTTGTGTTGCTATCAACATTGCCACATAATTTCTGGTATATCTTTTTTAATTCAAGCGAAATGACTCTTGTGTATCTCTATAATATGTCTACAGCCTTCATTCTACAATTACTTTTCCCTTGGCCTTCGAGTTTGTGCACTATTAAATGTAAAACTTAACATGACCTATTTTTTCCATTTTGAGTACTAATATGCAATCACCCAAGAGTTATATTCCTTGTGTTTTGTTCTCTATATATTTATAATACCAATTTACGTATATCCTGTTGATATGTAAACTTTCCGTATTGATTTAATAAAAAAAATTTTTTTAGATATCCTATGATGAAAATGGATCCCCATCATGATACTACCAGAGAGCTTCAACAATTTATTTTTGATTATGTAATTTTTATGGTTCTAGCTATAGTGTCCTCAATTAATACTCATAAAATATTTCTTTAACGGGTTTTACATGTTTATTTTTATGTGTAATTAGATATTTATATACATTTATATAACCTTTTATTTATAGAAATAAAATTTTTCCAAAATTTAAAAATAAAATCGGAAATTCTTTTCATACAATCCTTTATTATATAAGACTAGTTTCAAATGTTACTAAATGTATATTCATTCCATTTTCAAGTAATGTTACTAGACTGTAAAAATGTGAAAATAGGGTTATTATTATATATTAATATTTTTATAGCCTTGTAAGAGCATTACTTGAAAATGGAGTATAAATTTAATTAAATTTGTAACTAGTCGTAAATAATAAAGGATTCGGAGGAAAAACTTCAAATTGTGTTTTAATCTTGTGAAAATTATGTTTGAAAACAAATTTCACATAATAAAGGTAAATCAATCCATTTCTATGATACCAAATTGATTAAAACTAGGGAAAATGTTAACAAAAGTTATAGCAAATGTATATATATATAAAAATAAAAAATACCCAACTAATTTAAATTAGAAACGAAAATTATGCAGTCCAGATTTACGAAGAAAGTCTAAATTTTCATATTTTTTAACAATTTATGGGAGAATCACGTTCGGTGATTAAATGTAGGGTATTTAGAATTTAAGTCAAAAATTTTTCGTACTTTCATTCCTTTTAAAAATTGTAGTCTTTAAATTTTTAAATTGCTCAAAATTCTTACCTAACTAGAACATAAGTAGTTTCTTTATTGCTAATGCCTAAGTAAAACCATAACCCTAAAATTTAAAAACAAAAGTGCTTAAAAATTTTGTGTTAAATATTTTTTTATGATGATGTACCTTTCTTCAACTTTGTTCGAGTTGCAAGGAGACGAAAATTCTTTGCAGAAAACATTACACAAGAAAATACATGTAGACAATTGGTTTTGAATTTATTGAACAAGAGTGTTATTTTACGAAATTAACGAACTGTTATTGGCAGATTGAAGACAGTAGCGTCAAAATATAATTAAGAGATATTTGAAATTTCGCATTTAATAATTTTATTTAAATCAATCCTATTCTAATAGAAATCCGGAATTTTGGAAAAATATGATATGTTAATTTAACATTCTGGATCTCCTTGATACTACTACTTGTATCTTTTTGATATTATTTTTCTATATTTGTTTTTATTGTCACTTAACTTCAAGTTCTATTTTTTTTAACTAACTTTATCTTTAAATTTGAATTTATTCTAAGGAAAATATAGAATTTCTATTTCATAATTTTTTCTTTGCTCTCTTTATTCTATTTATCAATTTTATTATCATTATCATTTTTAAGTTAAATTCATTCTTGAAACGACAAAAATATAAATGCAAAGAGAAGAAACACTGTATCAATTTTTCCTAGGCTGTAATTTTAGCGAGATATTTACATACAACGTCGGAACGGTCAGTTTTAAAATATTTATCTACTTATCAGCGATACTAGCTTTCAATGTTAATAGCTGTATTACGCATTTTGAGTAATAAAATACATTTTATGAGACTCTGTATTCAAATCACTTACTCTAATGCATGCCCGATCCAATAAAGATACTTTCTGGAAGTCAGTGAACGTAGAGCTTTCGCAAAAGTTACATTTTAAGACCATTGGACCAATAAAACACTTTATGTACCTATAGTAAAGTGAATACAAACCTGAAACGAGCTTACAAACGAAATGAGTATTTTCACAATTCTTTAATAAGAGCTGTCAAGTTTTTATGAGGGGATCATAAAACGAGCTATTATCTGATTGATGTAAAGAAAAACTTTTTATGGCCCTTAAAGCTCCAAGAGATTTTTTTAAGTTAAAACAACACTAATATAAACAGAAGCAGACAGAGGTTTTGGGTTCGAATCCCAGTATAGACATCATCAAAATTTTGAGAACATTAATAAATGCATTTAAGAATAAAAGTGAATCAAAATAGAAATGACGACGGCAATGAAAACATAGAACAGGTAGCAGAAAGCAATTAACAAAATGTAAATAACCGAAATATTTCACAAATAATAAGGATATTAAGAGAATGATATAATAAAACGCAAGACCAAATAAAAACATCACAAGAAAATAATAAAGCAACACAAGAGCAAATTGAAGCAAAAGAAAATTAGAGCATCGGAAAAAATACAAGTGTAAGTTAAAGAATCAGATGAAAACATTAAAAAACAAAATAATAATAAAGAACAATTTAAGTCTTGAAATAGAACTAAAATCAGAAATAGTAAATAAACAACAGAACTTAGAAGAAAAATCAATTACAGCAAGAAATTTTAGAAAAGAGTAACAAACGGACAAAATAGACAATAGATATTTAAATAAACAAAATTTTTATCTGGCAGTGCGTTTTCTCAATACACTGTATATTTGGGACTAATTTTAAAATGTGAATCTCAAGACTGCCTACACTTTTTTTTCGTAATTTCAATAATAACGGATATATCGTACTTCGACGCTCTAATGCCGCACCCTGTATATACATTACAATTAACACTTAATTAATACATTTACATAATAAAAAAGCCTTTAGTTGTCTTTTAAAAGAATCAATAGTGACGCAGTTTTAATGGAATTATTTAATTTATTATAATTAATAAAACTTTTACGAAATACTGACTTCTCTGCCAGATTTTTGTTTTTAGTTGTAATTCTTCTGTCTGTTCGTGTACGTTTGTTCTAATTTTGTACATCCCTATTAAACATTAGTTTTGATGTCAAACATGAAGGAGTTAAAGATAACTTCATTTTATGAATAGAATAAGAAGTAGGGTTTGATATTCCGAGTAATATGGTACTGACAGCCAGTTCAATTGATGTAACATTTCTGTAATAGAAGTCTCTTATGGAATTTGCAAAATAATCCTCGTCTCTCTGTTCTGCAGCTTCTGTATTCAATTTTATTATACATGTACAAAATAATAGCAGCAAACCTAAAGTAGGGAAATATTAAGATATTGGATGTATACAAATTAGACTAGAAATTAACGTTTTTTGTAATTTTATTTAAGATAAAGACAGTTTGACCTTTAAAAGTTAGTTTTTGAAGTCAGATTGATGTAAGATTAATATGTTATTTTCTTGTATGTATCTAGTGAGTTATTAATAAACACTTTTTTCAATTAATTTTTATATATTTCATATATACGTATTGATTAGTCTCGCATGTAGGAATCGATCTGTGTGCCTTGACTTGCAGTAAACTGCGTGACTCAAACGTCTATTTTCCTTGTTCTTCTTTAAGACGTTGAGGAATGATAATTGTTTGTTTGGTTTTACTTCCATCTTAGTTTGAAGTCGTCAAACCACCAATCGCGAGCTTTCTCAAACTCAAACATTGGATGGGCAAAAGGAAACACTCGAACCAAAAGCTGTATAAAATGAATTTCGTAAAGATAATTTGAAATCCGCAGCACATTAATAAAACTAATATTAAATAAATATCGAAAGATTAATAATACTTATCTTGAATTTCCACAGTCTTTCAAAGCGTTTTAGTATATTTAAATCTATACCTAAGTTTCGGTATCTGACAATACCATTCTCAAGACAGAAAAAAGTTTGACAGATTAAAAACGTAAATAAATGTCATGTCTTAAACCTGACAACCAATCATTATTTAGCAATATTCTTCTTTTTCGAAACATATATTTGGTTAGTATTATTTGGTTTAAAAAGTGATCTGAGATAATTGATTTTCCCAGGTTTAGTTGTTCATTCAATACTGTATATTGAGGATATTTTAGGTGTTTTTTTAGTTCATATTCCTCCAAAAAATCAAGTTCTTCTTTTTTGTTCCATTGTTGTTTCCATTCTATTATTAAGTGTAGGTTTGTGTTCGGAGGAATATTTTGGAAAGCTCGGATATAATTTTAAAGAGTATACATTCTTTTTCTCTTGGGTTTCCAATAATTATAAACCATATATATATATATATACATATATATATATATATATATATATATATATATGTGTAAACTTTTGAAAAGTGGAAATATACTCATCATTAAATATCAAAATGACAGTTCTAATACATCAAAATTACATTTGTAGATCCCTTTTTCCTTTTATTGGTCTGGTTAATTTATTCTATAAAATAATAGACAAAACGTGTTAGATGATACATACAGTATGTTCCAAATGAAAAGAATAAATTCATTATTTCGTAAATCGGCGATTTTAGGGAACAATCCTGAAACCCGTCGATTTTTATTTTTAAATGAGTGCTTTGTCAGATCACCTTTTTATTTTTGACGTCATCTCTGTGAGCGTGATGACATAATTGATATGGGTGAATAGATATTTAAAAGATCTTTCAATTGATGTATTGCAAGACCCACCTTTCTATTTAAAATTTTTATTGATGACGTCATCACGCCCATTTAAAAATAAAAATCGACGGGTTTCAAGATTTTCCCTTAAAATCGCCGTTTTACGAAATAATGAATTTATTCCTTTCGTTATAATTATAATGTGCCATAATATTTTAGGCGTGAAGAAAAAAAAAAATTCATTTCAGCTTTCAGTGAGATAGGAATTAATGGAGTCCCTATAGGTACTTAATTTTAAATATTAATTTTGTTGCAAATAATGTTTCTGAAACACTAAATTTGTATGGAAACAGAGTGTTAATTTATTTATTTAAAAATAATGCAAATTTAAATTAGCAAATAACGTGACGGTTTTTAATCTTGCCATAAATTAACTTATTCTAAAAGATAATTATTTACTTTTCAGACCATAAATGGCAGCAGACAATTCAACTTTTACAAAACTGTCAAGTGCCATGGACGTGTTGCTCTACAAATACGACACCAACTGTAGCGGCAACAATTCCAACAACACGGTCGCTGTATCACACTATCCTAGTGGATATACTCTTCCTCAAATTGTCATCGCATCGGCGGTTGTAGTTTTGCTGATTATCGCCGTCGTAGTCGGCAACATGTTGGTCATTATTGCGATTGCCACGGAGAAAGCATTGAAGAACATCCAGAACTGGTTTATTGCTTCGTTGGCAGTTTCCGATTTTTTACTAGGATTAATTATTATGCCGTTTTCGTTGGCCAATGAAGTCATGGGGTTCTGGATATTTGGACAGCTATGGTAAGCAATTTTCTTAGTAACTCTATGCGATTATAGTATCACATACGAAAAGAGCAAGATGAGCTATAAAAACCATGAGTCCCCTCAAGAGCGTCTCTTGATAAGAACTCTTTTTGTATCATACTTATCTATTTTTATTATCTGTTGAGCACCGTTTTTAATCTTTATTACATTCTACTTGTTCTTGAACTTGTCTTTTACTGAACTATGACGCATTTAGGGAAACCGAGCCCTTATCCAGGAGAGAACCTGTTTAATATATAACATGGTGGAGGTTGCCGTTTGCTGAATTATTTTTATTTACTCCTTCTCTTACCAGATAACCAAGGGCAGTGCTGTGACATGTTGAAGGTATCCTTTTATAAGCATGAAGGATCAATTTGTTAGATTCTTTACATATTCTCTTTCTTCAATATGATTTAGGTTTCATCTATTTTCCCATGAAATGCATTTTCTTTCTTTTTTGGCTGCTTAAAATGCCCATGTTATACACATTTCCAAAACTTTGTTTAAAAAAAAACTAAAAAGCCCTATTGTAATTGTTTCTTTTGCAATTTAAAACTATGTTGCCTAAATGGAAAATGTTTTTTTAAACTATGCTATTATTTAATTGTGGAGTTTTTTAATCTATTCCTTTTATTACCTTGAACTGGGATTATTTATCTGTTATTTTTATTGTTACATTCAGTGTGACTCATCTAAATTGAAAACGCCACCATAGTATCTGAAATTAGTGACCGATTTCAACATTTATTTTTAAATATTGTGTTTCAAAAACTACGATAAAAAAAAAGAGAATATGCCACTGGATTTAGATGGCTTCTAGCTTTTATTAAATTATGTTTATTAAAAAAAAGTTATGCATAAATTTTCGGACTAAGCGTGTATGTAATTTATAATTATTTTACTAATTTCTTTCATACTTTTTAAAAAATATAACTAGTAGCTTCATTAATTATAACAAATTTTATTTAATTTCACCCGTGATGGACTTATTTTCTTTTTTAGATGCTCAAAATTGAGATATTATCGCATTTGTCTTCTAAAACTCTAAGAAAATAAGAAGCCCTATTGTAGTTATTTTCTCTACAATACTCTGCATAGTTTTTGTATATGTTTGCGAATTTGGTGGGTATATTAGGTAATTTTGAATATTTTTTTTTTAACGAAACATGTTATTATTTCAAAACATTGTTTTGATTGCCTAATTACGTCGGCTTCAGGAGCATTTTGTGTAATTACAATTTTTTTAAAAATAAGAAAATTACTATATATTTCCTTTCATGGACACTTCTACAGGGTGGTATATTTATATTGGAAAATGAGTTTTATTTAAAAATTGGAACTTCTAAATTTCATCGTTAATGAAATAAATGCAAATATCTCTTTGGAAAAATGAATACAAATAAAATCGCAGCCACTAAATTTTAAATATAATCTTAAAAACGTAAATATAAATTGACATTTGATAGTTGACTAGCATTTATATGTATTAATATTATTAAAGTAGTAAATAATTTTTAAACTTAATAAATAGAAAACGGCATTATACTGTAAAAAACCATTATGAACTTGAGACAATTTTGGTCTGAACTTAAATAAATTCTAGAATTTTTAAGTTCAAATTTAATGAATTGGTGCTGTTTAAATCCAAATTTCTAGAAATTCCGAAAATTTTAGTACCAATTTAAATAAATTCCAGTTTTTAGTCATATATCATTTCCCATTTAAAAAGGAGTGGTAATATTAATTTATATTTTAAAAATAAACTAGTGTCTCTCTGCTATTAACAATCTGTTTTTTACTTAGTGAATAATTTTTTATGTAACTTCGGTATTAATAATGAAAAATAGTCATTTAAATTTAAAAATAAATGACACAGTGAATAATAAAACTTTTTATTTTCTGTCAATTTGCGCTTATATGTGTAAAAATAATAGATAATCATCAGAGTAAATACCGATGTTCCACGCATTTTCGATACTAAGCGACGATATAAATATCAATTTGTTTTGTGTTATTTTACTATTTTACGGTAATCGAAAGTATGTGGGATCAACAATGTTCTGTCGGTATAAAAAATCTAATTATAATTAATGTAATTAAATTGTGTGATGATGAAATTTGAATACGTTATTTTGAAAATTTTGTCAATGTACATACCTGCGCTTTTTATATCGCAAATTACACAGAAATTAAATCAGAAATTCTTTTATAATTCATCGAAAAATTTAAGAACATAACTTTTGATTCTTTATTAATATAATCAAAATATCTCTCTGATAAACATGTGCCAAATAAAACTTTAAAATCCTTTGGTGTTATATTTCTCTGTTGACTTTTTTCAAACTCCCTTTTAATGGTATTAACAATCTATTATTTACATCCACAGAGCATCAAAGTGCCATTTTCGATTTTGGCTCGTTTTGATTAAAAAAAGTTCGACAAATAAAAATTTACAGTTTATAATTTGTCAGGAAATAAAATTTTCACTTGTTACATTTCTGTTGTTTTAGGCAATTTGCAAATTATCTTTTTTTTATTAATACATCATCAGTATACAGGTAGTTCCAATATTTTATCCATATATATTTCTGAGAATCTTATCCTATGAGGCTATGAGGTGATTATGTTTTTGAAAACTAGAGGAATATTTGCACATATCAAAAGGGCAGCACATAGCTAAGGGCAATTTTAAACCCCACAAAGTTTGTTTCACGATTTACTACAGAAACGAAAACATTATACTCGGGAAAGGATAAAGGTATCCACAGGATCCTAATACAATTATCACGTTCTGTAAAACCCTTGTTCTAAGAGTAAGATAAAAAAAATATGTGAAGGTCCTTTGTCCCTTTGACGGAACTCAGTAATTCTGCCAATTTATCACTTAAAAGTATTTTGGTGGGTTTATCTATGAATTACAAAACAAATAAAAAAAAGAGTTCCAATTTGAAATACTTAAGTGGCGCAGTCAGTAGGATTGGATAAATTAGTTTCTTGATTTTACCTAAAGATATATATTATTTCTGTTTTGGCTATATTATCGAAAAACTTGTTCACTCATTGGGTGGTTTTTTTAGATTATATATTAATTGGTTTCGAGGGGAAACTTGTATTATGTTTGGTGTTGTTTTGTCTCTAAAAGAAATTATTGGGACTTCTAGAATTAAGCTAATTTCTTATTGAAATTGAAATGTTTTGATTTCTACTACTGTTATATTCAAAATTTCATTTTGAGTTTTGAGGATAAGTACGACGGTTTATATTATTTTCTCTCTGTGTATTAGTGTATTAATAAATTTTTGTAAATATTTGTAAATAATGAACGTAATTATCTTACAAAAAAAATTGTAGAACTTCGTTTTCTTATATAAATAGTAGTTTCTGGAGGTATTATTAAAAATGTTTTTAATGGTAAATTTTGATATAAATCTCTTTTTAGATTTTTCCTGCCATAATTGCTTCATTAATGTTTGTATAAGTACAAATGGAATTGAATATATGTAGGCATCTCTCATAGAAATTCTGAGAAGTTTCATTGTGATTTTGCTTTAATATTACTGGATCCCTGATTAGATATATTGCATCCTTGTGGTTAGAGAAATTTCTAGTTAGAGTGAACTTCAAATTGTCCAAATTACTACAATTTTCAATATTTACTATCGTTCTAGTATTACACTTTAATTTTGAGATTATACTATTTAATAGGTATTTTGAAAATTCGCTTAAGGATAAAAATCTACTTAAATCATTTCGGTTACCAGCAAAATCCGATTTAAATTGAAAAATTGTTATTATTATTTGATAAGTTAAATCAGTTAAATTAGAGTTTAAGTTTTGTAACAGGATTTTTTGCAAGGTTTACAACAGAGACTGATATAAATTGCACTCAAACGAAAAGAATAACTATTAAACATTTAAAACTATAAGAGATTTTGAAACTTTTCAGAAGATTCGGTATATTGTTAACCATTAAAATGAAAAACTATCCCTTCGATACATTTCGATCCCGAGATATCCTATTGACAGCCCCAAATATGGATTCGTAACGAAAAATTTCTTTTTTTTAAATTATATTTAAGTTTATATTGGAATATTACAAATTTTACAAATAGGAGACTAATACTACTAAATTTCAGTGAGTGAGTTCAAGAGTGCATGAGTTGATGACTTATTATTTAATAGTGGGACCATTTTATTTGCTGACAAAACTGATGAATTTATGTTTGTTTTGTTAAATTATTTACGCCTTACAAACAATTTTTACAGTGGAATAAATTGGTCAACACTCGAGTACTTGCAAGTAATTGGATATCGCTCTACAAATATTTCAGACTACACTATTGCTTTTATGAGCGATAAAATTCTTAGATTAACTGAAGGGCAATTATTTTAGCTTAATTTAATCTACTGGCAAATGCTTTGTACACATGCTGAAATCGAATAGCATTTGAAATTTCTCGTCTCTTTATTGTACGCTGTGATTTAAACTCTTCAGATATCTAAAAAAAAAAATGCTCTTAAACTCGTAAAATTTAACATTGTATCATGTTATGATACAGAATATAATTGAAAAATATGTAAATATTGAAACGGTTCAAATTTGAAGTAGAAATTATTAATCAGTATGGTCTTTTAACACATTGTCTTTAAAATAAAGTATAAAAATTTTATGAGTTATATGCCCACTTTTTGCTTCACACTATATAAAATAATGAGGTACTTTGTTTGCTCTTTACTTGTTTAATCACTTATATATTTATATCACTCTTTGTTTGAAACTCAATTTTTATATTTACTGTATTTTGTTACGTTTAAAAATATTTTTATAAAAAAATCAATTTACAAATAGAATCTATGTAATTGTCCGGATTATAATGCCATCTATCTTGGCCAGGCCCTTAGAAGTTTTGAAATAAGATACAATAAACCCTTATATATTAAAACAACCAATCTGTCAATCTTATGTAACTCTTTGACAATGTTGGATTACGAAAAACAAATACTGGAAGCGTTGAAAATAGACGAGGAGCAAATTATAGAAGACTTGCTTTTGAAATTGGATTATCCCATTTTTTAGTTTGGGAAACTCCAAAGGAACATCCTTACCACATTTAAAAAGTGCAAGAATTATCCCGGCGACGATGAGAATAGATATTGAGTTTTTTCAGTGGATATTTATTACAAAATATCGTTGATATGAAACACTCCTTAAAAAATATTTTATATGGCGCTAAAGATTGAAGTGAAATTTGAATTTTAAAGAGGGCATGTAAGAATTTAATTTTTAGGCCATTATCAAAATCTGAAAATTAGTTTCATTAAATAGCTCAAAAAGAGGTTTAGGAAAACGAAAGACTAAAGTTTTTGAACAGTTGTGCCTGAACAATGGATTCCCTTCACTATCATTAGACAAGTTCAATTAAAACTTAGATCTAAACTTGCTTATAGTCCTCGAGCTAGCTCTAAGGACATACGATTTTTCATCCTGTCCAAAAATGGAATTTACCTTCTTAATTATGATAGTTGTTCTGCTTCTTATATAGACAAAATTTCTAGGAGTACGGGCACACATACTAAAGAAAATATTTTAAAAAATCTACTTTTGGACTTAAAATTGAATAGTCATAATTTTCTCTCTCTCTCGTAATATTAAACTTTTACAAAGCTCTAACAATATTTTTTTCAAATTTGGTTTATTTGAAGATCTGGAAATTACTAGAGAATTAAAGAAACCTAATATCACCATTGTGTCAATAATGAACTAAAATACAAATATGTACTTCAAATCTCTTGGATTTGTTAATACCAAATATATATATATATAATAGATTTTGAAGAGTAACAAAAGGTTACGTGTTTGGTGCGTACACACTATGTAATGAAAGAAAGGCTGAATAAGTTGTATTTTAAAGTGTGTAAGATTCTTTATTTAAAGATATGTGTAAAAGAAATATATATATTTCTCAAAGTCAAAAGAGTGTCAAGCGCTTTCGGCAAAACAATGCCATCATCAGGACAAAAAAAGTGCAAAAAAGTAGAGAAGGTTGGTTATAAAACAAAAGTAGAGAACATCAACGCAGTAACAATACATCTTAAATTAACTTTTTAAAAAACGACATTAATATAGTAGAAAACAGTAACATTTTTACACATATCTTTAAATAAAGAATCTTACACACTTTAAAATACAACTTATTCAGCCTTTCTTTCATATATATAATAGTTTTATTTTTAAAATGAAATACATTTTTGAAAGGTACCTTTACGTTAGCTAAGTTTTCAAAATATTTCTTAAAATAATGTTGTGATATTTTCTGTTTTACATATTTTTTATATTTTTATCAACGTTTTTATGAAGATTAAAAGTGACAAATAAGTTTCTCGTATCATATTTGGGCATACGTCAATATTAAAATAAAAAAAGATTAAAGAAACTTTGTAAGAAAGAAACTCAGCCTGGCCAGGAAATAAGCGTAGAAGGCAAATGGAAAATAATCGAAAGCAACAGAAAAAAACGCGCCTAAACAAAATAAAATGTACAGAAATAATAGCTAACGGAAGAATATGAAACAGAAATAACGTTACAAATAATAAACAGAAAAAATATGCTTCAACTTAAGAGACCGGATGAAAACTTAAAAGAAAACTATCAAAGAAAAGAAATAAAATACTTGTATAAAAATAATAGGATACAAAGAGGTTTATAGACTAACTGTATATTAAAGACAAAAAAGGAAACGAAAACAAAAATTTTGTTTAAAATTGAACAAGAAAAAAAAATTCAACTCACTCAATTTTTACTTCAACCAATTAACATTTCGCTAATATACATAAATTGACCAATGAAAACTGCTCTCTGAGCACACAATGAACCAATGAGCGATAATCACCCCCCCAACGTCACAGTCACTCTAGTTCCAGAACGCAAGAGTCTCTAAGAAGTTACTGAACAATGCACAGACTCACTCTCCGCTCAAAAATAGATTCTCTTAATTTGTTCTTTGCTCTTCACATAATTTAAAGTATAAATTGTCAACCAAAAATTAAGTTTAAATATTTATATACTCTTCAGACCACATACGTAAAATGAAATTTAGTTTTAAGTTGTGATAAGTAAATCAATCAAAATTTTGTGCCGAATATTATGTAAAATACTCAAAAAACGTTCATTAAAGTTGTTAAAAAAGAAATGAGTGTATCAGTTATTTATCGGATGGGATTGATTTGTTTGAGAAGATAAGCACATAGGATTTTTCATAAAGAATACACATAATTAGAATGACTTTTAAGCTTATTTTCTAGAAAAATATCCTCTCTCTTTCAGATGGCGCCACTAGTACGTATTATAAATTAAGTTATTAACATGGAATGATATCATATTAAATATTAATAAATATTAAAAATCTTTGGCCACGATTGTTAAAATTTTGTACATGCATAGAAGAACTGGCAATTGTTCTCACTGTATATCAAAAAAATTAAGTGTGTCTCTTACTCTAGCATATAGTAAAGTTATTGAAGTTTTGGAATCAAATAAATTTACACAGAATATCTTGTATACACTTTAGACGATCCTCCAATGGCATATCTATCAGCAAAAATTAGCAGTGACACCTCCCAGAGCTAAATATTTCTTTTTTTCAGGTGTGAAATACATTCAGCTCTTGATGTCCTGCTGAGTACAGCGTCGATTTTAAATTTATGCCTAATTTCTCTGGATCGGTACTGGAGCATCACGCAAGCCGTCGAATATTTGAAAAAACGAACGCCAGTTCGAGCTATTGTGATGATAGCAGCAGTTTGGGTGTTATCTGCACTCATTTCAATACCACCATTACTGGGCTGGAAGGTACCAAGGCCCACGGATATCGAACAATATCCGAAATGCCAGGTAAGTCCCAAAATATCAATATTCTAAAAAGAATAAATATATACAGATTCAGAGGAAATATTTGATCCCATAAGCATAAGAGAACGCCTTATGAAGAATCGAGAATGAATTAAAATTTTCTTTCTAATATCATATAGTGGGCATATGTGGGAATTCGGTAGTAATTTTAATTTTAAACTCCCTCTGATTCTGTATTTATAGGCACTATCTATTTGATTGAAATTCAAACCTCTCTACAGATAAAATAAAGTCAGTTTCGATTTAAAAAGTACTAATGAGTTTGTAAATTCATGCAATTCTAACTAAAGCACCGAGGGATTGTGTTAGTTGTTTGTACTTTAGAATCCAATTTAACTATGGTTTTTAAACTTTATTTGAATGCCCTTTGGCAATTATCTTCGTTATACAATTCCGGTGTAATTCGTTTGAGGAAAACCACTGAAATTACTATTGATTACTGGACTTTCTACCGTATAACTTGTTAAATTTCTTCAATCAAGAGGAAACCCGTGTATAATGGAAAGCAATCAAATGTACATTGTTTCGGTGTCAAAGTCATATTAACTCCGCCGGATATAAATGAATAAAAACTCGCAGCAGACGTGCATTGTTCGCGACCCAAAATAAAGTAAACGATAAAAAAGTCCCTCGGTGGTCAAATATTCATGTCCTTTTGATCTAAATACAAACAGCGTTTCAGCTACAAAAAATAGTTATTTTTGCAAACCAGTGGAAAGAGCTATTGTGGGTTTAATGCATTCAGCTTAGAGTTTATCGCCGACAGCTGGGGCCGTTTTTTTTTATTTTCTACGTATCCTACTTTAAGCTACGGAACTGTGTACCACGAATGAACTAAATCTTTTTTCTATTTAGAATTTTAGTTATTAGTTTTGTTAACGTTACTCATTTAAAGCACAGATCACTCTTCCTGCATTATGAGTTTGCAGTTGCATTATTTTCACTCATTGTTTTTCATAATATGTCAACTGGTGTTATATCTCCAATCGTCTTCAGATAACTATTGACTAAATAACTATCGAACAACCTTTTATTTTTATTATGTGCATCCATGGACAATATTAGGTTCTGCGTTACTTTTATCATTCGCTTCCAGATTTCAATAGAATTGTTTGACTAACAACATCGGACTTAGAATTTTAATACCAGATCTAATTAACCGTGTTTTCCAATTCTTTATATTTTCTATTTTTACAGTGTTTCATTTATAAATTTGAGTCCTTACATTCTCGTATTCATCATACTGGAGCAATTTTATTTTCTGAACGTTTCCATTGTTTGTTTTGCGCTCAGTGAGCTGACACGTAAATTAAAATATATCGAGGGGTTAAATCATGATTGTTAGTATAGCGAAATTGTATGCTACAACTTTTCCATGAAATTCTTCGGAAACTAATGTTCTCTATAATTTTATTCTCGACTTGCTGACTTTGTGATTATGTAATGTCAATAAATTATCTGAGTTTTAATAGTTCATTATTTTATTGCATTAACGATACTCTTTGGTGGACCGGGTTGGATGTTACTCTCTTTAATATTACATAATTATATGATAATAAGTTACTCGTTGTACACAATACTGGCATTATATAGTAACAACGATAATTTTACACTTAATTAATTTCTGATATTTTTGTTTATAGTTTATAATAATGACGAGATATCCCTAGTAGGTTTGAGCCACAAGTAACTTTCTAAATCTTGTTTTTGGAAGGATCAGTTCCAGTGTACTAATTTATGTTGCTACTGGTACTAACTACACTCAAACTTATTTATTTAAGTTTCAACAAAAAACTAACTTAAAATAAATTAAATTGTAAAAATTTGGTATCATACACCGAACAAATAATAGTTGATATCTATAAAAAAATATATTTATAATAAATAACCAGTGAACAGTGAAAGTTATTCTTTAAAAAAAGGTTTTTACGACGCCATTTTGGATTTGCCTAAAACGTCACCTAAGAAATGAACATTTGTTCATCTTTTTGAGGCTTAAATCTATTTTTGTTAATTAAAAAACTCTTTAAACCTTTAATGCTAATTTTTTCTATAAAGAATAAATTATTTTTTTTCAACTCTACCTGCTTATGAAAAAAAGAAAATAATTTCGAAAAACCACCTAATTGTCTTTTCATGTCCAATTAATATTTCTGTGAAATATTAACAAACTAGTTTTGTTTATGTGTATATTTTTCAAGATGAGGCATTCACTGAAGGTTTCTTTTTTAGATATAAGTTATTTTTTTTTTACTGTTTCGAGTTTATGATATTGCGGATGTGTTCTGTTGTTGGTAAGAAATTTCCGCAGTGTTCGGGCAATAAAACGCCCCTATCTATGGTTTTGCGTCTTACATACGTTGAATCACAGATAAGGACAATGTTATGAGGAATAAAAGGGAAATGGTGGAATGAATATCCGAATCATCTCGGGAAATCCGGCTGATGGAAAAGGAATGATTACACTTCAGGGCCACTTACAAAAATAAACCTGATATGTTCGTAAACTAAATTAATTAATGTTGTCGTTAAATACTTTCACTGTGAGCATTTTCTAGTCTACCTAAGGTTAGAATTAATTAAGACTTTTCAGTCTAATACATGAGGCTTATGTGGTCATCGACTTGTAGCAGGCAGCTTTATTAATATATTTGTAAGTAGAAAATAAAATATTTTATCTACTATTACACAAAATTAAAGAACATTTTTCCAAGGAGGAGGAAAAGTAATTCTAAGCATGCAATTTGTCATGTACGTATTTTTTTGTGGTAGATTAGATTAGGTTGGGTTAGGTTAGGTTAGGTTGGGTTAGGTTAGGTTAGGTTAGGTTAGGTTAGGTTAGGTTGGGTTAGGTTAGATTGGGTTAGATTAGATTAGGTTAGGTTGGGTTAGGTTAGGTTAGGTTAGGTTAGGTTAGGTTAGGTTAGGTTAGGTTAGGTTAGGTTAGGTTGGGTTGGGTTAGGTTAGGTTAGGTTGGGTTAGGTTAGATTGGGTTAGATTAGATTAGGTTAGGTTGGGTTAGGTTAGGTTAGGTTGGGTTAGGTTAGGTTAGGTTGGGTTAGGTTAGATTGGGTTAGATTAGATTAGGTTAGGTTGGGTTAGGTTAGGTTAGGTTAGGTTAGGTTAGGTTAGGTTAGGTTAGGTTAGGTTGGGTTAGCTAGGGCTAGTTTGGTTTGGTCCGGATAGGTTAGGTTATGTTAGATTAAGTTAGGTTATGTTATTTTTATCGCTCAAAATCGTGTTTTTCAAAAATAATAATACTGTGTCGTATTTGGTTTTTAGGTTTTTAAAATTTGCAGAATAGTATTATTATTATTATTATTGGTTGCTGGGCTGAAACTATCAAACAGGAATAACATCCTCTTTGCTCCTGTCTTTGTTTTACCTCGACGATTGCATCAGCTCAAAATTAAGTTATGGAATTTTTGATACTGTATTCTACTTTTTATTAAAGCAGTTTGTCAATCAACTGGTTCTTTAATGTAAAAGAAAGACCGTATTTTTGGTCGAATATACCGATACAACCGGGTTAATATTTCAATTTATATGCAATATTTACTTGATCGAAAGAACACGATCCTACAATAATAAGCTATTTTCATATTCATAATGTCTCCCGAACCTATATTTTCCAGTAAAGTTACAACAGCAAAATTACTTGTTGTTAAGTTAAACACTGCTACAATTTGGAGACGATGACTGCATACATTTAAGCGTTAATTACGTAGAAACAGAAGTATTTCTCATGAGTTATTAGTAGCGAACATTTAGATTTTACAATTTAACATTATTTATTCTATCTAATTAGGATTCTATCCGATAACCCATTCGATAGAAGTTTCTTTTCCGCTAATACTGGCATTAGCAATTTTCTTACCAAAGTAATTGAATTTAGTTTTTTCCAGCGAAGATATCTCATTATCCCAAGAGCAAACAACAAAATTGGAAAATTATTTTTATATGCGTGAGATGCTTTCCAAAACAAAAAAGTAAATACAGCGTAAACCGCATTATAGCCAGATTGTTTCGCCTTTTTATGACACCATAAGGAATTCGATCTCATCTGCTAATGTACGCCCTCATTTCCCCCTCTTTTAATATTCATATTTCCTCTTTCTGGCACTATTTACTGCAAAGCACAAACTTCCACGATTTCGTGTCACTCATAATACGGAATAAATTAGAAATTATTTTCTTTCGGCCTGGAATACTAGTTAAAACTTTCGGTTCCCCCGAAGGAATACCCTAGATGGAGGATTTTACTACTCTCTAAATGTAAATCTGTGCAAGGATAAGTGTAATTTTGGAACTTTGACACTTTAGTCATAATCTGATTCAAGCTACTATTAAAAGGAGGATTTCTTCCAATTTACAACTATTAATTGATCATAATGTATAAAAGATCTGTATCTGTATCTCAGCATCGACATATTAATAGGTTACATTTTAATACACTTGGTTTTCTATTGATATGTTTGAATTTATTTCTTGTGTACAAAACATTTTCAATCTTTGTTGTTACGTTACTTCTTAGGTTTCCTTTTATAGCGCTAAAATCAATAATATTCTGTGATAAAAACTCATTCGATGACATCATCTATCATTCTGCGATAACACAACTACATTATGTACTCTTCTAGATTCCAAAAAAATGTTACAGATCGGCGATCAATCAAAACCGGTTTAGGCAGTTGCCTATACGTAACCTTTCTTTCTAGAAAAAGCTAATTTTCAATTGTGGAATAATCGTTTCGTTTCATTGGAATTAATGATGGATTATTATATTATAATAATAAATAATTAACAACTGCTTAGTTGCTTACGAATAATCGATCATTAATTCCAATGAAACGAAACGATTATTCGTAAGCAACTAAGCAGTTGTTAATTATTTATTATTATGGACATTCAGTTCATACATTCTTCAAGATACATATATTGTAATATTATATTTTGTTATGAAAGGAAAAGAATTATTTTTACGAATTTTATTTTTTGCATTTAATACCAAGAATCAAGAATAAAAGAAAATTTAGAAATTTTGTTAGGAGCACTTTGTATATTTTCTAATAGATTCATGTTGGTGCAAAAATGATCTTAAAGTGGGTTCAGATTTCATTTAAGTAATAATGACATTTACAATCCAATATACTTCTTGTACATAAGTTTTCACAAGTGTTTTACTCTTAATATTTCTCATAGTTAATTAATTAAACTTATCAAAAAAATTAAAATAAGAAAAATCGTCAAAACCAAGAGTAACTTGATATTTTCTAAACGCCAACACTAAAAATTGTCTTACTTTTGAAATATGTCAACCATAGGCGGGAAAATTATTCATCTTGAAGTTCTTCTCTATAATGGTTATGGACCCGCATCAGCGTGAAAACATGAAGATTCTTGAGAATATTATTTTCTTATCACTCAAGAAAATCCATTCATGTCACAGTTAAGTATTTAAGATAATTTAATGTGACTATTATTTGAAATTTTGTTTATGCACTTAAAAATTGTTTGTCCTTTCTTTAAGGTTATGCAAGTTCCATAAAAATTTAATTAATTGACAATGAAATACCTCTAAAGTTTTATCAAACAACAGGAACAACTTAAGAATAATTCGAAGATCACTATTTGGGGAAAGTCACTAAATTCAATTCAAGGATGTGCTCTCTAGGCAAGTGAAAATCCGAAGAAAATTGTTAGAAACTTGATGCAATATTTCCAGCTTTGCGTTGCACAACAAACTGTTTTATGAAAATTTTTACGTTATTTAACAAATATGATAGTTAAATAAATTATCATTTTACAATTCTTCTTGAATATTCTTAGTTACTATTAATTACAAGGGTATGATTAGTTACTAATGAAACTTGAACTTTTTCAGTAAATTTTGTATAAGAAAACTTTGCAAAACTTTTTATATGAGATTTCGTTACATTTTTGTGAGCACGTTTTCAAATTTCTGGTTATAATTATTATCAAATATCTTTCCAAACAAATATTTTGTTGCTAATTTCATAAATAAAATAATTTAATCTGAACTGTATCATAGGAAATATATCATTTTCTTAACTTTTGACACGTTTAGATTTGAAATTTTACATATACTGAATTTTATATGCGATACTTCAGAAATAATGCAAATTCTAATTTATAAATGTTAATTAGAGAAATTATTGTGGTACATGCTTAACGGTAAATGTACACTGATCACTTTAACATATTTTATATTATTACACAGACATTATTATTCAAAAAAATATTTCCATTTTTCATTCTACTGCATGAAACAATATTTATAGTTATGTAATTTAAATTAAATGTGTGTAAATAACCCTGAACATAAAGATCCTTATAAATAATTACTCGTCATTAGTTTATTAAATTTTAAATTTACGAAATGCAGCAAGTGGAAGTTCCAATTGAACTATCATTATTCGAGCCAGATATATGGAGCCGGAAGCTCGTCTATACCTACATTCAGAGTGTTATCTGACTTTCTTTGGGAAAGCTAATTATTCCGTAGGAGTTGGTATTCACTGATAAAGTGACAATAATGAGTTTCCATTCGCGATTCTACGATGACTGACAAATTGTTGATTATATCTCATCTCTATTTGCTATTCTCTCTCCACGATTGATTGAGATGTCTTTAAGTTGCCTCTAGAACTTCAGGGAACCTTCTTAAACAGATAGTACATTACAAAAATTTAATTTTAATGCGTTATTAGAATAATTGAGTGATTTACAGAAACTCGTTACCCGAGACCCGAGAAGCGAGACTCAAGACCCGAGACTGAAGACCCGAGACTCGAGACCCGATTTGACTCGAACTCTAATTATTCATCTCGACAGAACAACTGAGATTTTGTATATCCCTTCTCTGGATCGATTAGTATTTGCAAAATAATCACAAAAAGCATTGGCAATTTCATTTTCATTCAAAATCCACATTTCTGGCAATTTTTACATCAATATCCTTTCCCCAGTATTTTAAATCCCAACTGTACGTCCACTATTTTTCGCATTGTTTTAGCTTTATTGTTAGATATTTCCATGCAAATTATTGTAATGAATTATACTCAGCATTAACTTTTTTATAATTAATAATAATAACATATGCAAAAACTGACATGTTTTTTCAAAACGATCATATTCAGATCAAAACTGTTGTTTATTTGTCTGGTCTGGTCTGGCATTTTCACACTTCCAGTACACAGCAAACAAAACAAAAAATATTTGAATGTATATTATTATTATTATTATTATTATTATGACCGGTACCTATCGGGATGACAAGTAAACACGCAGGATATATCAAAGGGTAGCAGGATATACAAAATTGTGTTATGCAAACGGTAAGTTGATTTATGTGCCGGTCGGTTAAGTAAATTTACTGGCAACGTTGATAACAATGAAATAATTACGAATTTAAATATAAGCTCACATATAGGTCGTGGTGACCTAATGGTTTATTTCGATTAACTGATTATTGCAGCGTTTATGTAAGCATGGTAGGAGATCGTGATTTTATTTTGATATTTCACGGCTGTCTGATCGCAGCGTTTTTATAGAAGACGTTAAATTTAGTGTATGGTCAATAATATAGGGCAATAAAAATATTTTATGACTCATAGTGGATTCAGACATATAGTGGTTACAAATTCGAAATAGAGATAGAGAAAAATTGTTTATTAAAACGACCATGAGGCCTACAACCGACCAACAGATTAAAACTTCTACAAGATCTAAAAAAATGTGAAAAGTAGCATCCAATTCCGCAATATTTAATAATATTTTATAATTATAGGATAAAAATTCTAAGAACTTCTTATATTTCGCATAAATTACAAGCATAAAGTTACAAATGTGAAAGATAAAATTCCACCATTTTCCAAAACTTTTTAAATATTCTGACAATTTCAGCTTTGGCATCAATAGATAAGATAAAGAAATTGAGAGGCATTTCACATACAGATTTGCTTTTGTAATATAAATATTCTTTCCAACATTCTTTTTTATAAAATATTTAGTTAATATTATATATTTACTACAGAAGGCAATAAATAAAAGTGAAATTCCCAAATTTGTTTGTTCCTTTACTACTCTACACTGGGGATATTGTAGATCTTTCTTAATTTCAAATTTTTTCAAAACATCTAGTTCCTGCTTCTTATCGCGTATATGAAGAATTTCCATTATTTTCTCCATTGTTGAGTTGCTTGGGATAATGTGACTTATATAGTTGTTTTAATCATAAGCTCGCAAGTGTTCACTAGATCTGAGTTCAAAATTTCTAAGGGTCTACTTAATGTAGAAAGCATTACTGAAGATGTTGCTCAAGATATGAATCTTAACAGTCCCTTTTGAAATAATGCAATCCATTTCTGAACCCTTTAAGTGTAATACCAATAATAATAACAAATATTTGAAAAACGTGATAAAATAAAATAAAAATTCACCTTAGTTTGAAATAATAAAAATAGAAAATTACTTGGAGATCATTAAGAAATACCAACAAGTAATGATATAAATTCTTAGAATCCAATTTCTTTTTAAAAGAAATATTATTTAGTTTACATTATTATGTATTCAGGCGATATTAAATAGATTAATGACATTTCATACAATTGTAACTAAATAATTTTTGTAATGTTCAATCTAAAACTAAAATCAAAGATTTAATATGCCCAAATATTACAGTAAATTTTTTAAATCATAATAATGATAGTCATAGAAAACTTATTAGTAATATCTGAAAGCACATTAAAATTGAATGTAACAAATTAATCTATAAAATTCAATGATAGTAATTATAATTAAAATTAATTGCATATATTTTAAATATAATATTAAAATATGATCAAATCTAGACATGTGAAATGTATGCTAAGGGTAATCAAAAGGATGAATTTTTATAAAATAGTTGAATGAAGATTGTGAGTAACCAATATCAAAATTATAGAATATGCTCATTTAAGATCAGGTTTGAAAAGGTATTTGTTCTTAAAAATATAAAATAAAAATATTATGAAGTAAATATTGACATTATGTCATATGGTTATCTATTAAGCAAATATATCCAAATTATTTAAATTTATTTAAACTCGATGTTAATATGTAAAGATAATAAAAATATTATTGTTGGATATTGTAAATAAACGAGTTTGTCATAGATAAGAATTAAAATTTGAAAAAATTGGATTTAAAAATGTAAAACATACGTCTATTTATTAAGAAATGTTGTTCAAATATTGACTTGTACTAGAAAATTATCAGTTTTTACATTTTATTTAATTTATTTAAATTTAAGCTTTCTAAAGATGTATCTATATATATGTAAACATATATGGCCATAAAGTTATCGTTTGGGTAAAAATGTAATATTTAGCAAAATTTTATATTAGAGATTAGAAATTATGTGTCAAAAAATGAAATTATCCGTGTTAGTAGGATTTGTTTTAAAAATTCCCATAAAAGCACTGTCAAAATTATTAGTAAAGGACTTGATTTTTAACTGTAAAGTTAACAGTTTACGTTTTTATACTCTGATTTCTCATTGTAATGATTCCAAACTTTTTCTTTTTGGGGACTTTTCAACTATAGACTCTAGTACTTCCTTGACTTTCTGTTCATACTTTTCTTTACTCTTTTCATCTTTTGGTTTATTTGAGTTATATAATATTCTTCTATTACTATCATTTGGTGACTTATTTGTTTCCATTTCTTTTTTGCACGTTATTCTTACAAGAAAGTGGTCTGAAACTAAAACTTTACCTGTCATCGTTTTAATAAAAAACTGGGTTTAAAAATATAACCTATTATTAATTAAAAGAAAGGATGAAATTACATCCTTTCGGTTCAAAAATGGACTATAGAATAAGAAAAAAACATTCGTTTACCCTACATTTTAAAATGAATAATGCCTTTTTGAATTGAATCGAATCAAACAAAAAATTGAGCAATTTTTTATTGGACTTATTCCACTGACAGCCACTCTAGTATTGTTATATTGTTTGTACAAAAATTTCGTTTCCTTTCTTGGCACGCTCTCTGATCTAAGCTGAGTTAAATTACACATGTAAGATTCCTTTTGAAAAAGAAAAACATCTGTTGAAAGACTGCCAGGAAATTTAGTGCAACATTTCTGAGCTAGTGGACTTTTCATGAAGAGAAATAATAAAAATATTCCCATTTGATCTTTTATACAATGCGTTCATTTCAAAGCTAAGAAATATTAACTAACGTCTTATTCCGTTTAGCAAATTAGCATGATAATGGTAAACAGGCAATAAAACAGGGTTTCCACAACAACCGAATGCATCATACCGGCGGTTTCCTAGTTCTGGATATTGTAAATATCTTAGAAATGCACAACAGACGACCTCTCTGGGAACATTCGTACTGTCTGCAATAGCACTTTTGGAAATACGCGAATATATCGTGTCAGAAAATATGAATAATATACTGGAAATGTATTTTCATGCTGCACGTGAAATACGAGTATATAGACCATACATTCAGTTTTCTCTGCTATACGAGCGTTTTTGTTGAAGACAAAAAGCTAATTTAATTAAATACATTTAAATTTACATAGCTAGGAAAATATTACTCACTGACTGTGATATGTAAAATGAAATTATAAAGAGATATTTTTATTACTTCTTTTTTTAATGTACTAGGTTGGGTTTATCAAAGATACATAAAATGTTATTTTACGCACCCTAAAGGAGTAATAATGTGTTCTTTTTAGCCTATTATCTCTTTAAAAAATGTATTAATAATACGATACAAACAAGCAATAGAATAGAAACGTGCTAAAAGGCAAGAAAAAAGAATAAAAACATCACTAGGTAACATAAATTTTCATTATATTTTTTTAAGAAAATAACTATTATTCAGCAGTTTATACTAGAAAATTTTTAACTCATCTGTGTAATTTAAATAATGAAGTTAAAAAAATTATTAAAAGTGGAACTTGAAAAATGGTTTAGCATGTTTTATGTTGGAAATAATATATGAAAATAAAGATAAATATAAATTAGCCTGTGGCATGTGAAACATATATAATTAATAATTAAATTAACTCGGGTATACTCGTATATGTAGAAAATATGAACGCGGATATTGAATTATGTTTATGAAATGTTTTAAATGATTATCATTTATTTCAAAAGGGGAATGAAATAATTTAGAATTTCGAAATTAATTTTTAATAAGGTCGATTTAAATAATTCACTAGTTACTGTATCAATATATGTACTTTAATTTATTGATTTTTGTATAAAATTGGCCGCTGATAGTTTGAATAATGAAGCTAACATTTTAAAGAAATTATGGGGTATTTTTAAGCGATTGCAAGAATGACAGAGAATATTTCAAAAACTTAAAAACGGACAAATTTAACTAAAAGTTCATTAAGAGAAAAATGTAAGTTTCTTATGAAATTTTAATAATTATTTTAATTAAAATAACTAGAGCCAAACAATTAACCACATTTTGAAGATATGAAAGACGAAAGAAATATATTATGTAAAGGAAAACTTCAGTGACACAGTAAACAAAATGCAACAAAGAATGGATGGTGAATTGAAGGCAATAAAAGAAAAAGAAACAAGATAGTATTAAAAAAATATATATATGTTGAGGATACAAATATGAAACTACATTTTTCATTAAAGATATGGAAATAAGAAAAGCACATGAGAAATAATATGAAAAACATGAAGGAAGGAGAAAGATAGGTATTAAAAATAAGAAATGAACGATAAATAGAAAAATAGAAAGAGGTCAGAAGGAAAAGACAAAGAAAAAGAATACAAGCAAATATAGGAAATTATAGCATTAAATGATTAAATACATACTTTATTTATACAATAAACAATATAAACAAGAAATAATAGATGAAATGTAATTATGAACAAAAATAATGGGACGGATGATTAAATAATAAATATAGAAAAAAAATTAAAAAGTGATGAAGTAGAAAAAGAAAATACACTTAAAACACCAGAAAAGGCGTCACTAAAAGGCATTAAAAGAAGAAATGACACAATAGAAAGAAGATAGCAAGGAAAAGACAGGCAAAAGAATAATACATTTTTTCAATAAAAACTTCAATGACACAATAAACAAGATGCAAGGAATAATAGATTACGAAATGAAGGCAATGAAAGAAGAAATGAATGGAAAATTTAGAAGAATATTGAACGAATTCATAAAATATAATGAAATGAAATTATGAAGCAGACAGAAACAAAAGATATGGAAAAAAATAGAATATTATGAGGCAAATAAAAAAATAATAAAAATAAATATGGAGACTAAAAAACAATTCATAAATAAATAAAAAGTCAATCCCGGGATGAGTATAGGAAATCATATCAACTTAAAATGGTTCTAATTTTAATACAAAATAATTTTGAAATACCTTAGATTTTTATATACTTTATTCGTAAATCTGAATTACTTAATTTCCAGATATATTTGGAATTGACTAATAATTCCTCTATTTCATGGAGACGTATGCGATAATCAATTTGTGCTGTAATTTTTAATAACTATTATTTAATTTGCTATTGATAAATTAGCATTACGTATTTATAAATTACTTGATTTTCCCATTTACTCAAAACATTACTGATAATAAAAATTAATGTAAAATTTGATGGTACATTTAATATATAAATTCTAATTTAACAAAAGTTGATATTTCGTATGAATTGTACTAATTAGAATTTGTACAATACAACAAATCGGCTAAATTTCATGTTTCAATTTTTTAGAGATATATTTTTTATTAAAAATCATTCATGTCTCTTAATATTTTTACAATAAATGTGAACATAGACGTTTTCCTTATTTGGAAAAAACTAACCCGATTAAAATTAATTAAAATTTTTCTCTTCTAAATTTTTTGGTACAATAATGAAAGATGCAAATATCTACTTCTCATTTCAGTTTTTAAATTCACACTGTAAAAATTTATATTCATAAGAAATCCAAGAAATCCTTATTTTAGCGTCATTTTAGTAGAGATTTAAAAAACGCCGTTTCCTTTAATATTATAAAGGAAACTTTAAAGAAAGGGAGAGAGATTGGAGCATAAGATTTGTTCCTTTTTTTACTTTTAAAGTTGCCGTGTAACCGAAAATAAAAAAAACCGAAGGCATAAAACCGCAAACATGTAAAAATGCACAATTTACTGCGATTATTTTCTAGTTTGAGTTTAAAAAGGCCCGGCCGGGGTATATCGTAAAAAGAAAAGACTCTATAAAAAATTTATTATAACTACTGCTGTTTGTCATCCTTTTCTGCTGAGTCCGGAGATGGCCTGACCCAGTTTCTCTTTTGAAAGCGCAACCCTATAACTCCGGTTTTACCGCGTGTTAAAAATTTCGTTCTCATTTACTGGCATCGCAGATATTGGGAAACTTCCACGTTTTCCATCTACTGCATACACTCCGAGCACTCTCTCTAAGAGTTTTATTTTGGTCTCTCACAGTAAGCATGCACATATTAACAAAAGACAAGAAAATGGCTGGCAATTAATATTGAAGACATTTGAGAGTGAATATGTAGAGTATTAGAGGGAAACATTGCATAAAAATTTGAAAATAACTGTAATTGAAAGCAAATTGTGGATTTTAGACAGCGAGGACTAGAAAATGAAATTAGGACTTTTATGTCAATGTTGATTTAATATAAAAATGTTGAAAGGTTCCAGATCTACAAGAATTGAGGGTAAAGAATTGGCAGACGAATTGCATGTAAAAAAAATACTAGGGATCTCAGAAACAAAAAGATTGGACCAAGAAAAATATGATATGGAGGTAAATATAATTTGTAATACAATTAGGGCAAAAAGGTAATATTTGAACTAAATAAAGAAGAAAATTGGACATATTTTAAAGTATGGAGAAGCAGAAACAATATGCGGCCAAACTTCTATTAACAAAAAAAGATGAAGATAGTGGTCTAAAGAAATTAAAAGTTTAACAAGAAAGAAATTATAAAAATTTAAGAAATACGTAAAAACAAAAAAGTAGGAAGATAAATAGAATACAATCACATAAGAGAAAAAGTCAAAAAAGAAAAATAAGGAAATGAAAGAAAAATTTAGCATATAAATTAAATACTGAATTTAATAAAAACAGAAGATTCTGGAAAAAGGTAGAAGCGATGAAATAAATGAATGGTCAACAAATGACAAATCAAGTCACATTAAAATTGAGCAATGCTATGTTTTGTAAATAATTACGAAAAATTTTGAAACTTTTTTAACAAAGAAAAAGAATCTCGAAAATAAAACGCTTCATTCATTAGTAAATCCTAAAAATGCATTTTAATTATACACTATATATAGAGTCTTTTTTTTTATTATTTACATAAATATCAAATTTATCTAATTACTAAAGCACCTACGCCTATGGATATTCTTTGTTTCTGGCATTTTAATGTTAAAGTTTTGCATTATTAATGAGTTTTGAATTTGCATAACCCTTGTTAGTAAATTTTTCACTGTAATACTTTCGTAACAATATTGTTATTAATGAAGAGAAACATGAAGAATATAAACAAAGAACAGTAAAAGTATTCTTATATACATTCTCTTAAAGCTGAAACTCGGTAGTCCCTTTAGGGTGCTGTTGAGAGGGTTTTTCCAAGTATGTGTTTGTTTGTTTAACCCTTTTTTATAGGCTCATGTGTTAGTTTGAAGAGAAATCTAAAAAATAAGTACACTTATTGCTAGTTTTAAAAGGTGTTTTTCTAGATTTTCGGAGCTCCACAAATCTACAGTCACACAAAAGGAAATTTTGTTACAATATTTCTTGCAGGTTTTTATTTCAAGGACTTATTGAGTGTTGAAATTCAAAACAATTTCCTATAAAATGAGGTAAAAAACGTAGGAATTAGTATTTACCTAATTATTCAATATTTTAAAACTGGATTATAACAGTTATAAAATGATAAGCAATTTCAATTTTAATCTTACTATATACGGGTAATAAATTTATTCTATTTATGAGTCATTTTGACAAGAATAAAAGTACTGTGTCATTTAATAAGTAAATTTTTAAATTACACACGTCATTTATCTACTTTTAAGTGTGCATTTTATGTGTTTGGCCAAAGTACACTTATGGGCATGTAAATGTTGATTTTATGGGTCAATACATATATTAGTGGTACATTAAATCTACTATAACAGCTCAATTTTGTAAAAGTTTACTTTTTAATTAGCATTTGTGACATTTAAATACCCATCCAGATAATAACAAATACATCAAGATATTTTATAAATAGTAAATTTATTACAATATATCAATCAATCAATATTTACAGTTAAAAAATTATCATAACTAACCAAAAAATATTAATTGAGGGATTAGTTCTTTAAATATAATTTACTGTAATTATTTTTGTATATAAGGCTGATACGACATATTAAAGGCTAGAAAAATTTTTGTACTGTAAAATATAATTGAAGCAATCAATAAAATGGAGATACTATGATTTTCTAAAGTCTTAAAGAATCTATGTACTGGAAGTTTAGTCTTCTTTTTTTATGAAATTGGTATATGGTACTACATGATGAGATGGTTAAATCTGTCATGTCATGGTTAACAGAAAAATACAGAAAATTATTTTGGGAGACCTACGAATATAAACGTTGCGACTTTTTGTAAGAACAAAAATAATTTATATTATAGAAAATAACATATTTTTAAATGTTTAAGAACGACACAAAATATATACCGTATCATACCATTTTTAAAACTTATCAATATTATAAATAGCTTGATATCTTATCAGTGAATATAATTGATTCATATATTCATATATCATATATTCATTTATAAGTCAATACTGTTAAGAGGTGGAAGAAAAACGTTTTCCTTTTTCCTTAAAACTATTTATTTTGTAACAAAAATACAATTGAATAACGAGATCCAAAATATGAACTTAAAATTCTACAAGACGATATACTTATTTTAGAGATCTTCTCAAAATACATTTTTCATATACCTTTATTAAACATTTGTTAATTCTAATTGCCAATGTTCAGTTTCTTCCATTTAATAATGTATAATAGTGATCCAACGCTGTTAAAAATCTAAAAACAATTTTAGTTTAGAATTATTGGTTATATAATGACATAAAATTACTTGCAACCAACTAATCTTTGCACAAACAACAGCAAAGTAAAGTCAAACACGTCAGTCCGCAACACCAATTGCCACAATCGTCCTGTTTCTGGGGTGGTGGTGAATGATGATGGTGGTGAACTTCAGCTGGAGGAGGCCCATAACCTGGTTGTGGGGGACCATATCCTGGTGGTGGGGGCCCATATCCTGGTGGTGGGGGCCCTTGGGGATATTGTCCTGGGGCGTATTGTCCTGGTGCTGAAGGTTGATAGGACATCTTTTATAAAGAGACGTAGATTAAATTGTTCTGCTACAAAATAGTTTGCATGAAAATATTGTAACAGTTTGATTCTACAGATCAAGGCCACAGGAAAAGACTCAGAAATTAACCAAACTACTGATAGCTTTGACAGTTTTCCGAAAATTCTGAGAAAACGTTAAAATATTGTTGAAATTTTCGAGAATGTTGGGGATACTGTCAAAGCTGTCAGGCGTTAGGTTAGTTTCTACATCTTTTTCTGTGGTTTTGTCTTATGGAACTAAGCCATTACGATATGATAGTTTTTTAAAAAAATAGAAAGAGCATAAGAATTAAAATTAGGTTTTAATAAATTTGGAAAGATAAATATTATTTATCTCCATATTTATTATGAATAATTTCCATAAAGTAAGAGTTGAAACAATTAATTTAACATTTTTTAATATTAACGAGAAATATGTAATTTTATCTCCTTGACAGTTCCGTGCATTATAAGGTTATTAATAGAACTGACATTAGCTGCACCTAAAAAAAAAATAGAAAAGGCTCGCCTTAATTTTGTGATTTTACTAGGATAAATGTAACGTATCTCGTGTTAAGGAAAATATTACTCATTAGCCTAAAAAGGAAAAACCAACTAATCTAAATAAGTAATTTGTATTATTTTATTGTACATATACGACAATTACAGATAAGAAAAAAAAAGTGATGTCATTATTCTTTTATTACTCTTGAGTATTTTTAAATGTCAATATTGAATTTAATTACATGTGATAACGAGCTTCTATTTTATCAATAATATTTTTTTCAATGTCACTTCTATGAAACAGATAATATATAGTACATAAATTTCATAACCTATGTATATAAATACTTTTCGTTGGTATAAGTTTTTTTTTATTAAGTATTTTTGTCAAATAATTTATTCTAAATAAATTACGTTATATGTAAAGTGTTAAATCATAAAGTTTATTTGAAATTTTATTTGTAACTATATATAAATTACCTGTAGGTTTTAAGAACAACGAAAACAGATACACTTGGATTCGAAATGCTGTTTGAAGCAGTTGAGTGTTAACCAGACTATAAATATCATCATATCTTATCACTTGTTATACCTGAGTAGATAAACATAATATAATTCCTACAATATGTTATTTAATTATTTACAGGAATAACAACTTTGAAGTACAGCGTCACCAGTTAGAAGGAAAATTAAATTTTACGAATTGTACAGATTATTAATAAAATCTAGAGAGAATATAATTTTAACAGCTTATTCAAAGTAATGGTTTATTTTCAGTAAATAGATCCAATTAACAACCAGTTTTTTGTTCCTTAATTTTTAATGTGTACATGTTAAATCCAATAAAGTTTTTAATATTAAAATCGATCAACTTTAAACTGTCATTTACAACTTCTATATGACATACAAATATATGTGGAATTCAATTACTTGATATTTCGATTGGTAAATTATTCTCTTCGCAACGTTGAAAACATAAACATGATTAATTTGATTTGAAAATAATGTGAAACGTTGACAGCACAATAAATGTTACATAATTTATAAATTTAGTTTCAAGGGGATGACGAAAAATTTCAAAAGCAGAAATTATACTGACAAACTATTCTTATTTACTGTCTATCATTTCCTTTCATATTCCCAAGCTATGACCTAGAGGAACTAATTATTACTTAAACCAATGTGTCACCAATAAACATACTATCGTTTTGAATATGAGATTGATCAATTGATAATACCATTGAAATACTTGCTCTTTTAACGACCGTATTGAGCACGACCCGGTTTGTAAGCACAATTATTCAAACCTATCATAAACGTTCGAATTTAACAATTTGAAATCTAGACGGGACAACTTCACACGATCTATCATCATCAAAACGCAAGTATAAATCAGACACTGTACAGATTTCTGGTTTTGACAGTTATCTTTGTTGTGATATATCCTCTAGTTAGATCCAGTCCCATTCTAACGTACCTCCACGCTTCCCTGCTCGATGTACTTTATATGCCTCATTGCAAATCCCGTAAGGAATACAAATGTACAGTGTTCGACAATCTATCTAGCCAATTGCTTTTCGAATAAAAAATATCCAAGTCTTGCACGGTATTTCCTTTGGATTTCGCGAATTATATATGGGTGTGCCTCAGAGACTAGTTATTTGGCCATTAGTGTTTCGCGATAAAGAAAAATATCTTTAATACGTGTATTTGTACATTATTGTTAGTGTTTCTTTCTCGTTTGTTTTTTCTAGTTTTGATTATATTTCAGCTCCGAGCTCTTTCTCCATTATCCGGATATTTGACTTGTAATATGAGAAGCAGATTTTTTTAATTTTCTCTATTTATTTGCCTTTTTTATATATTGGTAGGATCAAGTTACTCTTCCAGCCTTTTGAATTCTACAAGCATATCCACAATATCCAATATTTTTCTTTATTGCTCACCCCTTGTACTATTTTGGAAGAAAGTTCTCTCCTGCTGCTTTCTCTATTTTAATATTTAACAGTGTTTCATCTAATTCTTTCCTTGTTATCTCGTCTTATTGGTCTTCTATTCCCCGTTGCGCACCTCTTCTTTTTCTATTAATTCCGTTACCTCTTCTAATTTAAAGTTGTTTAAGTAGTTCTCCCGCCATAATCTTCTTCATGCGATGTGACCAACTTTTTTCTTAATTTCGAAATCTTCCATTTATTTGTTGCTCTGAGTGCTTTACTCTAATCTCTAATCCAAAATTTGCTCGTGTCTCTTTTATAGTTAACCGGAGGAATAATAGGTCCATTAATCTCACAGTCTATAAATTTTTATTTACAATAAAAAAAACTACCGGTTTCGTGGAAAAATGGACCACAGCTTCAAGTTCAATCACAAAAATCTGTAATTAAAAACAAATCGTTTGGTGTAAGATAAATGTGAATAATTTGTATATGTATATAATTTATAGGTTGGGTTGTTTTTGTGAAGAATATATGATTTATTAAGGTTTAACATAATCTAAACTAGAACTTATTTTTGTTAAAAAATTTATTGGCGTAACTATAATTAATAGCAACGTAACTTTTGTTACTCTTCATTTAATAGCAAAAAAACCCAATTAAAAATTCGAAAAATTACCGCTCTAAAATAGGGAACATTTTATAGAAATTGATATTGGTGTAGCTTATACAAAACTTTTGGGTGATTAAATAGAACAGGTAATAATGTTTTTATGGGAAACTAAGTTAAACTCTAAAAAGTAGATGTTATCTAAAATTGCCATTGTGCATTTAAGCAATTATCTTTATTATTATGAGTCTACAAATTTCTAAATTTTCTAAATTGTGCAAGAGGAATAATTGTTGTTAAGCTAATGACTATGTTTTTTTCAATTTTCCCTTTCGCTTCTTTAATTATATCCTTTGATGCATTTATCTTCTCTTCAAATTAAAACCTAGACTTTTTTTTAGTTCGATACATTTTATGGCCCTGGCAAAAGCAATTAGAACGATTTATTTATGAATTTCGGTAAAAATTCGCAATCAAAAATTTAATATATTAGTATTTTTAATTTTAATGTAATTTAATATATATATATATATATATATATATATTTAATTTTATTCTAAACATTCTTTTTTTCTCCTTTTATATATTTTTCAAAATTTTAATTACAAAATTATTTTTCAGTATCAATACATTTATAACTTATTACTAAAAGTTAGTTTTTACAATTTATACTTACAAATATTGATAATATATTTATATCTCTAGAAAAAACCAAATCATTTAGGCAGATGGAAAACAGAATTTTTAATATCTTAAAATCCTAGACTTTTAATCGTTGAATTCTTTTTATTAAAATATTTTCCATGATAATTTTTTCTATTTATCTTTCCTATTTATCAGCACCAATTGTTTTTATTTGCCTTTCATCTCCGTACTACCGCAAATATATTTATTTGCATGTTATTTCCTTTGAATTTTTAGAATTAAATGTGGTGTGTCTCAAAGAATAATCCTTTAGTTATTGGTGTTTCCTAAGAAAATATCACAGATTGAAGGTAAGGATAATACTGGAAACCTATATTAACTACAACTCAAATACATAGTTTTTTCAACTTTTCTTTTAATGTGTTTCATTATATTTTATTAAAGTATTTTAGTGGTAATAAACACGGTTATGTGATATAGAGTCATAAACTCATATTACCATTAGCAATTTGATTTCAAAAGTTTTCATTTAATGACGTTGTTATGGTTCAGCATGTTAATTTAAAACAGAAATATCCATATGGAAAATTTATTATTCGATCACTATTTATATATTTATAATATTTAACACCTAAATATTACAATGAAAAATATTATTAGCTTAATGTATATCAAAGTAAATAGGGATTAGTGATGGCCAAGAAAGTAGAAGAAGAAAGGCAAACATCTAATAGTAGATAAAAAAGTCATGAAGTTAAAAATGTTGAGAGTACCAACAAGACACAAAATGGACCTTTATGTAAAATGCTGAGGAAATGAAGCGAATAAAGAGAACAAACAGCTAAAAAAGTGAGAATAGAAACTGGGATACCAAGAATTTGGACCACGCAAGGAAATGCAGGAATTCATCGAAAAATAAAGAAAACAAAACAAAGCTAAAGGTGAAGATAATACAAGGAACAACATAGAATATTAAAACAATATTGGCAGCTGGGAAAAGAAATTCCTACATAAAACTGAGAAATTAAACAGTCGATATTACATTTATGAATGTCTGTGCGGCACAGAAGTAGCAGAGGAAGAAGAAGAAGAAGAAGAAGGAAGATTTCACGAAGAAATAATTAGAACTAGTATCAAAATACCAAAACATGTTATAGTGCTAAAATCGAGAGAAAGACCTCCTAAGTTTAATTTAGTTTATTCATTTCAAAGATAAAGATAGTCTTCAAAGAACGTAAACAGTTGACAAGAAAAAGATGGGATCTACAGACAATGAAAGGCACCACAAAAAAGAAATTTAACAAGAATTAAACAGAAATTAAAACATAGAAAACTTATGGTTAAAATACAATATCTAAAAGATTAGATTTGAGAAGTTCCAGGGGGGCAGAGGAAATAATCAAAAATCATGAAGGGCAGGCTCAAACAAAAATTATGTGAAATTATGCAGATATATGGTACAAGGAAACAATGGTAATATTAACATTGGAAAAGTGGAACCCCCACAAAATACAATAAAAGGATATAGAAAGGAGGAAATAGAACAAAAAATGAAACGAATTATAGATTGCAGACCATGTGTAAATAGAATCAAAAAGCAAGATCAAAAATACATGGAAAGATCAAATAAGAAAGTTATTTAGAGAATAAAAAGGACAGGCAAAAATGGAGAATTATAATGGAAAAAGTGACACATCTAAAGCTGTAGAAATATGAAAAAAGATCGGAAAATGAGTCTAATAGCTCTATAAAAATAAATATAGGGTTTTTCATACATCAAACAGATAGAATGACAATGTTATAATAATAATAAAAATGGAGTTTACAATTAACGACAAAGCCCTGTATATAATAAACTTTGGATTGATTATTTTTTAATAACACCCTAAAAAAATAATATGGATGTTTTATCGGGCTGGATATTTTTCTTGGATTCTGTCATTCTCAAACCTCGGGTTTGAATTAAGCAGAAAAACATCCGAAAAATGTACACAATGTTTAGAAGAAAAGTTGGCGTAAATCTTTTTTAATGTGACCCTTAATCGAAGTCGAATTCACAAGAAATGATTACGTTAAGCAAATATTGAAATCAATGTAAAACCGTAGCAAAGAATAGCTTCAGGTTCGGTAATATTTTATTCTTCCAAAATGGAGAAGAAAATCCGAATGCGTATAATGGAACATATATGTTTGTCTTTTCTTTTATGCCTCAATTGATATATCTGCGATAGTTTTTTTTAGTAATAGAAGGATTTATTATCATTGAAATACTCGGAATATATAGTAGAATAATAAAATTCTCTCTGAACTCCAGAAGCTTTATTATAGTTTTATTTCATTCTTATTTTCCTTTCAGATTTTGACAATTAATATATAAAAAACACGACGTTCTTGGTTCTATTATTTTATTAAAAAATATAATTATTTTATAGCATTAAAATCATTTAAAGCACTTTCTTGTAAATATAAATTCATCACCCACCATACGGGACTGGATGATATTTTAACTTTTATTAAGATTTAGCATTGTTTAGTCATTTTATTGTTTTATTTAATTTAAGTGTAAATATATAAGTTTATATTTAGACTAAATAAACGTATTTTTCATGAAAAAAAATGTTTGTTTAAACAGGACCAAATAAAATGTAAACGATTTGTGTACTTAAATATTTTACCGCTTAAATTTAATAACTTTTTCAAAATTATCTTTGCTTAATTATTGGTGAATTATAATTTAATTAGAAAAAAAAATGCTGTTCAGTTTAATAAAAGTAAGAAAACCAGATAAATTTTAATTAACGCATCTGTTTTCCCATCACGTTTTAGAACATTTTTTTAATAACAGTTAAAAGATTTTTTCCAATATCATATTTTCTAAAATATTTAGCGATTCGTCTCTACATCTTATTTGAGGTCATAAGGATTTAAATCGATAGCTCATTATATTTATTTTTTTTCTTAAAAACTTAAAAAGGTCAGATAAAATGATTCGCTTTTCTCTATAGTTCAAAAAATAAATTTCAAAATTCCTTCGCATATTTGAAATGTGCGCAAAAAATGGAATTATCCAGTATACATATGTTTTGTAATTCAGTATTTTGTTAGACAACTGTGGCCTGGAATTGTGAAATTTTTAGCCAACTGGTATTGAAGTTTTTATGCAAAAGTAAAAATTTATTTTATTCGAAAATTTAAGTAATAACTCATGAAAATTATATTTATAAATTATTATTTGCATGTTTGTATTGGTATACCTGTAATCTATTCCAGCACGAATTTAAAATTTTAAATATACGTTCAGACACCCTGTTGGCACATATATTTTAAAATTTGTAGTTTTGTAATGCTATTATTTTATTAAATAATAATTTACATTATTATTAAAAATAATTTAGAATAGTGTATAGTTTTCATTTCATATATTTGAATCTTACATTTCGATTACCCTAATTTTTTAGTTTTATTTTCTAATAATCATACCATTTGACTTTCTCTAATTTTTCCTCTGAAATTATATATTTATTTCTACTTTTATAGTTTGTTCATTATGATACTATTTTCTTAATACATACGTATTTCTGTGATTTTTTAGTTTTATTTAAATCGACTATATTTTCTTTTGTTCGGACTAAGTCAAAATCTTTCTAATATTTTTTGAACTATTCTTTATTGTATAAAAGTCATAGGGTTATCCCTCTATAATTAAAAAATCTTTTCGGGTTACATTTTTTAAAAATTGATCCTAGGGTTACAGTATCTTTGGTTCTTAATATTTTTTAATTTACTATAATTATTTTCAATTAAGTTTTGTAGGTGTGTGTGCCATTTTAGTAAACATTTCTGAAAAAAAAATTTATCTCTATGAGCAGGCTCTATTTTCTTATGACATCAATTAATTCTGTAATTCTTATTGTATCTTGCTCTTCTTTATTTCTCTTACCTCACCAAAGTAAATATGTAGCTTCTGAATAAGTTTTTTTTAAGTACTTTCGCAGTGTATGATTTTTATATTTAGTAGTTTTCTTAATTCTTGTGTTTTCTGTCAAAATTAATTTTTGTGTGAATTTTGGGACACCCGTTATATTATTTTTGAAACTGATTCTTTACAATTTACTGTTACAGAATATTCCTAATATAAATGACAATAAATGTGCTTTTCAAAGGTTTTTTTATGTAGAAATTTGCATAAGTCAGACAGTGATAAATTATGATATATCACCTATTAATATTTTATCAGCAATCTATAATAAAAATTATAGTATCAAAAATGCTATCACACACCGCATGATGAATGAGTAAAATCTAAATATGTTTAACTCTCACGCCAAAATAAAAGTATTTCACACAAACTCCCGATCATGATCATAAATATCTAAAAGCTAGTACGAGTATCTCGAACGACCTTCTATCCATATTAAATTCGACGTCCGGTTTTTAAGTTGAAAAAAGGTGACTTATGATGTCCGCAAACCAATATCCCCGTGTATTTTTTGCTTCGTTTTAAGAAGAACTTAAGTTTCTCCACATATCCTTCAGCGGCAGCCAGCGCGCCCTGTTCTACCTCCTGGGATACACATAAATCAAGAGGAGAAGTAGATTCAATCGGGTATGATGAAAAATCCTCTTTAATTTGCAGCATCCTAACCTCAGGCTCGAGTCGGGAAATCCAAATGTCTGCCCATAAATTACGAAACTAGGCAATCACAAATTGTGCAGGACTGGAGTCGGGATAGAGTGCCTGCTGAAAATTGCCTTCAACCATCCGTGAGTTGCGCTGAAATATACGACTAATAATTTTAACTGGAAATATTTTGGAAGGGGACTTTGTTTGTTTGTTTGCTGTTTCCCTGCTGTTGTATGTTGCTGATGTTTAATGGCTGTGTAAATTTAAGAACAGCCCGGATTATTAATTTATGTTTCAAGAAAACTGGATTACATCGTTAAAGAAACCGTTTTGAATTTTTCCTTGTCTTCATATGGACTTCATTACTTTTTATTTATTCAGACTAATATTTTGTTAGAATTTTATTCATTGTAATTGTTTTATAGTGTAATATTATAGTTTGTTATGAAAGAAAAAAATATTTTTGATATTTAATAACAATTGTCAAGAATAAAAGAAAATTTATAAATTTTGTTGGATGTATATTTTCTATTCATGTTAGTTCAAAAATGTTCTTAAGTTGGGTTCAGGTTTCAATTAACTGTAATAATGATATTTACAATCCAATATATTTCTTGTACACATAAGTTTTCACAAGTGTTTTATTCTTAATATTTCTTACAACTAATTAAACAATAAACATCAAAAAAAAATCATCAGAACAACAAGTACAAAAAACCTTGTATTTTCCAAACAACAACGCTAAAAATTGTCAGAATTTTGAAATATGTCAACCATAGGTGGGAAAATTATTCATCTCAAAAGTCTTCCCGATACTATATTGGTTATGGGCCATTATCACTGTGAATACTTGAAAGTATTATTTTCTTATCACTCAAGAAAATTCATTTATGTCACAGTTAAGTATTTTAATTAATTTTATCTCACCATTATTTGTATCTTTGTTGTTATAACACTTTATGCACTTAAAAATTGTTGGTCCTTTTTTTTTAGTTATGCAAGTTCCATAAAAAATTTAATAAATTAACAATGAAGTATAAACAATCTGAGACTACTTTCACAACAATGTATTTATGTATGTGAATATACATTGATATTATATTTTGTTATGAAAGAAAAAAATGTATTTTTATAAATTTTATTTTTAAAATTAAATACCGATTATCAAGAATAAGAGAAAATTTATAAATTTTATTGGGAGCACTTTGTATATTTTCTATTAGATTCGTGTTGGTACAAAAATGATCTCAAGGTGGGTTTAGATTTCATTTTACTCTAATATTGATATATACAATCCAATATATTTCTTCTTCTTGTACATACGTTTTCACAAGTGTTTTATTCTTAATATTTTTTACAACTAATTAAACAACAACCTTATCAAAAATAAAAATAAAAACTAATCGAAACTACGAGAAACATAAAATTTTTCTAAACGCCAACGATAAAAATTGATAAAATTATGGTTATGGACCAGCATCAGCGTGAATAGTTGTAAATTCTTGCAAATATCACTTAAGAAAATCCATTCATGTAACACTTAAGTATTTCAACTAATTTTATGTCACTATTATTTGTAACTTTGCTTGTATAAAACTTTATACTAATTGATTACTTTAATATATTTTATATAAAAAAACAAACATTTCACTATACACTCAAAGTTTTATAATTTAATCAAGATTGATTATAAGATATCCAAAAAGTGAGATTATCAAACAGATGAATTTACTACTTACTAATTAAAAAAAAATCATCAATTTTTTGTAGTTTACCTAAATTTTATCTTTATTTTTTCTAATTTTCTCTAAATATCGAATTTTAACAAACTGAAATAAGATAATAAAACCTACATATAGTTTAAATAACTTTTTAAGTTCTCTTATGAATAATTATTGATTGTTTAAAATTATATCGATTTAATAGCACGTTTTATAATCACAGAATTATTTATAATTTTATGATATTTAGATATAAATAATAATTATGAACAGCCAGCCCAAACTTGTAATCAATCAATCAGGTTACAAATTTAACTTAACAGACTAAATGGCTCTTGGAATTATTGCTGGCTTCGAAATGAGAATACATTACAAATCCTAATAATCCTATGGAACACCATATTAAATTAAATTTTAATTTATTTTTAATATTATTTCCTGAGTATCTATAAGATATCAAAAACTAAGATTTCATTTTATAAAAATTATTCAAATACAACCCGATGAACTATGTGCATTCGAAACCACTCACAACACTTGAATCAGCATCTCAACTTGTTTAAACATTGATTATAATGAATAAATAATTACCCTTCATTCACACTTTGTAACCATTGTGCTCCTATAATAATATGCTAAAATAATTGTATCAATCCTCTATAATTTATATAAAAAATCAAATCAAAAATTATTCTCATTCATATTTTATTATTATTTCAATTAAAAAAAAATAAACAATTGTCTAATAGGTGAAAATCGGAAACACAATTTTAAATTTAGAACTCTAATATAAATATTTACAAAATTTAGGAGAGCGGTGTTATGTTTAATCAAAATCAGACAGAATATTTCATCTACTCAAAGTACATAGAGGATGATTATCTTTAATTAAACAGTATATTTAAGCAACAACACTCAATACCCTCTAGTCAAGTTCGGTATGAAATTCCACCAAAAATGGATGCACTCTATTTGTACAATGTTAAATATCCATTTAATTACAAAATATGTTGAAATATATTCCAACTACTTCAAATTAATTGCAACGATGCTCAATCTTTGGGCTATTGATTATTGCTTATTGAATTTCATTATTAGCAAATAATTAACTCCATATTACAAACACTCAATTACCCGATATTATCGCACAAATTAATATTACCTATAAAAATAGTAAGAGGTTTATTTAATCTAGACAAATATTTGAATAACTATTTTTGTTTCAGGTGAGTTCTAATGTGTCAAAATTTTTGGTAAGTCAGTTTTAATTTGCACCAATTGGGTGTGGTAGAAATTTTAGAATAATACTCACCTTTCAAATGAGCGAAGAAAAATATCGTCGTTGGTTTTCGCTGTATATTTTTTGCCCGACCATGGAACATTAAGTTAGAGAGAACATAATTATTCACCGTGTCCACAAAATAGCAGGAAACGGTAAGAGCGAAAGGCCGCTATAATTTGAAGATTAGATGTCGTCACCGATAAAATACAACCACAATTTTCGCGCTCACCACATTTTTCTTGTTTTGCTTGTACGTTTTCTTTGGATGGTTTCGACGATCTTTATTTATTCGCTTTCGACCTAAATAAGTACCTGTACTTGTTTTAATCATATGTTTTTGCTTTAAAATATATACAGTTCTAAACTTTTAAATTAATAGAGTGCAGGATTCTGTAATGTTCAATGAGTTTGAATGTCAAGGATTGGAACCATATGTATATTGAAAATTCGATTTATCTACCAAAAAACTTCTTATTTGTAGTTTAGAATAAAATATATAAATAATTTAACAGTTTTAAACTTGCATAGTTTGAAATACATACAGAAACATACATTTATTTGAATCTTTAAAAAACATTTAAACCAAATAAATTTGTAATTTGAATTAAATTAAATTAAATAACAAAATTATTTGGATAAAATTTTCTCTTTACTTGCATCTGAGAATAAATTTGTTCTAAAATCTTGTTTCAATCAAATAAAAATCATTATTTAAACCGAATATTTTTTTTTAAATTTATTTACTGAAATAAATAAATAAATTATTTGCTACATATATTTTTTTATAAACGAATTCCTTATAATAAAGGTCATAGTAGCAATATAATGCTTACTAATTTATTTATTTTCTCAAAACATTAATGCACAAAGAATTATTAGAAATAATGGAAAAATAAGAAGAATAAAATGTAATAATTTGGCATCTTTCAAAAAAGAGACTATAAATTTGAAATTCAAATTCAAATTACAAATTTTCTCTTTATTTGATTTAGTCTCCAAAATTTATTTCACATTAAATAATAATTATTTTATTTAACCAAATATTCTCATTTAAGTTTTTTTACTATTACAAATAATACAATAAATACAAAAAATAAATAATATTGATATGAAAAGTACAATTAAATAGTTAGACATATTTAATGTAATCTGTTTATTAAGTTTTATAAATAATTTTAGTGCGAAAGTAGAATATTTATTGACATTTATTTTAGAGAAATAGCATTAAAAATATGGAAAGAATAATTTCCATAAAGTAAAAGTTGAAACAATTAATTGAAATAGCATTGGTTTAACCGAGATAATAATTGTTTGGACTAAATAAAAATTTTCAATTGTTATGTTGTTTTTCGAAAATAACTATTTTTTAGTTTATACTCATTTTCACTTCTTGCTCTAGTGAAAGAAGTGGAGGCGATAAAACATTTAGGTACCTATACAATATTTTCGGTGGTTAATTCCTTTCGGAAATATATTTGGACTGGCAAAAAGTAATCTAAAGGGCAGAAAATTACTAAAATTCGGTTCACGAAACGAAGTTTAGTAAAAACGACGTCCATCAGCAGCTGAAACAGCGTTGCCGTTTTAATTGTTTTATAAAACAAGGAAAATAACTTTTAACATGATTCGTCGCACCTCGTAACATTTTTCATGAGAAAAAGCGAACAAAAATTTTTACCGTGAGTTTTTTTACAAAAACAATCATTAATTATAGTGCCCGTTTCAAGGAAGCATTTTACTTTTCTTGTACAAAGCCTATTGATCTCTCGTTCCAGCTTACTTACGGTGTTCCGAGCTCGGTTTAATTATTTCCCGAAAACAAGTTTAGCGCCACAGTTTTCCCAACTGTCTATTTAAGTACATGTCGTTGAGTCACTTAAATGTAATTTGTGGAATTCACTGCACTCGGTGGTATATACAAAAGTTTTACAAAATAAACAAGAAATGACGGTGGCAACACTGCAATGAAGTGGGTAAAGGCGGGGACGTCGAAAATGGCAAAACCTGCAAAAAGTTTAACTAGCCACAGATGAGACCGATCCGCTTTTGTGATCAGCCTCGGTACGTTTCTTGTTCCGATTCCGTAGTTTCTCACTTTATACAGGGAGTTTTATTACCTGTTACGACGTTTATGTACTTCATTTGAACATCAAGAGAGAGAGTAAATCTCAGAAATGTTTTGTAATAAATTATGCTTATCTGAATTTCCACAGTATTTATCTTTTCATATTTATTATGGTTAGTTTCCACAATGTAAGAGTTGAAACAATTCATTTAATTTTAGCTACCTCTGGCGAGGAGTTAACTCATCTTTTCAAGAAGCTACAGATGAAGCGTAACCTGGCGTCTAATCAATCAACAGTGCCTGAAAAGAAACTTTATTCCCAAATACATATATTTAAAATGCCGTGCAAAAATACCACAAGCCGAAAAACCAATAAAAAAAGCTAAAATTATTTGGTTAAAAGAAGAAACTAAAAAGTGGTTTAAGATACGAGACTCTTTAGATGTCTCCATAATAAATATAAAGATAGATATTTTTATTTTTTATTAAATAAATTACGATACACTGTGTTTACACAAAAATCTGATTTTACGATTTTCATATTTGAAGGTCACGAGTAATAATGTTGTTCGGTCCAAACCATGGAGCATTCATAATAGTTCGAAGCACTTTAGATTGAAACCTATCCACTATTTCTAGATTTGATATGGATCCCGTACTCCAGAGCTGAACATCTATGTCCAAATTGACTTCAGTATAGCTTTCTCGAAATTTGCTTATTATTTATCGATAGTTGTGATTGTCGATTGTTCAATACAGTTGTATGAGCTTGAGGCCTAGTTATTTTCGTTTTATGAAGATAGGTTTTCTCCATGTTATACGTTTATCTATATGTATTCCAAGGTCATCGCAAACAGTTGGTGTTGGACCGTTTTGTCCCTTCTTTGTAAAAGTTACTTGGACTATCTTGGCTTAATTTGTTCTGATGTGTCATTAGCTTAACTAGTGTTCGATTTTATAAAGGTGATTTTGTAAGATTTGTTATAAAATATTGTTATGATTGTGGGATGCTAAGATGATAGTATCATCTGCAAATGTTCTATCTCTTATTGGCAAGTCAGCAGTGTACAGAAGAAATGGCAGTGGTCCTAGCATCCTGATTTGTGGAAGTCCAGATTTGATTGCGTAGGTAAGTGTTTGTTCTCCTTGATGGTCTACGTCTATAAATTAGTAGAGATATACAAGATTGGATTTAAGGAGATCAAAAGAGTTCGTGGATAATGCTTTTGGTAACTTGTATAGAAGTCCAAGATGACAAACTTAATCAAATACCTGTGTGATGTTCAAAAATATTGCAGCACAGTACTTTTTGTCTTTTAGATCTTATCTTTTTTTTTTAATCATACGAGATTGCAGCATGATTCTGCCAATAAGTAAATTTTCGTAACTTTTCAAGGAGTTTCGACATTATTGGGACCAAACTTGGGGGCCTTTTTGGGTTTAGTTTATTAGTGATAACGTTTGCGATTTGTCCAATTGTAAAAAAATTTTATATTGAAAGTTCTATTTGAGAAAAATAAAAATGTATAACCTGTTACTAGGATCATAGAAGAATAATAATAGCATTTTATTATAAAAATGTTCTAACTCATTAACTATCTTACTAAACACTTAACACTACATTACAAAATAAAAAAAGAAGACTAGTATCTTCGTATGCCACTAAAATTCTTTTTAAATTACAGAATCTTTCATAAAATTAAATCAAACTGAAATTATATATTTTTTTTTAAATCTGGAGTTTACTTTTCTAATTCTCGTATAAAACCTGTTTTATAAACCAGCCAAATTAGATTGAGCAAATCAACATCATACGAGAAAAGACTTTTCCTGACTTGAATTTGCAGATAAGATTATATTAAAACCATTGTCAAAATACACTTTTATTCTATACCAACTCTCTACTTGAATTTAATATTTCCCTTAACACATGTCACGTATCAATTTAAAACCTGTGAACTGGTAGTTTTTATTTTATTTCACGACATCATTCAAGCTGTAATAATCATTTCACTGGAACCGTTTCACGCAAAAGTAATTTGTTCCTTTCAGTTTGACAGGTATATATGGGGACAGGCTTTATTACGAACAAAACAGAACTAGATTTATATTTGGGTTTTCTTTTACTCCGTTTTAACCAAAATGATAAATGACATGCCACCAAATATATAATTCCCCATTGAAGTAAATGCGTCTAAAAGTAATAACAATATCCAGAAGATGTCTTATTTGTTGGTTTAACTATTTACTAATGAAAATAGTTGTTATATCTTTAGCTTCTTCTATGTCTATTCTCTTATGTTTTGTACTATATTTCCCCATTTCTTTTCTCATAATTTTATGTGATAGCACATTTGTTTTGTTTTTATTATATTTTTTCTAAAATGTAAATAAATATTCTTTTATTCTTAATGTTAGGAGCTTTCATTTAAAACGAGAAACACTCAACATAATTGTGGTAAGTTCGTATTGTAACTATGATTGACATTTTTTGAAGTAGGTGTTACAAATAATATTAATTTTCTTTCAGTATACATGGTCGTGCTTAAGTAAATATTATTATCTTTTCTTATAGAAGAATTCAAAGGAATGAGAAATGATTGCGGCTGTCAATTCTCTTTTAAATCCATATCCATATTTTTTGACGTTAACATGCGATGGTATGGTGATGGATTTATTAGAGAAAATAATATTTTATTTTGATGTTAGTCCCGGTGATACTCAAAGTCCAGAAAAGCTCTATTGTAGAACAATTATTCCGTTCCTGTAAGACGTAAATCTCTACATGATTTAACTTTTATAAATGCAGTTTTGCTTCACAATTTAAATATCTTTTCTTTACTCTATTGAGCTATAAAATATTTCCTTTAAAAACTAATTGTATGATATTTTTTTTGTTAGAAACTAAAATTTGTTGTTCTTTTTTCTACTTTTTGGAGTAACCTTTACTTTTATATTTGAAAGCTGAAATTCTCCTAAGCTTTAGAAATAAGTTTGATGAACTATTGTTCAAAGTTTTATTTTTCAGTTTCTTGAAGGTAGTCTTAAAAAAATCTAAATGAACAAATTCCAAAATTATTCTTTAAAACCCTTATGATTATTACTTTGCATAAATTCCAGTTAGTATGTAGGTGTTCATAAAATAAGTTCTATCTTAATTTTGGCGTATTATTCGCTGTATATTCAAAGAAAGTTTTCTAATGATTCCGGAAAGAGGTTTTCCAAAAGGTGTAAACGCACATTAAGCCGATTATTCTGTCTTTTGATTTATCTTAGTATTTCCAGTTAAAGCTTGTTAATGGTTTATAAGTGACATTTCCAGTCTCAACTAATCTTCTTAATATATTTGGGAAATTCTTTCGATTAGTACAACTTCTGCCTGGATAACGCTGTCCATTATTTTTAGCAAACAATAATGTATTTTAGTCTTTTTGAGTAAAATAATCAAATTTAACATTTTGTATTTGATTAAGTTCATTTAGAAAAAATTAGAGTTATATTAAAAGGCGTTTACAAGAACAACAACAACGATAAATTAATAATTTATAGAATAAGTAACACAATGTTTTCACAAAGATTTTGTGATTTGCAATGCTAATTTTTGAAATTTAGATATATTTTGACATCAATAATAGCAACTTCGTTTTTATAATCTATTAAAACCACAGTTTATCGTTAATAATACAGTTAAGCTTATAATTTTTTAATTATTCTTATTTAGAAAAAAGTAGATATTTTGCCGTTTATCGTCAGTGAGGAGTGAATTAATATTGGACAATTTTTATTAATTTTGGAACTTAATGAACATTATTTTTAGGTTTTACCTTCGTCATAAATTTAAAATTTTTTTGTCAGTTGTAGGCAATTGTTTGAATAATTTGGATGATTTTTCATAATTTTGAAATTTTGATATGTTTTACAGATTTTGAGAAATATTTATCAATTTTATGCGCTTATTGTAAATATTTTTAAAGTTTTGAGCAACTTGTTATTACTCGTAAAAAAAATTTAATACAATTTTCAAAAATTTAATAGGATTTTGGATAAACGAAAAAAAAATTAGAAATTTTTGGCAACATAGAGATTTTTTTTGATAACATTTTTCATAATTTTGAGACTATTTATAGTTATTTCTTAATTTTGCGATTTTTTGTTAATTTTAATCGATTTTGACAGTTGTATGCACATTATTTTTTTAACAATTTTTTATAATATCCAAGCTATTTATAAATTTTTTTTTTCGGAAATGTTAGGAGATTGTTGTTAATTTTGAAAAACTATTCACAGTTGCTTTACTAGTGGCAATTTTTGAATATTTTTGACTTATTTAAAAAAATACATAAAACAACTTCAAAAGTATTTTAACATTTTTAGTCTATTCGTTTATATTTTGTATTCAATTTCGGATTATTTTTAGCAATTTTTAACAAGTAATTTTTTATCATTTTTGTTAATCTTTAACAATCGTTGTTAATTTTGGGACAATTTTTCTGGGTCGTAGGCGATTTTTTAAAATTCCTTTCAATTTTTTAATATATTGTACAATATATATTTATAGAAAAAAGAACACAGAAAGAATTTGATATTTTTAGGACTTTTAACGGATATTTACACTTTTTAGACCATTTTTAAGAGATGTAGGAAACTTTCTCAACTTAAAGCAATTTTTTCTTCTTAATTTTAAAAATTTTGGAATAACATAGTTAAAAAAATATTTAATATTTCTAAATTTCAATTATTATGGGAGAATGATTCATGGCAGACATATAAAACTGTTAAGTTAACAACTTATAATTCAGGTAATGATAGAAGAAAGAAGAAGTTTTATGGCAAATTTTAGAAAAAGAGAGAAGAAAAGTACAATAATTTCTTATTTCTCATTAACTAAAGTAATATAAAAAATATGATTATTGGTCTTCCTCTTGTTCTTTGCTTTTTTACGTTTATTAGGCAAACCCAATCTCTAAAGCAAATATTTTTTTGGTAAATAAAAAGTAAGAAATCTCTTTCAACCAAAAGTCATTCATTCGAATTAAAAGTATCGATTCTAAAAAATAACACTGTAAACATTAATGTTGTTGCGGATTATATTAACATCATACCGCCCAAACTATTTTGCTTGTTTAGAAAGTTCCCATTAACTTTTTCAGGGATATTTCCTGCAATATTGATGTGTGTTCTCATTATGTTTAATATACTAAAGTTCAACAAATGTTTGTTATGTCTAGCAGCAACACAACATAAAAAATTATTTGATAACCAACTCCGTAAATGATTAATTTCCATTCCCAAATTGAATAATTATTATTTGGATAAACAAATTTAATTTCAGTTACTAATTGGTATTAGATGGTAAGAATTACGTAATGCTTTATTCAATGTGTTATTGAAGATACGTATTGCATTTAGTAAATGCTGTTTTGATGATCTGGGGTTCTTGAGTATGTTTCCCATACAGGAGAAAAAATTAGTAAATAACGGCTTCATTCACCTCGAGTATTACTATTGAGTTACAGATACGAACAATACGTGGAGAGTAGTCACTAAACCACTAAACCACTCAATCCTATAGATATACTTCATCGAACTGTTCTCGGATCCCAAGCGCTATCCACAGGAATGATTTCCAACATCTGCGGTCAAGGTAGAGCGCATTTAATTTAAAATTGAATTACAGGACAAAGTTATTCCAGATCAGTAAATAAAACACGATGACGATATACCCGGTAACAAGGGAAATCTTTTGAAAGCGCTCATTCGTGATCGGAATTTGATTAATACTTGGGTTTGGTATACAATTAGTTTGGATCGTCTACAGAAGGTTAAATGGTCTGTTAACTTTAGTGTATCTTTTTTCTTTATTTCTTAGAGACGGTTTCTGATTCAAATTCAATCAGTCTCTTAAAATTCTTTCTGTATATTCCTGAATAGAAATTGAATCAATTTGGAACGTTTTTTAGTTTCCCATTGGAAAAACCTGTTGATTCACAACAAATTAGGATTAAATTATGATAAAGCATTTTGTAAAATTACTCTTTTCATGGAATAAGAAATTAATTACTTTTGTTTTAAATGTAAGTTTAATATTAATTAGTTAAAAGGATGTATAAATTAAGCGAAACGGTTCCATACTATCATTTTTTACTTACTTAGACAGTTCTCGAAATTCGCATCCACTTAAACATCTCCTCCATTTTCCAGATTATCATTCATTTAAATCGCTCCAGTAATGTAGAATATCGTTTCCATTATCTTCAGACGATCGTTTAGAGGAAAATTCTCAAAGCAAAATAATCTCATTTCAGAAACAACGTTATCTCTGCTGGGATATTCGCCCTCCTTTCAACAAATTATTAAGGATAATAAACAATGTAAAATCGTGAAGAATCTCGGCAATCGATGGTTTTTGATGTTGGGCTGCCTTCCTGCCGGAGAAAATTCGAAGCGGAAGGTGTGTGCTGATTATCGCCAACACATTATAGCCGAAGCAATTTGGAATTATTTCGTAATGGAACATTCTCATGAAATATTTATATCATCGTTAGCTCTCTGAACGTATAGAACAACAAAAATTAATGGATATATATTAGAGCTAAACTGTCATAATAAATTTACTAAATTTATTTAATAATTTATTGCAAATTATATCATAAATATATTTTATGGCTGTTAATTAATTATTGAACCGTTTTAGATAATATTAACAATATTAAGTGATGAGTCCTCCACTCAATACAAAATTAGTTAAATGTTAAGAAATTGATATTGTATTTTAGGTAATTAAATACTAGTAATATTAATAATAATAATTGACCGATTTTATGCCAGGCATAACTTTTTACTGTCTTAACAATAAAACTCTAGCAATGTTTCCTGCATAGTGTTCGGGTTCATTTTCACAAATGTTCACTTTTTCGCAACTTAAACTAAATTAGGGAGCTCCTATCTTGGTGACTGAAGAGTTGTTAACTTGATTAATTTAAAATGGAGAGACAATTTTTACTTTAGCGTGTATGAAATGCAACAACTTTATTTGAATGCGGAATTTTGAAGGCGGCAATGGTGAACGTCTTATTGGTTAAACATGTGATCTATTTAGATCTTTTTTATTGGTCACATTTTGTAATGAATTAGCAGGATGTTGGTTGGTTGCAGTTAAAATACAGCCGTTTTAACACTTGATTTTTGGCGAAACCCAGTTTTTTTGTACTGAGTTTCTCCCACTAACTCTCGTAAATCTTTTATTTCAAGGAAATATTTTTCTTCTTCCATTTTATTCGATATTTGTTGATCTTGCCAGCTTCCTAATTTTTGGTGCAACACTATTTTATTTTCTGATATCTTCTTTACGATTTAATTTCTTTGCACAATGTTTATGTTATTCCTGCTGAGATATTTTCACTCGGAGTTCTGCTATTCTGGCAATTTGCTGGGAGAAATGAGTGAATTTGATTTCTTGTCAAAATATTTGGTGGGACATCTAGAAGAAATAGACGTGTCTGAGGTCTTCTTAGAGAGCTCATTGCACTGACTGGATATCTGCTGAATGGGATGGTTATGCTGGTTGGTCATCTGCTAAGAGAGTTTGGAATATTGATTTTCTTGCAGATAAATCTGTAGGGTGCATCGGCTTTCCTGTCGAGATATTTGCAGAAGAATTGGAAGAATAAGGCTTTGAAGGCCCTCGACTTCTACCGATTTAGTCGTCCTATTAGTGCTGTCTTCGTGCCAATTAAATCTAGTTCTTCCGGCTTTTTTCTTAGCTTTGCCACTATCAAATCACTAATCTTGATTTTTGATTTTCCTCTTAACTATCATACTAATTTGTAACGTTTGTATATTTGACTAACTTTATTTAACAGGAAATTTTTACAAAGCTACTAAAAAATACAAATTAACGTGAATAGCCACTGTTATTCAAATATACGTCGACTATGACATTATACATATTATTTTCTTGTTGCTTGGACGGTTCCAGAAAATTGTAGACAGATGGAATATTCTTGATGTTTTTGTAGACAAAGTTCTTTAACTAAACCGATATAAAGAAACTGAGTAATTGGACTATGGCTATGCTTTACCGAATCCTGTATTCGTTTTAATAACAATACTGGAAATAGTAATGTACTTGTAGATTATTTCAAATCATTCCAAAAGTGAAATTCTAGCCTCCAATTAATTTACAAGGAATATTGTCTTGCATAAATTACATTAGATAGTCTTGAGTTTTCCCTAATGCAATTATTTTCTTAAGAACCATATAGAATGTCAGGAAAATTGTATTATGAGCTTATAGCTCAATATTTTCTAAATATAATAAAATGAAATTTCCTAATGGCGTAATAAAAAAAAATTACTTTTTGACAATTTTATAATTCACTTCTTGGAGGATGATTGATGAGGATTTAGGACGAAGAAAAAAAATTAAAGAATTTTATTCTTTAAATGAAATAAAAGCATCAATTTTTCCTCGTCCAAAGTAATTCTTCTTATGTGCATCTTCACTTATTACGTAAAATTATTACATTTTAATGTGATTCGATATTTTGACGTGCAGAAATACTTGTTGAAAGGACTGGACTATTATTAAAGCAACATTTTACGGGCACGTTGAATAAACACAAAGTCGATTTTAACACATTTAGTTTAGATTGCTTTCGCCATGTTGTAATTTAGGGTAGGTAATGTAAGATCGATGGATATCACACTCGTAATTTAATTTTTATCGGGTTTCAATCGAGAGCCGAGAAAAGATGGATTCAACGTGGCATGGAACCCCTTAAATATTTTAAAGAAGAAATTGTAATCTCGTTTACAAGCGCCGAAAATGTATCGAACAATATTAGTACAGTTTATGTTTAATATTTTGATCGGTTTATTGGAAATACTCGACCGTTGGTTAAAGTAAACTTTTGAAAGACAAAATACCTCAAAGTATTCCGAACGTTATTATATTTCCCTTCATCTTCACAGACGTGAACGACGAGCTAATCCAATGGGCAAACGAGAATTTTTCTTTAAGAAGTTTTTACAGTCTACACCAATCAGCACTTAATAGAGTTTAGCGCCCTCTGTCGATCGCTCCCTTAATTATTGTTTCTCGATAGCAAACCATACAAAAGGTTTTATTTTAGAGGATTGGTTTTTTCCAATAATGAGTTGTATTATTGCTTCGTTCCTTTTTTCTTAAGAGATGTTAGGTAATAAAAGTAATTCAAGCACATGGGCTCCGCGATAAAGAGGGGTTTTTATTCTGTTTTATTGGCAAACGCTTCGGTTTTCATCGTAAATAAATTCACTTGGCCATTTTTAATTACTGCATACTCACAAAACAAACTTTAATTATACAACGGAATTCATTCGTAAAAGAATATGCAGTATTCTTGTGATGCACCTAAAATGATTTTTAATTAAATGCCAAAGTAACGCGGTTAATTCAAATTTATAAATTTAAATAAATTTGTCAATCAGGTCGAATATAAAGTGGCCCGCCAGATATCCAGACTTAATTCCGTTGTTTTCGTGTGTCACAAAGGTCAAAGCACTGGCCTATTTTATTAGGAACAGACTGCCCAAGTGATAGTCCCTTGCGTCCTTTGAAAACATTATTAAACAAAGTTATCTGGTTACCATATTTTATACTGTATTATTTTTTATTCCATAATGGCGCAAATTCCGATAATTGCAAATTGTAAAAGAATATTTTATTGATAAAATAATAATAATTCTTATAATTGAATCATTATAGAGAATGGTTCAGACTTTCTATGATCTGTCAAAAATTACGTAAATATTGATTGACAGATTTAACGTTGACAGGTGATTGACTCATGCACGAAGATGTTATGTAATTCCTTGAATTAGGTAAAAATTGACAGAATGATCTTATGGCATGGGAAAAGGGCCGATCTTTTGCTGTTCATTTGCTAATGAAATTCCAAAATATCTAAAATATATTTTTTCATTTTATACAACTACCGGTGTTTCCTTTTTTTAATTGAAAACATTTGTATATATGTAATTCATAATATTTTTTCCGAATACTTTGTATAATTGCATTATAGAAACCTAATAGATATGGAGACATGGGAAAAAATCAATTTTGGTCTAAATTTCTTATTGCCAATTTGCTTTAATAAATAATATAATTAACTAAAGATTTAAATAGTAAATCGATATACTCGTATAAACAAAAAGGAACAGTCGTGTATATTCTTAAAAAACCCACTTTGTATATTTAATGGAATTTTGTGTACATTTTCAAATTTTTATTATTGTTACGCACGTACCTAATTCTGATGTTCATTTATAATGATATAATGATTAATGTATTCGATGAAAACAGAACTATTTTCTTCCCATAGCCCATAATTTATATTAAGTGTGTTTATGTGTTTAACCGTGTTCAACCTTTGATCCGTAATTTATTTCCGTGCAAACAGAAAAGTTTCTTAATAATATACACTGAACGATTTTTTCACGCTGTATAAAACAAGCAAAAATGCCAGCGTTTTGTTTAAAAATTATACACAACTTAGTAAATTATTTAATAATAATAATAATGATGTAATAATTTTATTTTAATTAAAAAAATTAATATTATATCGAATAATTTTTTGAGTAAGTGTTATTTTTCGTTAATGAGCAAAAAAAGAGTTGATGAAGTTATTCTCAAACATTTTTTAGAGATGCCAACAATATTAAATTTCGAATTTAAAGCAGGAATTTCTTTAATAATATAGTTTACCATCTATGACATGAATTAACTTGATAAGATTTATTTTCGAGTAAATTAGATGTATTTTCTTCATATTAATTTTAGTTGCTGTAGAATCGTGTTTTACCATGGAACTAATAAGAAAAGGTAATTTTTTAATAACATGAGAGATGGGAAGGAAATCTGATGATGGTTCTAAGAAGAAGAAGAAGAAAATATTTTTTTTCCTAAAGTTTACACCTCTTTCTAGAGCTACCACAAAAGAATTTTTTCTTACTTTTGGAAAGTATAGAAAAAATTTAATATTAGTTAAGCTGATACATGAGAAATGGAACCACTTAGCAAATGCACCTTCACATAATTTATTTCAACCTCCGATGTTGGTTTTTTAATAAACAATTTAGTCATTATCGTTATCTTTTATACAAACAAAAATTATAACCTTTATATTTCTGTAATTATAACAATGATATAACACATTGAATTAAATTTGACCCATATCCATTCTAGCTCAGATGGTCAAAATAGAGATAATTTTATATTGAAAAAATCATGTATTATACGATTAGTAAGAAAATAAATAATATACAAGATTAACAAGATACATACAATATTACTGTGACGTTATTATAATTTAACATCAAAAATGTATTTAAAAAACCGTAATTATTATCATAAAAGAAAAATTTAATTTTAGATATTTGATTTTTTTTTCTTGGTAGTTTATTTATGGTGTAAATATAATTTTACGAGCATATATGCATTCATAATCTAGTAAAATAGTAGAACTCTTATGCTTATTGAATAATTTACCAATTATTATTGACCAGTTCCAATAATATTTAATCAATAACTAAAGTGAATTTTATTCTTTACAAATAGCGTATCTCAGAACGAAACGAACCAATAGTTAAAATAAAAAAATGAACATTAATCTTATGGCCTTCAACTTTCTACTTCATGTTTAATTGATACACTCCATTTTCTAAAAAAAAAACTACTGTTATTTTTTTATATTTAAAAAAATATTTATAAAAGTTTTATCAATCAAAATAGAGAATTATTTGGAAACCATTAATTACAGAAACACTAACCAGCAATCAGGTTGTTATTGAAAGAAATATTACTTATTTTTCATACATTTCATAGTAAATTTTCGGTGCTAATTTTTAACGAATGAAACATTAAAGACGCCTTATTTGTTCTACCAATATTAGCAAATATATTCATAATTTGTGAGAATTCTCATGTTTCCTAACTTCAAATACACTCGATTTTCGATTCCATTTCTGAGCTCTAGTATTTGAGTTAATAACTTTGACTTTACAAAGTTTACTTTGTGGTGGAACGTATATGCCTAGAGTCAGTTGTAGAGTTAATTGCACCTTTTTATGTGTATGAAATGCTGACGGCGGTTGTAGACTTAGTTCGAAAGCAGTTTTGTTTTTGTTTTACTTCGTATAATTGTTTTGAAAATTTTAATATTTATACGTATAATTTGTGTAATTTATATTTTTTATAATAATAAAAAACATGGCATTTTGTTAATTAGAAGTAACGATTACACAGGCCAAGGCCATACGAAAAGACTCGGAAACTAACTATTGGCAATTTCCGAAGATTTTGAAAACGTTGAGAATATTGTCGTAAATGTCTAGAATTTTGTAGACAAAAATACAAAGAGGATATCAGTAGAAAGAAAGTACATATAATTAGATAAATTATACTTATCCGAATTTCCTAAGTATTTTAAAGCTTTTTAAAATATATTTTCTCTGACCAAGGTTTCGCCTTAATAGAATTATCAAAGAGTGACATAAGATTGACAGATTTCTTATAAGCGTAAGTAATGTATACCATAAACATTTCAACTTATCATTATAGTAATATTCTTCTTTTCCTAAAAAAATTTTGGTTAATATTATATATATATAGTTCAAAATGTAATCTAAGATAATTGAACTTCTCAGGTTTAATTGTTCATTCAATATTATATACTAAGGACATTTTAGATATTTCTTTATTACAGATTCCTCCAAATAATCATTCTTCTTTTTGTAACTTATATTTGTGATTCTATTGTTTTGTTAAGTGTAGGTTTGTGTTTAGTGTCAATGAGGTATTTTGCGTAATGTGATTAATCTGGTTGTTTTAATCTACAAGATCGTTACTATTCACTCTACCTTATTTCAAACTTTCTAAATGTCTGACCAAGATATGAGAGTAGTGAAGTATAAAAATACGACGTAAGCGTAGTTGTGGCACTATTTAGTTGTATTTTTGTTTTTTTTCTGCTATATAAAGTGTTTAAACCCACACATGTGGTACAATATGGTAAAACTTAATCTATTGATCACAGATTTTTCATTTCCCGTTTTTGAGTTCCAAAACTTATTAAAAACTCATTAATATTATCCTTAGGTCCTTTTACGTTTCGCTTCCTTGTACTGTATTATTCAACCTTTTTTTTTGTGACAATACTTTTGCTTTCATGAAAATTTTTTCACAATTTTGTTCCTCTAGTTATTTGATTTAGGCGTATTATTGAGATCTGGGACAATAATCAGTTTTTTTTATTTTAACTGTTGTTTTTTCTTTCTGGTTTTTTCTTGACAAAGTCTTCTTTATTTATATATCTTATATACTGTAATAATATTTTATGGTAAATTTTAGTTATAAATATTTAACATTTATTTAAAATTTAATAAAAACTGATAAAGTAAATAACTAAATGCAATCAACTGAAATGCAAGCCACATTTGTCAGAATTAGTATTATATTATTATTATTTTCATATTGAGCGCCAATATAAAAACGTTGAAATATTAACAATAAACGACAAAAACAACTAAATAATTAAAATACAACTCGATATTCAAAAAAAATCAAATAAACAAAACTACAAATGAATGAATTATTAATTAAATTAAATATTGTACTAACTTAAATATTGAAATGAATAATAATATGAAATAAATTCTCGGCTTTTTCCCCCATCTGCATGTGGATTTTTAAAATTGGCGCATTAATTTTAACATAAATGTAATTAAATGGTTTTAGTTTATTTAAAGAAAATAAGTGTCAATAAAAACACGAAATAAGTGAACATTTCTCACTCCTCACTATTTCATATTAAAGAGTAGAATTTTTTCTTTTATCTGAATAAAACAAATCTGGATTTAAACTCGAGTTATTCATTAATTATTTATTTTTTTGAAGTTTTATATTATTATTTATAAACAAGTAACGAAAACAGCTTTAATAAATAATTATATATTTCACAATTTTTTATATCAAAAATAAACATATTTTGTTAGTATATAACAATGAAATATCTGTTTTACTTTCTTAGTGTGTCATAATATGAAAATCTTTGGAGTTCTAATTCTGCTTTAATGCTAAATATAAAATTTTATTCTGTGCCATAAGTTGAAATGTTAATTTACCTTTTTACTTAAATTCTTCATACACATGGTGTTAAAAAAGAGATCGAATATTTGAACAGGTTATAGTATGGATCAAAATAAGTCAAAATTAGTACTCTATTTATTAAGGATTGATATTTTATCTCTTTTGGGTTGGGTTCTTCATATTTTGGTCCAGATTTCTCCATTTAGTACCATTATTAAATTAAAACCCTTGTATACTTTTATTATCTGTTCTATTTTAAAATGTTCGCCGCATTTATGTTTATGTCAGTTGTTCATTCAGTTGGAATTTTAAAATTATTTTAGGTTAGAGGTGACAAATAGAATTGTACAGAAAGCGTAATGTGAGGCATTCGGAAGTACGTTTTACAAATAAATTGCATGTTTAGAGTTATTAGTTTTGAAGTATTCCACGAAAATGTATGTATTTTTTTTGTGAATGAATGAATGAATGAATGGCATCGATCGGTTCCTCTTTAGTTCGTTATTCTATAATTGTGCAGTTCATCTAAATTGGAAAAAGCATCATAGTATTTGAAGTTCTTAACAGATTTTAACATATTTTTTTTTAATGTTGTGCACCAAAGACTTTATTGGGAGATAAGTTTTTAAAGAGTTACTCCCATTTTTTAAGGCACACTAAGATATTTTTTTATACTCAAAAATCCAGTAATCTTATTAGGAATTTTTTATCAAAAACAAAAAATGAGTAAGTTATTGAATTTAGGTAGATATGACCCAACTTTTATTTTATTTTATTTTATTAATGAAAAAGTTATGGGATGATAGATTTCAAGAATATACCAAGTAAAAGTTTACAAAATGCTAACGAACGATTGCTTTCCAAAAAAAACGAGTACGTCACTGGATTTAAATCGAACTTAATAGATGTAATGTTCATTTTAAGTTGAAATTTTGTAAACTATTACCTGATGCATTGAAAATTTAACTATCCATAACTTTTTATTAGTAAACATTGGATCACATCTAATTAGAAGCCATAGAAATCCAGTGGGGTATTAATTTTTTTTTGAAAAAACCCTATTAAGATTTCTGGATTTTTAACAATGAAAAAATATCGTAGTTTGCCTTAAAAATAGGAATAACTGTTTTAAACGTTATCTCCAACTAAAGTGTTTGGGGCACAATATTTAAAAAAAATATTGAAATCCGTTAATAACTCAAACACTTAGGTGATGTTTCCAATTTAGATGAGTTACACAGTATTAAAAAAATTGTAATCACTTTTTTTTGGATCTACATAATTTATTAACTTCTTAGGTCTTCTGAAAGTTAAAAAAAAGGCCGATGTAAAAAGAACGATTACTTCAAGTGTATTAAAACTTACATGTTATCTGAAATTGAATATTGACAAAATAAGGTCGAAGAAAGCAGGAACTAACAACTATCGTAGTCGATTACGCCTTGTCGTACAACTTTTGAGGCGGAAAGTTAACAAAACTTCCTGTTCAACGATACTAAATTTACGGTAAAAACGTGAACAATTGTGCGCCGAGCCAAAAGCAGTTTTTAGCCTAGATTAAAGCTGCCTGCCATTAAGAGTGCCTTCTCTCATAAAAGGAAGGGATAGAGGCATTTATGTAGGTAGGCTCAAGGATTTTTACAATTATAATATTGATATAATCAATCAATTCGTCTAATACAGTGTGACCCATCTATTTTTTTTTGAAATATTGTGCGTCAAAAACTTTATTTGGAGACAAGGTTTCAAAGAGTTATTTCTATTTTTAAGGCACACTACGATCTTTTTTTAGTCAAAAATCCAGAAATCTTATCAGATATTTTTTTATTAAAAAAATGAGTACTCCACTGGATTTAGATGGTTCCCAAATAGATACAACTAGACTTCTAAAAAAATATGTTTTTTAATAAAAAACTAATTCGACCCACTCTCCTCCATTTTCAGTCTCGTAAAGTCTCACTAAATTGTTAAAAAATGTTGACTTGTTTTGATCTAAAGATAAAATTTTATTATTGGTTTTGTATATGTTCAATATAATATCGAATTCTTACAATAAATGAGCGTGATTTAAAATTTTTTACTTTATGATTTTGTTGAAATAATCCATTTTTGAAAAGGATTTGCCCACGCTTTAATTATAGAGAAAACCTATTCACCTAATTTATTTTTGCAAGCAATTATAATCATCCAAATGTACTATTGGTTTTAAATTTCGCACATAAATGATGCTTATTAAACAGATAATTAACTACTAATATTATAATGAAAATTGTGTCGAATTTAAACTTAATTACTCGAAATTTAAATTAGTTTGTTATTAATTTTCTAATTAATATTTTTAATTAGATGCATAGTTGTTTTGTAAAACAAATTCAAGTTGATAAAATACATTGGCCCACATCCTGAGATATGGGCAAATATTTATTTGTTTGTTTATTAAAATTTTGTTTTGCTTCAAGTTGAATTTTTTTTCATTTATTTAAAAATATGGCGTTCAATTTAAATATTTAATTTCCCAAAATAAATATTATTAGCCATTAATTTTATTCCGGAATTTCATTCCAATTATAAAACCCAATTCTTTTACAACTAAAATCTCTAGTTCATGTTATTCATTCTTTTATAAATTAAACTAGCACTATCTTATTGATAAAAAAATCAAAAGATTTAGATGTTTCTACATTACTATATTTTTATCCCAAAATGAACTAGAAATACTAAACATCTAAAATACTTCAATTTAAACAGTATTTATAAATAAAATTTTCATTTGACGTAGCAATTAGTGTTGGAGTAATTAACTTGATATACTGAATTCAGTTTAAATAAGACTAAATCGTGTAAATTAATTAGTCTAATGTATAGGAACCGGATGATGTCAGAAACAGCAAAACTCATATAATCTTACATGTTTCCTTCTCAGACGGGGATGTGTAAATATAGAATATTCACCTATTTTGTATGTAAAAGGGGCGAACATTGGTTTCTGACAAACTTTTCCTTTTGAGGCGATAACGACGGTTTTGTCACATGCCACCCAAGAGAGGAAAATTCAGAAACAAAATAGAATTGGGATAATTTTAAGGCATTCACGTAATAGTCATATATTTCTCTAAATAAGTAGTTTGGGGAAAAATATTTGAGATGAATCACTTTTAATAATATATTGTTACGACGTTAAATAGATTAATGACATTTCGTTCGATTATAATTAAATAACTTTTGTAACGTTCCATCTAAAACTAAAATCAAAGATTTAATATACGCAAATATTACAATAAATTTATTAGTAAAATCTGAATACACATTAAAATTGTTTAAAGATTTTTATTTAAATTTATGTAAACTCGATGTTAATATGTAAAGATAGTGAAATTATTATTGTTGGATGTTATAAATAAATGAGTTTGTCATAGATAAGTCTTAAAAATTGAAAAATTTAAATTTAAAAATGTAAAACATAGCATCAATTTATTAAGAATTTTTTTCAAATATTTTCTTATGCTAGAAAATAGTCTATGTAAATATCTATGACCAGAAAGTTATCTTTTAGAGCAGTCATGTTATTAATCAATTTCATCCTTTCTGTACGTATTTTTGTGATTAAAGCAAATAGTTTGGTATAAGACTAATTAGTCATTTTTGCAACATGTATTTTGAACCTGAAGATGTAGCCCATTTTGCCACGAAACCGGTAGTTCTCTTCTCTTTTTTCTATGAAAAAAATAAAAGCTTAGACTTTTAGACTAAAGGACTCCCAATCTCTCTTCATTGTAACAAAATTTATTAATTTTCTAATAAATACTATTACGATCATTCAAAATTTTAATTATTTAAAGAACTCACAAAGCCAAAACAATACAGGAATTTTTGCAAGTATAGCCGGATCTGTCAAAAATAGATCTTTTAACGTTTATAACAGAAGCCCGAAATCACCTTTGTAAATCTTAAAATTGTGTTGATTCTCTAGTTAAATGTACATATCGTGGGAAAATTTTTCCGGTGGAATCTCCAATATGTGGCTTAATATGAGAAAAATAATATATTTCTTAGGAGTCGTAGTAGAAAATGTTATATTTAACAAAAAAGCCCTGTGTGTTCTAAATTCCTTATCTTCAGTAAATCCAATAACTCTTTATTGAAAGTTTAACGCGATTTCTGGCACATAAGATTAATTATTTGATAACCCGTGTATTTTTCTTCATCACTTGAAACCGAAGAGGGAGTATCCCGCAAATGCAGCGCCTGCACGAAAATTAAAAACGATCACGTATCCCCGGTCAGGTCATGTAATAATGTACATGCACAGCTTGAAGTCGTAAACAGGAATTTTCAGATATAATTTAAGTTGTAATACAGCCAAAGTTTTAGATGAGAGGATTCGTTTAAGAAAATGATACAAACCAAGTACGGCGAAATTAAAATTTTAATCATAAAAAATGCAACAGTTCTTAACGACAACAATAAATAAATAAATTTGATCCAATTTTCATTTAAAACTATTTAAACTACATCTCAGATAATAATATAACTTTATTTTAATTACTACGTTTCAAAAGTAGCTTTCCTCATCCCAATTTTTATAGAATTTCCAAATCCTGAATACTATTTTCTTCAACCCCATCTACTTAAAAAAAAGACCCATCGATCTGAACAGACAAATTACTAAAAAGAATAAATCGAAAACATAAGTAGTTATCCTTTTAATCATATGTCAAAACATGTTATTACAACATCTCGTGCTGGCTGCATAAGCAGCATATTAGATTTTATCGAGACACTAAAATTTATTTTTAAGCTCAACAAGCAGTTTGGTAACGATCTTAATGTATTTGAGTTGAACCTAAAGAATACTTGTCATAATTTCTACAGATAATTAGATTCACCATCAGTGAAATGTACCTTTCCAGATGCCATGTTTTATAGAATTTGGAAATCCTGGATACTATTTTCTTCAACCCCATCTACTAAAGAAAAAACCCATCGATCTGAACAGACAATTTAACAAAGGCAATAAATGGAAAAAATACCTCAATCATCAATCAAAACTCGATTATACAAAATCACGTGCTGGCTGTATTAGCAGCATATTAGATTTTATTTAGAAATTAAATGTTTTTTTAGGCTCTACAAGTAGTTAGTAACGATCTTAATTTATTTGAGTTGAACCTAAAGAATACTCGTCATAATTTCTACAGATCATTAGATTCACCATCAGTGAAATGTACCTTTCCAGATGCCATGTTTTATAGAATTTGGAAATCCTGGATACTATATTCTTCAACCCCATCTACTAAAGAAAAAACCCATCGATCTGAACAGACAATTTACCAAAGGCAATAAATGGAAAAAACACCTAATTACCTTTTCAATCATCAATCAAAACTCGATGATACAAAATCACGTGCTGGCTGTATTAGCAGCATATTAGATTTTATTTAGAAATTAAATTTTTTTAGGCTCTACAAGTAGTTAGTAACGATCTTAATATATTTGAGTTGAACCTAAAAATACTCGTCATAATTTCCACAGATCATTAGACTCACCATCGGTAAAAAGTGGCTTTCCCCATCCCTCTTCCTAATTTCGGCCGCAATCGCGCACCCTGGCAATCAGTTAGGAACTTGTGGCAGCCAATACGTATATAACTCGTAATGGGGAGATAAGCACATCGAGCTCCTGCATTCGGTAAGCAAACTCACAGGGAAATGAGCGAGATTACTCCACTCAATAAATCCACCTGGACAATATTGGGTTAGCGAGTCTTGGTGGCTACTCTACGGCCGATCGATACTGAGGTCTGAAGATGTTAATTAGCTGAGACGCTAGCAACGCAAATGATGTTGATAAGGGTAGTTAAGATAACCTCAAGATTGTATACAATTTCAGTCAAAACTCAAAGTCACTTTAACGAGATAAGGGACGGTTAGATGATGGAAAATCTTCCTTAGGAGCCGTGATAGTTTCGTAAAACGAAAGTTTCGGTGCAGTAGGGTTTCGTCGGAGTCGGTAATTAAAGCGAAATTATTCATTGTTTCAGGACGTTATTAAATTAGCTTCATCAAAGGGGCTTATTCTAAACGTATGTTGTTCCTATTTTCGAAATAATTTTTCCAACCTACAGTATAAAAGCGCATTTGAAAAATGTGCACACTGAAATCGGTTAATTTGATTGACTAACATTTGTAATTTTTTCATCTGACAAAACTCGTTAAATTTCGAATCGACAACGAGCTGGCCAGTGATGCGGAATAAAAGATAGGTCAGGGAAGGTTCCAATCTCTCTCATTATTATTTTAAATCAACCTAGTTCCAAAGAGAATTTGTACTATATTTACACAGTTAGACTGCTTTCGGTAAAATACAATTAGTTTTTCGACATTTTCCATCTTAAACTGCCACTTTTACTCGCAAAAGCTATTTTTGTATAGAAAATACACAAAAGCAGCTATTTTTATATAGAAAATATACTATCGCCTTGTATATAATAATTTGTCTACTAGAGTACCCAAAGTTGGTTGTCATTAATTGTAATAGTATTAATAATTAAGATTTTAGGTCTAAAATTATTTTGAGAATTTGTAATTGAAACGATTATTCAAATACAAGTATTGAAATGTATTAAAAGAAATTATAAATTAAATTAAGTACCAACTTGATTTAAATTATATAAACATTTAAAGTAATGCAAATATAAAAAAAAAACATAAATCTAATAAATAATTTTTCCTCTAGACAAGACTTATTGGCAAATCCTTTTAAAAAATGGACGATTCTCTTAGGTAATTGCTTGATACTGGAAAATACACATTTGTTTTAGTTCCAAACCAAACAAAAACCGAAGAAATACATCATCAAAACAAAATCTATAAGTAAACAGAGAATTTTTAAAACACTTTCTCTTAATAATGAAAATTGAGGTTATGTTATATAAGATAGTAACAAGTCTTCCCAATTATTTGAAAAGACTGAGTTTTAAGCAATAAATATGTGTCTATTGAATAAAAGAGATAATTTTTAAAAATCACAGCTGTCTAAATACCTACCACAATAAATGATCTGACATTTCTTAACCTTAATTTTAATATAAAATTTATTTATAATTTATCTGAATTTTTATATAAATCATATTTTTATCTTAAATATTTGGATTTGTTATACATCATTCTCAAATTCCATAATTTTAGTCATATTTTTTATGGAGATCTATAACTTATTTGAAATTTTCACAAATTTCTGAAAATACTGCTATTAACAATTAAATTAGTATTATGATTACATAAATAATTTATTTAACCCTTTTTTAGTATCAAATGTTTCCCGAAACATTATGAACAATAAAAATTAATGTACAATTTGTTAATTAATATCCTGATATGTGTATGCCAAAGGTTAATATGCCATAAGAACTTATTAATTAGAATTTACAAACAAATTGCTTTTAGCATGAAGTTCCTTGGACACACTAATTTATTTAAATTTTTTTATTATTTAGGTAAAAATTAATTTTAGCTATAGTTTGATTTATAATTTAAAATCCTTATCAAATGTAATCAAATGTGTTATAAATTCCGTTAAAATTTCTATAAATTTATAGATCAGTTTTAGATTTCAAATCTTTTAGTAACGCTCTCGCCATTTTTCAAAATATTCCTTGTTTGGCGCTCTCTACATTTTTTAAAATAAACTATAAGCTCCAAACAAAAAATTTGCAAAATATTGTACTTTCATATAAAATCTCACTTTTTTCACTCCAATTAATCAAAATATTTCTGTTGCTCTAAATAAAGGGCTCTCAATAGTAGAGCGTGTATTGTCTGCATCTACGTATTGCTCTATTTTCTGCTAGAGCCATCGGAAGTATTGATTTAAAAAAGAACATCTCGACAAGTCTGTATTTCACGCGCTACAGAAATTGAATGCATAGATTACCTTTTGAAGCCCGCACTTGAATTTTATCAAGAAACAAATATATTTATTCTCCAACCATTTATCCCGAGTGCTCACATCACCTGACGGGTTCAAATTTCTGCAAAATCGATCGCGCGCGGTTTCTCTATTCTTCAGCCGTTCTTTCACTTAATGCCCAATTACAATTCGCTATTTTAAATACACTAAATAGATATATAGATTGATCGATTTTAAATGTAGATGCATAACTTATCAATTGCTCTATAGAGAAGGAGCTTTGATAAGTTGATTTTATTTAATCAGGTTTTTTTAAGTTTGTTCATATTTTATTCCCATTAATTTAAGGTGTTTTATTAACGTTTCATTCAAGTTCGAGAGAATCCTTTTGCTTCAGACAACAGATATAAAAAAGCGAAATATTGAACTTCTAAGAAACAAGAACAACTCTTTTGTAAAAAATCAGAAATAAGATATTGAAGAATGCCTTTTTAATCAATTAGTCAAAGAAATTAAAATACATATAGCCGCTATATAAAATATAAATATAAAAGAGAAGAAAATGCAATTATGTTTTTCAAAAAACTTTTTTCAACAACGTTGATTTAAAATTAGTTTATAAGTTATCAATTCATTTAAAAACAGTATTTAGACAAAACCAAAATAGTTTCAGAGAGTGCAATAAGTAGTATGTTGGGCATTCGAAAAGATCAATACGTTTTAGATTTAAAGAACATTAAGCTCATATTGTAAAACTGGACAACTGGTCAAGAAAACTTTATCAAACATAGAACCAATATAAAAAATAGTTAACTGCGTAGGTTAGTTATAATCATCTACTAATGATGCTAACATAGTTAGTGAAACATGTGTCCTTTGCAGAATTTTAATTTGGTGTTTAAATTGTACAAAATTTAGGTAATTACGATAAACCAAAGGATCCCAGCATAAAATCTAATTAAACAAAAAATTACCTGCTCATTACTCCAGAACAAATTAATTTCCTTTTATCTGGGGAAATCTATTTAAAAATATGGTTTAACCCCAGAAATTAAATGTTTTCCAGTTGTAGAGTAATTCCCAAAGTTCACATTTAATCATATGGTGTAAAAATAAAATAACACAAAGATAAGAGAAATGTGCGGGTTCCACAAAATGGAATAATTTAGTAACGTAAATGTCAAGAATTAATTCTGTATGCATAGTTGTCAAATTTTCATATTTATGGCTTAATCCTTTTCCAGATAATTTGCAATAACGGGAAAAGTTAGTAGGTCAAAAACATTCATTTTGATATATATAAAATATGATAAAATTATGAGACCAAAATCGTTTAGGAAAAGCTATTTTTTTCATAAACTAAAATGTGTGCAGTAAGAATTTGATCATTAGGTAATCATTTTCTTACAATGGTTTCAGGATGTAGTTGAATGCAAGAACGAATGGAACCAAAAATACCCTGGGAGAGATTTGCTTTTAATAACACTACTATTTTTTAACTATTTTGTATTTTACTGAACTGACCTTTAATAAAGAATTGTAATTAACGTGCTTATCTCCTGTTACCAATTAATGCCTTTACAAATTTTAACATCAATATAAAGTTTCATGTTCTCGTACAGTTTAGAAAAACGGCAACAATGTGAAAATATTCCAAAAGAAGCTTTTGCTCTAATTCGTATAAAGATGAACGCATTTGAATAAATATGCAAATTTGTGTTCACGTTTCAAAATGGTCAAAATATCTCATCTAAGTGAGCAAAAAATTAAAATTAAATGACGTGCATTGAGTTTTTAAAATTAGAATATGGAAATCTGAATGAGTTTTTAGACAACCAATCGAGATTTTCCTAGAAATATCAAATTTTATTGGAAAATGTCAAATTTTAACGAAAAACTTCAAATTTCAATTAAACAAAAATTGCAAATATCATCATTATTTATTTATAATACAAATATTAAATTCAAATCAAAACACATAACTAAGCAAGAAAATAAAATTATAAGAAACAATGTGTTCGATTCTTATAATTTTAAAATCTAAGACTTGCTTACTGATTTTGAGACTTAACAAAAAATCATTGCATTCCCAAAAAGTTTGTGTTTAGGTTCAAATATATCGAAGAAGATTGACTGGTTCATTTTTTTGAAAGCATACTTATTACTACAACCACTACATTTGGAGAATTTTTTGGTGACAAATTAATAAATAAGAACACTGAAATCCCATGTGGATATATTGGAACTAGATCTTCTCGTTTAACCATAAGCAATATTTAGTATGAACATACATCAATAATTTGGTTTATTGAACATGAATTCATAAACTGGGAGAACTGAGAAATCGTATATCGGAAAAGGGTTAAAACATCATCAACTCTCAGCAAATGTTGCATAAATTTTTTTCTGGATTTCGTAAGAGACTTGGATTTATGTTTAGATGTACATAGACAATAGTTTCAATAAATTATGTGGTTTTAGGTGAAATTTTGATTATTTTCGATAGTAAATGAACTATTTATTTTCTTTTTTGTTGCAGTATTGTTTCGTATTAGGTTGTTTTCTTTCAATAAATATTTAGAAAAATCTAAATACTAATCTCAGGGGGGGTTTAACCCACTATGTAACTTAATGGAAATTAAAGAAGCTGAGTGAAACAATAACAATTTATTTATCTATGAATAAAAACAACTCTTACAAAATATTAGAGCAACTTACATCTTTCAAAAACCGACATATTTAATTGCAGGGGTAGGCACTACAAACATCTCGATCATCCGAGAACTAAAACTTTTTTAATTTATTTTTATTTTCCTAACCAAGAAGACTTTATTAATTGTGATGACTCTAATAAAAATGTTTATTTATTATCCGATCGCCACCTTGCCCCAAAACAGTGAATTTTATATACAAGGCAATATTTAACTAAATCCCTGTACATACTATCGTAACAGTATCATTTCTAATGCACCAACCCAGAACATTTGAATTTCATAGCCTCATCTATTTATGTTTTTTCTCGATGTCTCTATATAGTTATATTAAAACATCCGGTATACATTTGACTTCCAAATTTTGATTTTTCGCGCGGCTACGAGAGCGATGCCGTCCAATGTGCATCCCATCACGGTATTATATAAGATGCTTGTGCATTCTTTGCTAACAGGGTTTGCACAAACTTTAGGGCCGACTTTGTGTATCCATTTTGAGCGGGCATTAAGGAGGATTCGAAAAGGAGTCAGGACCGCGGTCTGAGGGCCTCGGCTAAGCCAACAACCGGTCCTTTACCATGTAATTTCACACCACTGGATGGGCGCTTTTAGATTATGTTGTGCTACGTACATTTCTATGGTAGTTTTCCTATAAAATTGAGCCTTTTCCATGTAAAATTATGTATATTGTGACGATATTAAATAGATCAATAAGATTTCATACTATTATAATTAAATAACTTTTAAAATGTTCAATCTAAAACTAAAATCAAAGGTTTAATACTCCCAAATAATGCAGTACTTTTTGAAAAAGAATTTGTTCTTTAAAACGTCAAATATAAATATTGTCATCATATCATATGGTTAACTATTGAGCAAATACATCTAAATGATTTTTATTTAAATTTATGAAAATTCGATGGGAATTTGTAAAGATAGTCAAGATATTACTATGGGATGTTATAAATTAATGAGTTTATCATAGATAAAAAAATATGAAAAATTTGAACTTAACAATGTAAAACATAGGATCTATTTTTGTTCAAATATTTTCTTGTGCTAGAAAATAGTATTATTATCGGTTTTTAGAGGAAAGGTTAGACTTTATAAAGATTTAACTATATCAATATAAACATCTATGGCCTTTCTTAGTATTATTTTTATTTATTAATAGTTACGCCCAATTTTAATTGAATTTTCAACTTAGTTTGTTTAATTTCTGAACCTTACCGCTGATTAATTGTTTTTTTAAATTCGTAATTTTTATAATAACCACTATTACTATCATTTAAAGAACTCACAAAACCGAAACAACATATTATAGACACATTTTTTAAATAAAGTTTGTTAGTTTACAGTATAAATATCAGTTTCCAATAAATTTCTTTAATATCTAATATAATTTGATGTTTTATTTTTTTAGTATGTTATAATCTTTCTTAGTGAATTTCCACATTTTGTAATAAAATTTGGGATTTTTCAATGAAATTTTGGTTTTTCGAAAAGTTTTCATAAAAAAAATAAGATCTTTTGTAATATGGTTAGTTTACAATATAACTACTTTATAAAAAATAGAATTTTTCAATACATTTTTTTATTAAATCTGATATTTTCAAACAACTTTTACATTTTTGATAAATTTTGCATGAAAAAAGTTGAATAAAAACAGAAATGCAAATTTCGTTAGTTTAATCCAATTTCTGTATTTTAAAATTTAAAATGTTTCAATAACGTTTAACCTTTTCCATAAATTTCCATAAACAGTTTCTAGCTAAAGATTATAAATTACCAATAACTAGTTTTATACTTAAAAAACTTTAATGGATATTTACATTACAATAATTTAGAGATTTGGAAAGCTACTAGAAACCACTATGACATACTTTTCGACCATAAAATAATAAGCTTGGCAAACAATGGAATTATTCTTGTCTGTGTGCTAATTTGATAAATGGCAAGGCATTTGTTAACAATGAAATTTGAAACTGTAACATCACCTCCTGTGTACGGAGTTTCCGGTTCAAACATACATATTTAATGACTAAATATAAAAGTGTTTTCTCAAAACTGTGTGACAAAATAAAACATGCGATTTAAAAAAAAGTTCTCAAAAGATTTAGAGAACTTGCATGATTATAAATCAGCTTGTCAAAGATATCAATTAAGATACTAAATTTTTTTTCAATAGACTGTCACATGACTAAAGATTGTTTGTCAAAATTTATTGAAAGTGTAAATACTTAATATGTTTATTAAAAAATCAACAAATGGTTGAAAAAAAAATGTGTAGGGAAAACTCGTTTTGGTATAAAAATATAATAAAGATTAATAAAAATAAATTAATTTTAGAAGAATTTTGAAAATTTGAAAAAAAGAAAAGTGACAAATTTTTTATGTAAAATATTTAAATTTCAATGAAAAATTTGTCATATTGAATAGTTTGTTGAAAATTGTTCAAATTAACTAAACTGTTTTCGTAAACTGTCAAAATTTCTTTAAAAAAAATCAAAATAAATTTATTGTTTTAATGAAAAAGGTATATTTTTTATAAAAAATTACAAAATGTACAGTTCATTGAAAAATGTTTTATTGAATAATTTTCCATTTTATTGAAAAATGTTGTTCTATAAAAATCGGAGTAAATGAAAAATATTTCAGATCCATATAAGGTTTAAAGAACTTACAGGGTTATACACCAAACCAGCCACAATCCCATCATTATTTTTCAATCATAAGTATTTCTTTAAATTTCTTTGTTTTTATTTTATTCTCAGCTAAATAATAATGATGGTTGTAACATATTTACCATGCGCGTCGTTAACATCTTTAGACCCTTGACCCTTTGACCTACGATCCCGGAGCTGATGTTTCCAGTTAGGGAATACAATGTGTGATGGAAGCTAGAAAAACAGTGTCCACTACCAGCCCTTTTCAGTGCAATATCCGGTAGGAAGTGAAACTGTTAATATGAAACGAACTCAAAAGGATATACGATCGTCTCTCGCTGCACCCTGAATATCCGTCGAACTATTTCCTGATATGATGGGCGTTTGGACCTCTCCGATATATCAACTTTCGCTCGAAAAAAAGCCCAATGCATGAATTAGGAAAAAGAGAGTTCCTTGTGTCACCAGCCGTGATATTTCTATCTATACAGGGTGTCCGCGAAAATTACCCGCACATTTAGGGATGAGGTATGCAGAATAAAAATGTTTTCTGTAGTCAGCCGTTTTCAAAAAAATAAATATTAGTATTTTAGATCTATTCAAATATTATTTACCGAAAAGCAACTAAAGCCGACAACACCGCGATATTTGAATAACTGGGTCCAGGTCAGTGCTAATAAACAACAGTTTTTTAAATATTACGAAAATAAGTTTTTTTTTAATATAGCTGGATATTTAGATTGGTCCATTACAGGGGATGTAGAAGAGTGAAAAATGTATGCTCCCGGCAATTATTACACATCTGAAAGAGTTTTATAATTCATTTTTTAGGTAATACATTACACGTTTCCAATAATCTTTGGAACACTGATACAAAACATCCAGATTATAAGATTAAATTTAATTCAAACTTAAAAATAACAACGACGACTAGTTGTGGCTTTATTTTTTGCCTTAATTTTGCTAATTTTGCTAATTTTACAATTTACTGTCAACTAATGAATTTGGTTTCCTTCCCACACAGGGTGGGTGCTCTCTTCTTTTGGACCTCAATATTTATGTCAATTTGTATGGCTTTTTTTACCGAATTAATAATTTTTGTTGTTTTACAAAGTTATTTTTACTTGTTACCCAAGTTTTTCTTGCCTACAAGTTCTATATCTTGTGGAAATTCATTCCTTTGGGTAGATTTTCTACCCGTATCTAATGTAACCTGTTCAAACCTTTAGCAGTAAAATTTCACGTTAGTAGGTGTGTTGTAAGAACCCTTCACCAGCTTTATTTTTATAATTATGTTCCAATTAATTTTTTCAATCATAATTTAAAGTTGGATGGCATTGGGCCTCCTTTAAGGGTATTTGTGTTTTTGTACCCCGTCCTACTTGGTCTCTCCTCTCACGAAAGCTAAAACACTTAGCGGGGTTGTTTAATATGTTCATTTTTTAATACGTTTTACAATACAATCTTAATGATAAGTTAAGTTCATTTAAAAATTTCAGTTAATAAAATGTAAGTTTCAAATTTTTTTTAATAATTGTGTGTCAAAATTTAATTTAATATACCACTACTAAACCTGTTTTTCATTGTGCAACATTTTGTTTTATTTTGTGGTAAGTTGTTGTGGTCACTGTTTATATTATATACATTGTTTAGTGCGTATTGTAGAGCAACTTTTTATCTTTTAGATCTGAAGATGGCATTTTAGCCGAAAATAGTCGTCGTTGTTATTTTTCAGTTTGAATTAAATAGTTGTGGTACAGATTTTAGCTTTTTATTAGAAGTACATTTAAAGTTCTGTTATTATATTTTTGATTTGAATAAAATGCAATATTTCACTGAATCATTAAAACTACTTTACAAACCGATAAGCTTAATGTGATTAAGCGACCTAAATCTTCTTCTCTTCGAACTAACACAATCTTATGATTCATGAGGTAGATATTGCTTGGCTATATAACACCTATTTCGAGTAAATGTTTAAAGTGAATTTTTGTGTAAACTAATGATGTTGAAAAAAAATTATTAGAATATTTTGTTGCAAATGACACGTTCTACATACCAATTAAACATAAGCATTATATGTTTATATGTATAAGACATCGCTTCCAAATCTAATTCTCCTCCTCTAAATTTTCGATACTATTTACTTTTTTTGCTCTATTTACCTCTGTGTGCTGTTGCGTTTTGCCATTTCATTATTTTCCGTTTCTCTTTTATTAATTGTACTAAATTAGATTTTCCAATTTTGTATGATTCAATGGTTTGCACAGTTTCTGGTGCGTGTTATTTTCATCAGGTATTTAAAATTTACACATCACTGTTGATTTATTTGATGAAGTTTCCTAATTAATACATTTTTCACAATTTTGATGTAATTCACATTCCCTAAATTCTTAAATTAATTTTTACCCTAAATTACATGTTTTGTAATTTGGAATAGGTGTTGAAATACATTGTTTTTGTGAATAATCTATCATCACAAATAGCATTTTCATTTCAGTTTTATATTGTATTTTGGTATTTCGTCAAAATATGACTTACATCTTTCTAGTCTGATAGTAATTTGATGTTTATCGTTACATCCTGGTTTTTTATTTGCCTAGTAAGCAATTCAAGTCATTTGAGCTTTAAGAACGACAATTTTAATTCTAATCTTGAAATTCTAATGTTGAATATAAAAATGAGCTTCCAAGTGATTTTAAAAAATTCTAATCTACTTTAATTAAAAAAAAATTATGCGATGGTATTTGTTTATAAAGCGTTAACAATATATTTAAAAAAAGTTATTTGAATCAAATATTTCGTAGAGGAATTTTAATACAGATCACTTATAGCCTTCTAGGTACGTTGTTTTAACTAACTCGTCTTCAGGGTAATATTTCCTGGAGATTTTACTTTTGCGCTAGATCCAACTCGATGAGGGAGGGACCATGTTCTATATGAGGTGGTTTTCCAATCTTGTATGGTTCAATAGTTTTTCAGGTAATAGTTGCTGTTATATTCAATACTTCAACAAGTAAAGAAAACCAGAATTATCACATCGTAATTGACTTATTTGATGTAATTCACATAGATTCTGAAATTAATTGTTAATCTGTTTTATTCGGTTTGATTTATTGGTGCTAGTATTTATAGAATTTTTGTTATTTTTGTACAAAAATTGTAATCCTGCTGCATCCTTTTGAAGTGTAGTTATTGTAGTTGTTGATGAAAAAAAAATATAATCATTAGACACGAAATATCTGTAAAAATCAGACCAAAAAAATATTGCATAAATAAAAGCAATATATGTGACAAAACATGAATAACTAAATCAATAAGATATTCGTTCTGTTTCTTCAAAGCTGACCCTTTATCTATTAACAATAAGAATCCGCAACGTTGCCAATACTGTTACCAAATTGTAATTTAAACCTTTGGTTAATGGTGTTGCCAATACTTTTAGTAATAAAAGCTGTGATGAAATTTCATAAAATTATTAAAAATTTTGAATTTTGAACACCTAATATAAACAGTGTATTGAGTTAAAAGATAGCGGATATCTCTGACGTCAATAAAAAATTTAGCTGTAGAATTCTGGCAGAACTTTTGCAGCAATCACCGTAAACCATTCAACCATAAACATCAAAACAAGAAGACTTCCTTGCTTGAGTCGGAGAAAAAGGATTTATTTTTTTATCTTGATACATTATTCCCGTAGAGAAAACTACGATCATCACGCAAACTTTTTCCTTCCTCGGCGATTTATACTAAATTTAGTGTTTCGGAGGCATTTATAGATATTTGCATAAGTTTTTCTTCGGTCACGCAATAACATGTTGAATGTTGATTATCTATGGAATATTTATAGGACAACATGTTTATGAATTATGAAATAATACTAAAATAAAACAGAACTAGGTTAAACAAATCGAAAAGCGTATTAAATGTAAAAATAAATTCCTCTTTGGGAATAACCGAGGAGATAAAAAAAGTCAAATACATATTTTCCAAGTACATTATTCCACTGATAAAATTTTTATAAATCAGTAAAAAGAAACTGTGTTGAATAAAGTCTCCCAGTGGTGTAATCGGCTCCTAAATTGCGCTTGTATAACACCCCAGAGGTAGTTGACCAATAATGGAAACCCAACATAAATGGCAGATAGCGAGCATGTAAAACGACATATTTTTCTTATATTTGCGTTCATCCCTTACTGCTGATTTCAGCGAAGTCCTTCTCGAGATATAAATTGGCTGAACGCTGCTAGAATCAAAGTCGATGTACGTTCGGAATGGGTTTCCTGGTATACACTAAAAAAAATGCATGCTTAAGTCTCTAGTTGAGAGTTTATTTTGTCAAGAAATTCTGAGTACGATAATAGCTCATAGTGAATAATTTTCACTTTATCTACCATTAAAATTTGGTTTTATGTTTTGTTGTTTGGTTAAAATTCTCAAATTCAAAGAATTAATTTTTGAATAATAAAGTTTGAATTTTTCGTTAAAATTGGTTATTAAAAAAAAGCACTTTTTACTGAAGTTTGTGTGTGTATGAAGAAGTTTAAATATTTCTCAATAAATTAATAAATTTATTAATAAAAAATTTCTAAATTTTTTGATATTTTATTAAAGTTATACATTTTGATAGAAATTTTTAGTACATTTTTCTTTAAAAAAATTTGAAATCGTTCAATAAAACTTTTAGTCAGATTTTTCATAAAAATATACATTTTCCTATTAAGTTATAGATCGTCTAAAAAAATTTATCTAATAAATATTGTTAATTTACTATAAAAATATAATTTTTTTATTAAATTTTTGCATTTTCTCTTGTTTGATATTTTCAAAAACTTTTTTTTCTGAAAAATACTTCAATGAAACATAAGTTTTCCAATTAAATATAGAAATGTTTATTGAATTTTTGGTAAATTTAAATATCTGTATTTTTTATTAAAATTTAAAATTTTATATAATTTGTAAATTTTTATAGAAAATACAGTTTATAATAAAAGTTATTTAATTAATATTATAAATTTAAAATAAAATTTTAAATTTCTTTATTTTGTAATAATCATTTTAGAAATTTCTCATACATTTAGCAAGTTCAATAAAATAAAAAAATTAAATTAAAATAAGAATCTTTTTTAAATTTTTTTATTAAATTTAGATGTTTTTTAATATTGCTTTGTATTTTGTAGGAACTGTTTCAAAGGAAATACATTTTCTGTAAATTTTTATAAAAAAATATTCATATTCTAATAAAATGAACATTGTTTTAATAAAACACCATTTTTTCTTAAAAATATTGTTAATTTATAATGAAAATATAAATTTCTGTGGTTTGTAGTCTTTCGTGTTTTCAAACAATTTTTAGAGTTTATGATAATTTTTGCCTAAAAGCGTTTCCAATAAAATATAAAATTTTTCAAAAAATGTAATTTACAATAATGATCAAAAATTTTAGTAAATTTAAAATAATTCTAATAAATTTTGAACTTTCTTCTAAAATATTTTAATAAATCCAATAAAATTATTTTAACATGATACATTATCTATAATATTTTATAAAATTTTTCAATAAAATGAGAATTTTTATATAAAACACGATACGTTATTCGTTAATTTTTCCAAAAATTTCTATTTCTAATTTATGGATTTTCTAGTAAAATTTAAAAATAAGGAAATTTTTCAATAAAACATGGACTAAATATTGTTAATTTAAAATGAATTTTTATTTTTTAATTAAATTTCATTTTTTCTTTCATAAAATTTTCGCATTTACCATTTTCAATAAAATTTTACATTTTCAGGTAAATTTTCCATAAAAACCTATACATTTTTCTACAAAAAATTAATTTTTCAACAAATTCCAGATATTTTTATCAGATTTATTTTTTTATAAATTTTAATTTTTTGTATACGAAAACGAATTTTCCATACAATCAAGTCACCTTTTGGGGTTATCATTAACAAACTAGGTTTCTAATAGAGTCCCAAAAAATTAAAAAATAAACTTGAGTCATGTAGCACCTCTTTTGAAAGAAAATTTAATACTCACTTCAGCATCACCTTGCTTTTGAATATTCGGTACATTCAAACAATTCAATCAATTTTTGTCAAAAAACAGTATAAACTGCCCCTATAAACCTGTTTTTATTTAAGAGTAATTAATTATCTTTTTGTTTCAGTAGTTGTGTTCTGTGTTTATAATTAAGTGGTCAGACGCGCACACTTTTTTGAGTGTAGCCCCAGTATTTTCAGTAAGAGAGAATACCTAAATAAAGAGCGTTACCGCGCCTATCGTCCTAATGGGATTATGGCCAGTGTACTGAATCCGATTTTGCTCCTTTTGGTGGCCGAGTTGGGGTCCGGGAGACCGCCATGTCCCTGCATACATTAAAAGTTGCCACTTCGGCAAAAGACGCACCCGTTTTACAATTAATCTCAGACGGAATCATCGAGAACAAAAAGTAATCAATATTCCTCGCTTATATTCTTCGACAAATTGTTAAATTATCGTCGGCCCTTGCTCACCGAGTTTCACATTTTTTAGCCAGGTTATCGAGTTAAGATTTTTATATCTTCTGAGAATTAATTACCAATTTCAGTCATTGTGAAAAGATTATTTGTTTACCGCGATTTTGAAAAAACTTAATTAGTAATTAATTAGTGGGAAATTGGAATACGGAGAAAATCATCGTAATCAAAAATATGCGGATGATATGGTGATATTTACCAAAGTTGAAAAAGTATTGTCAGATACCGAAACGTAGGTAGATTTGAATACATATTAAAACACTTTGGAACCTATGGAAATTCAAGATAAGTATTATTTATCTATCAATATTTATAATTAATTAATTGATACTTCCAAACGACACTGCTATAACTTTACTAGAATCATATTTTGTAATTATATTTAATGAAACGCTTCTACTGAGATGAATTCAACTTTTAATAAATAAACTGTTGGTAGAGAATCGAAAAAAGTAATGTAGTATTTGCATGTGTTAGAACCGAGCAAACTTTTGTTGAAAATGTTTTAACATTCTTTATTTGAAATTAATCGAAAGCAAACTTTATGGAACATTTTCTCTGAGGCATGTTTCAAAAAGAAAATTGAACGAATGCCGATCTATCATCATATTTTGATGAAGAAAATGGGAAAAATAAAAGAAGGAAAGACGTAAAAAGTGTTAATTTTAGTATACTCCAAACTTAGCCACTTTACTTTCCATTAAGTTTCGCGATGAAGTAAGTCGCTAAATATATTTTCTGAAGTTTTGAGGAAAATTTTAAAGAGTAGAATATTATACGGAGTTTTTATCTTGACCCGCAACTTGCAACTTTCCTACAGCCAACTTTAACGCATTTACTCGAAACTTTTCTAAAAAATTAGAAAGTAATCAACATAATTAATGGCGAACCCGTAAGATGGCGACTTGCTTTTGTTATACAGTTTTGCATCAACATTTAAGTATTCCCTAACTATTTAACAAATTCTCTCAAATAAAAATCTTGAGTGGAACCTATAAACAAAATTGTAGAGATGTTTAACTGTGCAAAATATACAGGGTGTTCGAGAAAATAACGCGAATATTTACGGATGCGGTATAAAAACATGTGCGGAATAAATATGTTTCATAATTTTTTTTTCTAAAGTCAGCCGTTTTCAAAGGAATAAATATTAGTATTTTAAATCTATCTAAATAGTATTTACCGAAAAGCAAGATTGAAGAATGTATTCTCGTCAATTATTACACAATCCCAAAGATTTTTCCACTATTTTTTTTTAGGTTATACACTAAACTTTCGAAGAATCTTTGTGAAACAAAACATCGCGGACTAGATTAATTAACATGTCGTGATATTTTTGATTTGAATAAAATGCTATTTTTCACTGAATTATAGAAAATACGTTATCAATGGATAAATTTAAAACGATTAAACGATCTGAATATTCTGCAAAGTAACAGAATTTTATTATTCATCAGGTAGATATTGGCTATATAACATATATTTTTATTAAAAGTGTGCGGTGTTGCCACGTATAAATTTTCGAGTAAATGTTCAAAGCGAATTTTTAGGTAAACTAATAATATTAGAAAAAATTTTATTAGAATATTTTGTTGCAAATAACACGTTCTACATACTATTTATGAATGTGCATTATTTTCGCGGGCATCCTGTATTTTTCAATATAAGAGGTTGTTTATTGTTTTTGTGTCAAGTTATAATAAAGTTTGTTTGAACTGGCACTAATAATTGCGTTTCTATCGTGCTAACAAAAGTTTCAATTTATTTTTTGACGTTTATTGTTCTAAACACGCAAGAGTCCACTTTTTATTTCTATTACACCGGAAGAACGGAGTGTTAACCATAACTTGTTAGAAATCAATTATTATGAAAACATTTAGTCATTAGATAATAATTTAAAAACAAATGTCGTTGTTACATGTAAACGTTTATTTTCATTTGAAAATATCTATTCATGAAACTGTATTTTTATCATAAACACAAAAATTGCTTTATCTAGTTTGCTAAAAGGTTTGGATCCAGTACGGCTTGGATCCTAAGTACACATACATATTTTAAACAAATAAACCACTTTCATTTTCTAAAATCTCCTACTAGCACATATTGTTTTAGTAAATTCATGCGGGAAACAATTATAATTTAACTTGTGAAAAACAATCTCACCACGGTCCTAAACATACAAATGATTATGGACACCACAAACATATTCTATTTATTATATCCAACATACTGCCTAAATTTAGAAACCTCCTTTAAAGATTGATAGGTCCCCTAACGAAATTATTCTTTTACAAATCGAAACTATCATTAATAAGAGAATTACCAAAATAACAATAATTTTATATTGAATTAACTGCTTCTACCTTTACTTTTGTGGATTTTATTCATAATAAATATAAAATTAGCAGAGTTTCTCTCTTGTACGTTAAAAGAGAAATAAAATACGAGGGTTGCTATTTATGTATTGAGAATAGAAAGGACAAACAAATGAATTTTATCTTGCTTTTCAAAAATTCGCCTTTAAGCTTTATACATTTTTATATGCGATTGAACCACCCTTCAAAGCACTTTGTCCAGTCAAAAGATGATGGCTCCAAAACATGGTTTCTGAAGGCCTCAACCGCTTCTTCGGGCGATGAAAATCGTTGTCCACGCAGTTTATCTTTAATTTGTGAGAACAAAATGAAGTCATTAGGTGCCAAGTCAGAGCTGTAAGGCGGATGATCGATCAATTAGACCATTTGTGTGTCCAAATGCTCGCTTGTTTCACTTGATGTATGTGAGCTCGCATTTTCGTGCTGCAAAATGATTCGTCGTTTTGGATTGGTTCCTCTCAATTTACCGAAAACTTCTGTCAATCAAATAGTCGTATACCACGCTGAATTAACGGTCTTTTGATTTTCGAGAGCCACAGTTGCCACATGAGCGGTTTTTGTGAAGAAACACGCCACCATTTGCTTCTCAACACTTGGATTTTCTTCACCCAAACTACCGATTGACCTTTTCTTTCTGGCTCATATCCATAAATCCACGACTCGTCACCTATGACGATGCTGTATACGGCTTTGGATGCACCACAGTTTTTAGAATCTAACGCGCAGACAGCTTCGGAACACCCAAATGTTCTTGCAAAATCTTATGTATGCTGGTCATACTAATGCTTAAACATGCCTCGATCTCACGGTATGTCTTATGAGGATCTTCTTCAATTAGTTTTCTCACAGCATCGATGTTTTCCGGCACAACGACTGATTTTGGACGACCTTCTTTAACTTCGTCCGTGAGCGAAATACGGCCACGTTTGAATTCAGTGTATCACCGATATACACTGGATTTGGATGGTGCTTCATCGCCAAAAGTTGAATTAAGTTGATTGATGCACTGTTCTTGAGTTACACCACGTCGAAAGTCATAATAAATCATAGCACGAAAATAGTACTCCCACGTCAAAACTGGTGTTGACAGTTCTCAGTACATAAATAGCAAACCTGTCAACGTCAAATATTCTAATAAAAGAAATGTTTCTGTTGCATTCTTCAAGAGAGAAACCAAATATTAAAAAGTAGCGGGAATAATGAACACATGTAATTCCTGCTAATCTCCATACCTTCATAACTTTATTGAAAGTATACAGTGCTGAGAAAAAAGAATTAAGTTTAACGTTTACTTATCTATTCGTTTTATATACAAACGCAAAGGGCGATGCTTCCTAGCAGAGCTCACAGAACTCAATGAATACGTTGACGTAAAATTGTCGCAGAAGGAAGAGCAGATAATTTTCTTGTTTTTAAAGGTTGTGAGCAGGGCAACACAATAGTAAATGCAGCATCTTTTTTCTAGTTATATAGAGGATTGAACGCTGAAATATAATTTTATCTAAAATCATAAGTATGTCCATGGAAATAATTTCTATATTCTATTATATAACATAATCATAACCGAAGATAAGGATAAAAAATAGTTTGGAAAATAAAAAGTTTGCTGGTTAGTGTCCGCTTTAAAAAACGTTTATTTTTAAATAAGTAGAAAACTTAATTGTTAGGAACAAGTAGTTTATTTGTAAAGAAAGTTTGGGAGAATTAAACAATTATAATGCAATAATAATTACACCTAATTACATCCTATAATGCCTAAGCTTTCTATCATGTATGACAAGAAAATATAGTAAAATGTGAACGTAATGAAAAAAAAATCATTTTAGAAGAAAACATCCTGTAACTTAGTCAAAAGCCATTTTTTACAGCCAAAATTTTCCAAATAAAATAATTAAACTATTAATTATTTTCTTATACTGCTTGTTCCAGTTTTCGAGTACCTTTCTGGAAAAAAAATGATTTTTAACTTAATGTCTTTTTATGTTACGGTAAGTATGTTTTGTTATTTATTTGAATTTTGTATAATTTAGAATATAGAAACCGGCACATTTATTTTCTCAGTGTACATAGAAACCGTAGCGAAACAAACGACTTTACTTTTAGTGAATTGCTTGCTACGTAATCAGTTGCTTACAAAATTACCTGCTTTAAAGATAATTTTCACCTGGTTGAATCTTGCACCGACATTTTCGTTTAACTAGGGACTTCCTTACTTGCCTGGATTTCGCTATGACTTACATTACAACGAAATGTTATACTTTATTTTCATTATTTAGATCGACAGTAGACATTGTAAACAAAATTCAGGCAATATAAAAAAGATAAATTATCCTTATCTTGAATTTCCACAATATTACAAAACTACTTTTAAATATTTTGCTCTGACCAAGTTTCGCTTAAATTGCATTATCAAAGAGTGACATAAGATTCACAAAAATAAGTGTACTTGACTTCAAACCATAAACATTTCAACCAATCATTATCAAGCAATGTGTACAATATGACCAATTGCTATAATGTTCTTCTTTTCCTAAAAATTTGGATATTATTATATATGCATTTGGTCCAAAAAGTAATCTAAGATAATTAAACTTCCCAGGTTTAGTTTTTCATGCAATACTGTATATTGAGGAGATTTAGGTGTTTCTTTATTTCATATCCCTCAAAAAAATAATGTTCTTCTTTTTTGTCACTTATGTATAGTATTTCCACTGTTGTTTCCATTGTATTATTAAGTGTAGGTTTGTGTTTAGTGTCGATTAGGTACAAATTTTTCGTAACTTGACTTATCTGGTTGTTTTATTAAATAAGCTCGTAAGTGTTCACTGTACCTTATTTCAAAATTTCTAAGGGTTCTGGTTAAGAGAAATGGCGTTACAATCAGGACAAATTAGTTTGTAAATACCTGAATTTATTCATTTTAAATTTTTTATTTAATAAAAATGAACCCCCATTATTTCTTATTTTAAAAGATATTGTAGAAGATGTTGTACGAGATGTAATTTTTGATATAGTTTTATGAAAAAGCTATTGATTTGAAATTCAGGCAGTTGAACTGATAAAATTAACATCAATTACCCGATATTTTATTTATTATTAATTAGTAAAATTAAAGCTTTTTTGCTAATTATTATTTAATTAAACCTAATCAGTGTTGACTTCTGGAATCACCGTATTTCTGAGATAATCTTGCTCCTCAGGAAAATGTTGCGCCGTTGACCTTAACTGGATGAAAATCCTTGAAAAAAGCTTTAAAAATAAGTTATGGATTATAGGTTTTATTTTGTTAAGGGTAATAAATATTATTAATACATTATCTTCGAGATTAATATCGTGCGCGATTTTATACAATAATATGTAATTATAATTAATTATTCATAATATCATTAATTATTTTCATAGTATTCCAATCAAAAAGCAATAATAATGTACATACTTTATCTTAGATTTAATCTTTTTATTACTGGTTGAAAATTTGTAACTATAATGATCGAAATTAGCTCACATCATTGTGTAAACATGTTTTTATGTTGAAATTCGTTCCTGAACCAAAGTTTCTTTAGAATTCTCCCACACAATTCACATGATAAATTTGGAAGTGCATCTTGGAGAAAATTAGTACAGTTTTCCAGTTGCTAGTTCGGTATGCCCGACCTAGTTTTGTTTTTATAGAAACTTCAGCATAACCGAAGTTATATCAAGGAAATATCAGTTTCGGTGACACAAAATGAATATAAATACGAAAGATGCCAAAACGTAGTCTGATCCAAGTAGGAAATTTACTTGCTTCTGACTTGATGCATTCAAAAGTTTTAAATATTATAGGAACGAATATTTGCAGTTACAGAAATAAACTTTGCGCTTTTAGGTGGTGGGTGGTATTTTTCATCAAATCGGGCGAAGTTACTTGCTATTTGTGATGGAAAAAAAAAGAGTTATTTCCTCCCAACGAACCAGCTGCTAACTTTTAATTAATGTGTGATTTAATTAAAAACATTGCATTTGCTTAGATAATTAAATGTTATACATACTTTTCTATCTTAACAGATACGAAAATAAAAGAAATTTAAAAAAAAGCCCTTTATTTAAAATTATTTTTCAATTTCCTAAAAATCTTCCATGCATAAAATTTGCATTTTGAGATAATAGTTCGATTTCTTTTCTTTCCCAATAATGAATTGATTACTTTTATTTTAAATGTTTTTATTCTCGATCCGGGCTTTAAAGTTGGAGTTTGTTTTAAAAATACTCTTAAAGATCTCCTAATTACTACCCGCATTTATTCGATTTGGCAATTTAATTAATTTTCGTTCTGTTGTCTTTGAGATCGCGGTAGTCAAACAATTATTTTATAAATAAATTAATTATGTTTTATAAAGTTTTTTAAACAAATTGCAAGAGAGAAAAAGATACATTTATTTACAGACTCTTTAAATGCTTTTCAAACATATAAACAGCCAAATGTCGTTCATTATTCACAATAATTAATAATTATATAGGGTGTCTGCGAAAATAATGCACATACTTATGGATGAGGTATAACAACGTATGCAGTTAAAAAATGTAAATATTTTTTTTTCTATCTGTGTTACCTCCTCTATAAATCTTCATATCTTTAACGTTGCTTGAAAAATTATTTCCTACAAAAATGTGAATCATTTGATAACTTTTATGTATATTATTATGTTTATATGTAGAAATTTCTCATAATTTTTAAAATCATGTTTAGCGGCAAACTTTATTACTTTCTCTCCATTTTAGTATATGTGAAATTTTTAAAATATAAATATTATATATGTTTAAGGCATTAATAATTCCTTGAGTGGGTTTTGGAGTTTTAGCGACACTAATTTAATTATCGAGTGTACAAGTATGACCACTAATTGATTAGTTAGTTCGTTTGATTGCTTCAATTTGTAACCACTAATTATCACAGATAGGTTCAGACATCTACTTGACATGTATAATTAATGTTAACGATTGTTATGGTTTAGCAGAAGATTTAAAATTCCAATCATAAACTCCGTTGGAATTAATTGGTCTAATTTAGCACTATACATTATTATTAGTATAAATATTTTTTTAGGTCAAATTTAACTTCGGTATCTATTGATATAGTCTTGTATTTATTTATTATGTTTGTACATAATAAAATGAAGTTTTTTGCTGAAAAAAAAAACAAAATCTTTTTTGTGAAGAGAATTTTCGAATATCAGAACGTCGGTAGAAATACACGAAAATTCAAATTCAAACATTCTTGTTTACGTTTAGAAATATGATGCTCGAGAAATTTTTTATTTATTTTATCATAAGAAATTGAGTTTTGAATGATACAAAATAACAGAAAAGGGACATTAGGACGAAAACCGAGGAAACATTAAATTGTTTCGGACCCCGAGTATCGATGGAACTTGTCCATGCAAAGAAAAATAGATAATTTGATATATATTTTCCAAACGACATCAAATCTTTTTTTATAAAATGCCTTTTGGAGCACGGAAAAATATTATTAGAGAGGTATAATGGCATTTTTGAGTGCAGATAATATCTTTTCGTTTTATATATTGAGTTTCAAAATAACTTCACTTCCATTATTTTGCTGAACATTATTAACTTCATTATTTTTATTTTGCTTTTATCCCTCTTCTTTCACTTACTGTGTTTCTTTTGTCTTGATTCCAATTATTTTAATTTTTTCTTCTTCTTCTTTTCTCTCTGTTTTTTTTTAATATCCAAATCATCAGAATTATAAGGTTACTTTAGGTTTTTATTGTATTCTATTGTATTCACTTTACTGTGTTTCTGTTTCTTGATTCAAATTATTTTGAGAAGTTCCCGTTTTCTTGTTCTGTTCTCTCTGCTTCTTTTTCATAACCAAATCGTCGCAATTATCAGCTTACTTTAGGCTTTTATTGTATTCTATGGTATTCAGTTTACAGTGTCTCTTATTCCTTTATTCCAATTATATTGGAAAATTCCTTTTTTCTTCTTCTTTTTTTCTTTTCTTCTTCTTATAATTTAAATCATCAGAATTACCTGATTACTTGAGGTTTCTATAGTGTTTTATTTTATTCAGTTTACTCGTTCTTGCTTCCATTTATTTTGACAAATTTCTATTTTCTTTTGTAACTTAACTTAATCGCGGTAAATTCAAATTATGGAATTGTTTTTTTTAATTAAAAATGTATAATCACTGACGTAAAAATCATTGCATACCAGCAATAATAGTTGGATGTTTTAGAATACAGAAAAATTCTATCATTAAAGCTCTTTATCTCTTTTAACCTTCTTTGAATTGCAGCAATGTTAGATTAAAAATTCAGTTGGGCATTTCAGTTTATCAGAGTCTGTTTAAAATTTAACGGTGCCACTTGGTATAAAAATTGCAGCGCAATCTTAATAAAGTGAGAATGCGAATGGGATACCGGAAATACGTTCTTTTTTTCTTTGTTATAAATTTCCTAGTTACGAAGCAAACATCTTGAATTCTTAATCGAGTAAAGAAAATGTTCTCGGCGTTTATTTTTAATTCTTTTTCGCTTACACTAGAGTGAGGAAATAAGTACAACGAGGCGCATAAAATGAACGCCGAAAATAATCCCTAATCATGTTTGTGTGACGGTTTTGTTTTGAAAATAGTTTATCTAAAAATTTAATAACAATATTTGGCTTAATGGAATTTTACAATGGAAGTGTAATGTTTTTATTAAACTATATAAATAGAAATGAAAACATATTTCAACGCTTAAATTTTGATCCGTTATTTCTTTAAACTATTCGAAGAGAAAACAGTCAGTTTATTTTATATATTTTTTAATTTCGTAACCATCTTGTGCAAATTTTTTATGGACTGACAACTAATCTTATAGAATGTAAAATTTGAATCTATATTTAAATAATAGAACTTATCTTTCACTATTATAAACATTTACAGTTTCTTTTCAAGTCTGCAGCCTACAAACTTTTCTCTTTATTTGAATTATTCAAATTTTAACAAATTAATTAACTCGCCAATTTTACAGATTGAAGTCAACAAATTAATGTTCTTTCGAAATTATTTATTATTTATAATTCCATAAGTCATGCTTAAAATCCCATTAAATTATCTATATATAAATGAAAATATTTGATTTTTGATTAGTTGAAAATTATTTACAGATTTTTGTGTTAAAATGAAATTCAAACTAAAATATAAATTTGATACAAAAACAAGTATAAAAAAATCATAAATAATTTTCAGTGTGAGTTTATGCAGATATTAAATCCAATTAAAATAAATTTAAAAAAAATGTTAATTTCTAATGAAAAATAATTAATTTTAATACTAATAATCAACATCTAAATAAATGTAAACCATAAAATATATTTATCTTAAAATTCCATGATTTTTCTTTCTAAATATTTTTATGAAAAATGGTGAAACAATTGTCGTAGAATTTTAATGTAAGTATATTTTATCTTTTAGGTTTCTAATGAATAGCTTATATATAGTAAGGGTAGACACAATAATTGTGAATCTACATCTAATTCTAAATTTTTAATTTGCCGCAATTAAATTTGGAAATATCTTACACTAATCTGTCGTTAAGTATTTAATCAGTTCAGTAAAAAAGCTCTTATATATAAAAAATTAATTGCGTATTTGAAGGATTTAAACATTTAGTAAAAAACATTAGTGGTTTTCTAAATTTTAATTTATCTAATAAGGCTAGTTTTTACCAATAAACCTTGTGGACTGTTCGATGTTCAAGAAGGGAAGAGAGATAGTCAAAATTTTGACATCTAAAAGCCAAAAGTAAACACACACGATTTTAGACATTTTCAGTCATTGACGAAATTTATTATATACAAGAAAAAAAATTTAACAATTTAATATAGGAGGCTGTTCAGATCTACAAACATCTAAAATAGGTCTTCTTCTACTTTTCTTTCTATTATGTTCCTTAAAGTCAATAAGATATCGTTTGTTTTTATCTTTCTAGCTTAAAAGCTTTTTTTCTAAAATTCTTGTGTAAAGTTTGTAGCTGGTTTCTGCTAAAAATATTTATTTACGAACATATTTCTTTTAATTTCGCATACATAGACTCTAAACTTGAAGTTATTTACGTCACACTCGGCTAAAGAAAAACATTCTTACCTTTTTTTGAATTCCTTATCATTTATGTAAAATTTATTAAAAATAATTTAAATATTAAACATTCATCATAATATAAAGTGATAATTGCTTGATTAATTCAATATACAATTCTATATATTGATCAAATATTTTCTTTAATAGAATAATAATCAGTTTCCTAACCTAAAATAAAAATGGACATTTTTTATAATTGTGTTAAATAAATAAGTTGACATTAATTAAATGAACATAAATTGAAATTGACTAAAATTAACATAACTTATGAATTTTTGAAAAAGTATTTGCTTTTTCTGTTGTATTCTAAGTTACTAGAACTTATTCACTGAAGTATCAACACAATTAGAGGAGTGTTTATACAGAAATCCTGCCATTATCAAGAGAAATGACATTTACGGAACTCTTTGGTACAGAGCCGCTTAAGCGGTTAAAGTGTAAAATTTATTTTATTTATTTATTAAGTTGTCATCAATTAGTATTAATTTTTTTTTATAAATAGTTACTTCCAATTTTAATATGATTTTCAAATTAGTTCGAATAAACACTATTACTATCAAAAAGAAAACAAAAACAACACAATATATGAGTTCATGATGATCATTTTCTTCGGGACTCTTCGCGAACTTCCTGCATCATGGATTTGATTAACTGATTTATTATTTTAGGGCCACTAGTTGAATTGAAGTGAAAATGTATCAAAGAGCATCACGACCACAGTTTAAATAATTGTTTTTAAATGATATTCTGCGGTGCAGATTTTCATTTGAGATTAAAGGTTCGTTCTAATTTCAATTACATTGGAAAAAATCCCGTCCTGTTTTGGAATTTGCATAGGAAAACATTATTGATTTCTGAAAATGGACCCACGAATGCACAAAATGGAAGAGCTGCATGAATTTTAACTAAAAACTAATGGCGCAGAGTAAATTATCTAGCTATATCACACTAGGAAGCGTTCCAGCTCTTTTATTGATATAGCTTTCAGATGCTTAACGTTCCATTACCATTTTATATCCAATCTGCGATGGTTTTATTACGGATTACTAAGAAACCGAACATAGTTCTAAAACGTCAGTATTTATGTCGTTTGTTTCATCCACTTTGCACAAGTGCTTTTCCCTAAATTTCTTTTCTCGTTTACTCTAAATTGAAAAGTTATTTTAACTTAATATCACGCGAAGTAAATTATAGCGCACTTCTTGTATTTGTTCCATTTATAAACAAAATATTTCTGTATCACCAAAAATTCTTTCCTAGTTTTCAAACTGATTGGAGTATGACCGTGTTCAAGTGTTTCAAATAATTATTTGGAGATACTGTATGGACAGAGATAAATATAAGCGTATTCAAACACCGTCTAGTACAGCAATGTTCGAAAGGTCAGTGGGAAAAAGGAAAAACAAGAACAAAGTTTTGCAGAGTAGTAAGAGGATTTTGATGTAAAATTGAATTTTATAGATAGCAGCATCGATCGGACAGAATGAGTTCATGAATACCAGGTATTAAAAAGGAGTGGAGTACTCACTCCTTAAAATACACCAGACATTTTTGATACAAATATATTCTTTGTTTAACAAATTGGTATAATGAATTTGTTTAATTATTAAATGAAAAATACTACATTTTATTTTTACAAAGAAATTAAATTTTGATACAGTGGTTTTTTAAAACTATTTTGAATATTTACTATGTGCCAATAAAATGTCGTTTTTACTAAATGAATAGTAATATATTTTATTAAAAGGTACAAAGTTATTTACGTGAACAAATTACGCTTGCTTTTTTAATACAATTTAATGAAATATACTGTTGGTTTGTTATATTAAATAATGAAAATAATTATGTATGAATACCAAAAACCACACATTGTTAATTTGATGTTTGACTTCAAATCAGTAGCGCAACGAATTTAAGATTTCCTTTTACTCCAATAAATTTTTTAGAAGGCATGATTTTCAACAATTAAAAGACTCATTTATTAACAAACTAATGACCTAAAATAGGCAAAACTATATAACAACTAAACGATTGCAAATACGCAACATCCTAATATCCACAAAATCATTTCTAATTTGAAACTAATTGGATTCTTTATTTTTTCTTTCCAATCAACAGCACTGCCTCAGTATTTTAAGGTGCCAGCTCTAACTTTTTTATTCACCTTTTGATCATCTCCAGAAGTTTCCATTAGCCCCGCTTCAGTTTTTCTTACCACTCGGTCTGTTCTAAATTTTTAATAGTGCTTAAGAAAGATTTTCTTCTATCAAAACAATGTTATAATATTTTATTAAAATCCCATCTGATAAATAGAATTTTATTATATATATTAAATATATATTAAATAAGAAGAAGAGTATTCCACGTTCAAATAAACTACTAAAGTAAAAGTAAACCGAGAAAGTATCCTTGGCGCACTAGTTAAAATTTTATGTACCAAGGGCTGATTACAAACGCTAAATGTGAAGTTCCAATTCTTTATTGTATCTTTTACGTGGTCTTAATATGCTTTTTATTTTTCTTGGTGCTTTCTACTACGTTTGATTACATAAGCTGTATAATCTTATTAAATACCCTAATATGGTATTATGTATTCTTATAATATTGCCACGCAAAGACCTTCACCATGTCACAGCAGAGCCCATGGTCATGCGGTAATAAAAGGGGTTAATAAAAATAATTCAACAAACAGCAACCTTCCTGTCTCACAGATTAAACGGGCCCTCTTCTGGATAAGGGTGCGTTAAAGTTCAGTAAGAGACGATAAGTTCAACAGCAAGTACACCTTAATAAAGATAAAAAACACTGATCAGCAAACATTAACAAATAAATAAGAACGATACAAAAATCATTCTTACCAAGGGATACACGTTGTGTTTATGTTACTTGTTTTAAAATAAAATTCTTGACCTGGCGGCGCTTTGACCGAAAACTTTTTGTATGTGACAATACAAAAACTAAAACACAAAGACAGCAGGAAAAACTAAATGGGACAGGAAAATAACGAAAGAAAAAATAATGAATCATTCAATTATTCAGATGAACTAGCAAATACGCAAAAAAGACAGAGATTTCTTGAGAAGAAACTCTTAATTAAAATTAGATCACATAATTTAAATTTAACTCCTGAAAATTAGACGACGAGCAAAACTAGTAAATACGTAAGCAATAATGACTTCAATTACAGATACAGATAATAATTAAATTTGGATATAAATCCAAAAGTTATATTTATTGTGTACACACCACTAGCACGTTTATTTTATATATTATTATGAAATATTCCTTTCAGAATGCAATTTAAACGTTAATTACAATTATCGTCCAATTATTTGTATTTGGATTATCTACTAAGTTAAATTATCAGTTTAATCGCAGCAAAACGTAAAGTAGTTATGCGAGACAGAAACAAGCATAAACCGATACAAGAGGTTTGTTATACAAAACGATAATAAAACAATACATGCATATGTACATTTATATTCAAGCATTGCTCATTTAATGCGATGCTCTATTAAGAAATAGTTTAATGTGAAACAAGTGGAGAAATTAAGACTTTTCTCTCGTATGTGAGACCCACTTTTTCCTCTTTTCTTGTTGACTTTAAAAATCAGTATCGTTTTTTAGAGAAATTTTCGCAAGTATAACATAATCTTTTAATAATTGATCTTTTGTTATCACAGAATCTCAAAGTCAACTTTGTAAATGATTGTTGATATTCCATTTAAATGTAAACAGCGTTGGAAAAAAAATTATTTCTAGAAACGGGTAATTTGTTATATTCTGGATTCATTAAACGTGAGAAAAACAATATATTTTTTAACAGTCGTAAAAAAGAATTTTTCTCTCCGCCTATGCGCTCTATAACATTATGCAAAAAGAAAGGATTATCTGGCATTCCTTCTCTTCGTCCTGAACGAATGGAAAAAAATAATAAAATTGCTGTTCCAAGTGATCGATTTCTACGTACAAGCTCAACTTTTTTCACACAAAAATTTAAATACAAATTTGTATCTACGTATACCAATATATTTCTGATTGTTTTCAGAGAAATTCAGTAATCTACATGAAATGTGTCGTACTTGTTTTTTCCATTACATTTATTCGTTTGTATAGAAAACATTTGAAATATGGTCGTTTTAGTATTTGCTCTTCTCTGAAATAAGGATGTTAAATTTGAATGGATTAATTTCATTTTTTCAATAAATTACCAGTTTTTGAACTGCTGTCCTGAAATAAATAATAATCATATTTAAGTTTTAAATTGTCAATACCCATGTAATAGAGACGCAAAAGCTTCTGTAAAAGAACTATAAAATTTTAGAAACTTTATCAATTTTTATTTTTTAACAAATCTAGAAGATTTTATTAATTATTTTTTTAAATATACAAATTCTATAGTTAAAAGTGCTTAAATATTTTCAAAATACTTATATCTATCTAATAACGGTTATTTTGAACTTTAATTTTAACATGTGTTAAACAGATATTGGGATTTAACTGAAAAAGATACCCGCCAACCAAAATCGAACCATTTAGAGTATTGTTGTAGTTTATATAAAATATTGGGCGCATTATGAAGACTCGACGAAAAGTCTGAGGTTTTTCGGGGTTTCCCTCGATGAAAAAATTCTTTTTTTCCGAGGTTATATCCTTAAAAGCAGAGGGTATTGATCAAAATTCGAAACGTCATAAATAATCAGAAAGTCATAAAAAAGCAAGTAAACTTTTACCGCCAAATATGAGAAAAGCGCATTTTGAAATCAGTTGAACTTTAACCCTCGTTTCAAAGAAAGTCTAGTTACGCGATTGTCGTTATATTAGTGCTCTTTTAGTCATATAATAGTAACTAAATCTATTAATGAAATCACCGAGAGTTTAACCTATCGTAAGATAATCATTTAATCCAATAATTTGATTTCGTTTTGCTTTTATTAATTGTTTTTTCATATTTTATTTGCTAATTTATCACATTCTTTTCCCGAATGAACAATTGCGAAACCTATGATTTTTCATTATACCGATTGCGTTATTTCACTCCTCCAAAAACTGAACTGAACCAAAGAGGATATGAATCTGGTAAGTCTCAATTTTGTTTATTAATACAGTGCGGTTGATTTATCATTCAATTCTATCACAAGAACTTACATGTTTCCGCTGCGTATAAAATATTAAATGCAATCTTTAAGATTCACCATTACTCTTTTGAAGAATATATTTACAATATTATATCTTTAAAATATTTCCCGAAACTAGAACCCTTATTAATAAGAAAAATATATTTTTTCGTTGAAATTGCATTTATCATTTCGTCTATTTTCGACTCACCCTGTATATATGTAATAGCAAATATGGCCAACATATCTCGAAAAATATAATTAAATTAAAAAGCCATATGAAATTATTTTATATGTACTATAATAACTAATAACATATTTCTAAAATCATTAAATATATTTAATTAAATTATTTAATGAAAATTAAAACAGTGTGATTACAATTAATGGTAAAAATAAACAATTTCAGAGTATTTAGGGAATAATTCATTGTTTTTATTTTTCATTATTAGTTTGACTATTTCCAGTTAACTTAATAATAAATTCAGTTCGTACAACTTTTACAAATAACTACTGAAAACTGAAACTCACTTTGTCCTTTCCTCTACCTCAAATTTTTTACTTTTTCCTTTCAACTTCAGTTTCCGAAGTTGAAGTTGACAGACTCTCAGCTCATGGTCATTTTACATTTCCTTTGTTCCTAGAAAAAACTTCTGTTCCAGTCGATGTTTTGTAGTAACTCGTTTTACATTTTTAAATTTCCATTATGCTGGTAATTTTTTAATTAGGATATATTTATCTTTAACTTTTATTGAGCAAGTTTATTTGATTGTATTTTCAACAGGATTCGCCAGAATAGAAATGCATTTTATTTTTTGCTATTCGCATACCCTTTCAAATTACTCCCTCTTTGATTTTGTAAAATTCATAATTCGTTAATAATGACGTGCTGTATTGTGGGAAATCTTTTGGTCTTTATTTTTTGGTTTTTATTTTTGTATCTAGTTTTGAGTCTGTATACATTATCCTCTATAGTATATGACGTATCGTATATTGTGAAGAACCAACTTACTAATCTGAGTATTTTGCGAATACCATCCAGTAACAAAAAGTGTATCCCTTTATTTTCTTTTTTACTTTCTTTTGTATCAGGCTTTCATTCTAGACTTAAACCTCTTTAATATTTTAAATAGTGCTCATGAACTCGAGCTCTTGTTGAGTTTTTATCCTTTAATACCCATCCCTGTCTGTTGCCTATTTTTTAAGTATGCTCTCAAAGAATTGACTTTAAACAAGTAAACATAAAGAATAAATACCCGCAAGAGGCCATTGTTTAATAGTACAAGGATAACAAAAAATATTATACCAAATATTCCGTTGTTATATTTAGTTCGTTCTAAAATATTTTAACTCTCGTTGTGTTATAAAAAATTATTATTTTCAATTTGTGCATGAGGTTTTGATAAACACACAAGCAGTTCATTAAACTCAATTACAAAAAGGCGAGTAGTACATTGTTTTTTTATGAAATTATTTCATCGTCATGCCCTACTTTTGCTAATTAATATTTATCCACCCTACGGAATAATGATGCGCTTTTGAATGGATGTAAAGCTAAGGAAACATAATAAAAAGTCCTGTTGTGACAAAATGCATGGAACATTTAGAAAAAGACGCAAAAAATGTACATGAACACAGTTGGTATTAATTATTCAAAATGAGTCCGGTGGGTATGAAAAATTTGTTTTTAGAGATTATTCCACACCAGTCGAGGCATTAAGGATTTAGAGCACCATTTTTTATTTGTCGTCTTTGGAATGGGTACATGGGCGTTACTCGGTGTTAACGTACTTTTCTAAAAGAAAATTCTTTAAAAAAGTTATTAAATACGTAAAGTCATCTATTATTCCTAGAAATGAAATTTTTAGTTCGTATTGAAATTAAAATTTAACAAAGAAAATACATTTAAATTGACCGGCATTATATACTAAAATTAATAAAAACAAATTAAAATTAAATTCAACTATAAACGAAAATCAAAATTAAATGTAACTGAAAATTAAATTCAAATATAAGGGAAAATTACGTTCAAATACAAATAAAAATTAAATATGAATAAATTCTTTCTTTCCCAGGGTGAATTCTTGTAGAGTTAAATCAATAACCTTCTATTGATATAACTTGTATATAAAAATAGATCCTAAAACAATGTTGATCTTAAATTTGCGGCATTAATTTTGACACATTGTCAATGATAATTCTTCTAATCAATCATCATTGTGAATTTATTCAATTTATAATTAGTAATATTTCAATGTCAAAAGGATTTTAATTGAAATTGATTTTTAATAATAGATATGATGAAAAATTTAAATGAGATTTATTAAATAAAAATTTAAGTTGGACGCCACATCATAATTTATAATTATCGGAATCAAAATTAAGCAAACATATAAAAATAAATAAAACTATAAACAGAAAAATGAAACAATCCCAAGGTGAATTCTGTTATACCGAATCAATGTTGTTATAAAAAAATTGCCTTTAATTAAAATACTATTGGACACCAAATTTAATATAATATTCCACAAAATAAAAAAAAATAATAAAAAACTCACCGATTTTTTTGGGCCTCCAGCAGTGCAAACAGCTGCAATTTCCTAACTAAGGACATTTCAATAGAAGAAATTAATCTAGAATAAAGAAAACAAGAAAAATTTCACTTCATCTCAATAATTTTACTAATGGAAATACTTTCTATCCAAAATGTATATAAAATATAAATTTCTATGCTATGCCAAAATTTAAGTTATTACGTGAGATATTTATATGGATTACACATATAAATCAGATTTACTTTAATAAATTCAATTTGATGAACTTATTATTCGTTCGAAAACATTCGGCCTCATGAAACAGAAAGGACATTTTTTAAATTTTGATTACAATTTAAAAATAATTCAATTTAATGGTAAAACTTTGAAACAATTTTATTAAAATTTTTATATGTCAAAAAGTATAATATTACCTTTGTATAATTGAACACCTATTGCTACAAAGTGTTGCGACAATTAAAGATTACAATTATTTACCTCAAGATAATTCTATTTAAGAGAATTATTGTTAGCTTGAGCTGATGACATTTTGCGACAGTTTGCCTAAAGTTAAATTACATTAAAAATAAACCTATTTACGGCAATTTTAAACAATTATAATTTAACGGATTTAAAACCAGTAATTTTTTGTAATAATATATAATATATAATAAATTAATTATATATGAAGATATAATTTAACATTGTGCTTATTATTCACTTTTTGATAATTCAGAAATATTTAGCTACTCAACTCAAATTTTTATTTTTTTTATTTTACTAATTAATTTGTAACTTGTTCTCATAATACGAATTTTATTTTCTCTGTAATCATTTTCTACACAATTAGCCCCTAAATAATTGTAATACAAATTGGAGCCCAACATATATATCTTTAAACCCCAAAAATAATACTATTACTATATATACACTTCTATCAAACATTGATAATAAAAAATCTAATATCAACTCAATTTGAAGCTCACTTTTGCTAGTTTGTTGTTTAATTTTCTCTAACCCCTATGCAATAATATTATTGTTGTTCAAGACAGATAGATTTGTTTATATTATCAATTGAAATGTCTGCTGCGCTGGTAACTCGATGATCTATGCAACTTAATAAACATGTCGAATACGATATCGGACATGTCCTCGACAGATTTCTACGTTACAATTTGCACAAAATTCAACAACATATCTCTGTTCTTCATGTTGATTACCAAACATGTAGATGTGTGTCCTAATATGTCGATCAATAAAAGAACATCATTCACTGGATTTTAAAAACAAAGAATAAAAAACAATGAAGGACATACTATGTAATAAAAAAGTACAAACTGTTTTGAAAAAGGCTTTCTTTTACCCATCGTTTCCATTTTTCTGGTCTATTGTTTTTTGCTTAACTTCCATCATGTCTTTAGTTTTTCTTTTCCGGATTTATGCAATTTTACCCTCCCAGTTTTTTCTCTCTTTTTGATTAACTAGTTGTTATTGTTACGTTTCTTTCTCTGTTGCATCTAGTTTTCTGGTAGTTCTTCTAAGAAATTTTATTTAGATACTTTGTCTCAGTTACCCAAGATTCGCAGATGTATGTTCTTACGTTTTGAATTATTGTATTTAAAGCTCATTCATTTTAAACAAGTTAGTACACCCTGTATATTATCCAAAATAATTTTATTCATGTAATAGCAATCATAATCACCCCCCAAATTCACTGAGCAATGTACCCACTCACTCTCCATTCAAAAATAAATTCTCCCAAGTTGTTTATCATCCTTCATATAATTTAAAGTATCAATTGTCACCCCAAGTTTAAGTTTAAATATTTAATGACACTTCAGACTAGATATGTAAAATTGAGTTTAGTTTTAAATTGTGAAAAAGAATAAGTGAAAATTTTGTGCCAAATATTATATAAAACACTCAAAAAGTATAAAGTATTAACTTCGTTATCTTCATTAAAGTTGTTAAATAATAAATCATTTTATCAGTTATTTCATTGAATGGAATTAATTTGTTTAAGATAAGCACATAGGATTTATGTATAGATAATTCTCGTCAAAATACAGTCCACTGTTGTGTAAATACAAATATTATAATGTACGCTATAAATTTAATTTTTTTGGTTAGCACTTACTTATAATTGGATTATTTAATGCTTCATAGAGTTTATTTGATTTCTTTATTTCGTTATTTCTGAGTCTATTGTTATTGTATAATTATTGTTCGTAATTCTTTTCCTTTTATGTAGATTTTTCTGTTATCGGTATTTTCTCTTTTTTTTTTTGTTAATTGTCATTAACTGACTCTTTTTTGTTGACTTTCATTTCTTCAGCTTCTATTTCTTCAATCCATATTTTTGCAATTTTTACATTTTTGTATATGTATCCGTTATAAGAACTAGTGTTTATAGCGTTGTTGCTCTTTGTCTTATTCATTTTAATATCCTGTCTTTTAGGATTAGAAATAGTAGTGGGCTTAAGTTATCTTCTTTGTTCAATACTGTCGATGTTTCCATTTTCTGATGATTTTTCGTGCAATTACTCCTTATTGTATGTATTTTTAATGGCTCTTACGATCTTTGGTTCGATAAATAGTTGAAATATTGAATTTCTTATTGTTATTTTGTTACATACAAGGATTGAGAGAAAGGCTACTGGAAGCAGCAGGAGAATAAAAAAACAATAAAAAAACAGCCGATCCAATATTAGGACAGAAGGAAAAAAACGGAATAAAGATTGGTATAATGAAGAATGTTAAACGAAAAAAGAACAAAAATATCAAGCACGAAAAAATGGATGACTACAGCAAGATAGACATAATTGGCAGAATACAAGGGAAAACAGAAAAGGTAGACAAATGCTGCTAAAAGAAGAAATCGGAGTGGGTAAAGAAAATGATGATCGAAATAGACGAGCATAGCAAATATAATAAGATTATTTAACCTGCTAAAGAAACAAAGTAAAAGGAACACAGAAACTGCTAGAATCAATAAAGTCGAATGGGAAACATACTTCGAAACCCAGTTTAGAGATGATGAGATTGTAAAAGCACATTTTGGTACACTAGAAAAAGAAGAAGAGGGTCTTGGTGCTTTTCCTATTTCTATATCCGATAGAGCCTTTTCTACTTCATCCATATTTATTTCCATTGTGCGAGTATGTGTGTCCCATCCATTATGTTCATTTTTATTTTCTATTGGGTATAATTTGTTATGTTCTTTATATTTCTTTTCATAAAATGTTGCCTATTCCTTCATTATTTCTGTTTCTCTTATTTTAATATTTTCATATTCGTCTTTTTCACTTAGGACTTTATCTTCCTTTATTTTATTTTATTTTATTTTATTACGTTTCAAAATTTTCTATTATTTGCGTCATATGTTGAATTTCTACCAAATTCTTCTTCGTGTTTTGTTATTCTAACTTCCATTTTTGCTTTATACCTCATCTTATTATATGTTCCTTATTTCAGTTTTGTTTCCTAATATCATTACCAGGCTATTTCCTTTTCAAAAATGTCTCTAATTAGAAAAGACCAAAATTTATTATTAAAATAAGAGAAAATTCGTGTTTTCATTGAAAACATTTAAAAAACGAGTAAAGTATATTATCTAGTTCTAGTTATCCTAGCTCATTACTTAATAATCTTAAAATGAAACTCTATTTATGTAGCTCTATGACATTCTAAAGAATATCTTTAACGAGTTTTTTTTTTGTTTTGTTTTAAACGTTAGGGTACGCCTGTGATAGCCCATGTATCTTCCAGTTTAGGTTTAGGTACATAAATATTCTTAATGGGTTAAGGTTTTACTTGCAGAATATGATCTTTAATTACACCTCTTCGTCTCCATCAAAGAACTGGATTAAATTCGCGGAGGGTGCCGGCTTTAGCTGATGAAAAATGCCTTTTTGTATAGTCACGGTTTCCATATAAGTATAATTTATGCAAGTATAAAAATAAGTACGAGGCCTAAAGCTATTTTAGCTAAAATGTACAAAAGATGTTATTGCTTTTTGTTCTCTTTTATATAAAATTGGTGTCTTTAACGCTCCACTAGTCTGATAAATGTGAACTCTGTGTAAATAATATAGATTTGATGAAAATGGATTTTTATGCATGAATGGCAAAATAGGTCGTTTTAGTTTTTGTTTTACTCTATACGCCGATGTACAATGTTTATCAATAAGGCAACTTTGGATATGGAAATGAAGGTTGTCAGTATATTCCTTCCCTGATATTCTTGTCACGTAGAGTTTCTGTGAACAACTTTGACTTTCGATATGTTTGCCAGTAACAAACAAATATTTGCAAGAGAATCTTGATCTGGATCCCAAATATTCTTTTAACGCGCAATTTTCATTTATAAGGAGCTAATAATTTTATTATTAGCAAACATTTGAGCGGCGATTTTATCATTTCATAGCACCTTTTCATTTTTTTTGCGTTTTAATTACATTCCGGTATTTCTTGCAAATATTTTTTCTATTTTTTAATACTACTTTTTTTTGTTTCTATATTTTTAACTTATAATTCATTCACAGGTTCCACTGTTCTGAATAATTTTAAAATTTTATAAAATTCTTTCTAATTGGTTGAGCTGTATATTTCCATTTTGTTTCCATAGACTGGCCGTCTTTTTTTTGACGTTTTTTTTTTAATTTTTGCATATTACGTATTATTTATTATATTTTTCACTTTTTCCTTTCTTTTTTACAACTTTTTATATAATATTTTATATTCTTGGTCAGTTCTATAAAATTCATAAATTTCAGTAGCTATGTTAATAGTTTGTTTTGAAAATGTTCTATCCCTGTTGTTTATGAGAGTTTTTATATCATTTATTCCGTATTTTTTCCTGTTTTTGTTTCTATGTGCTTATTCAAATGCATTCTTCTTTTATTTGAGTGGTTTTAGTTGTTTTCTATATTTGTTTTTTGTTCTGGTTAATATTTGCTGTTTACTAAATTTCTCCATCTCTTCTCACTTTTTCCTCAATTATATTTTGTCTTTCTTTTCTGTACTACAAAGTCATTTATTGATTTTTTTATTCTACTTGGCTGTGCCCTGGTATAATTATGAATTTTATCATTTATTTTGAGAATCAGCTAATTTAGTACATATCTGATGTATACCAAATTGATCTTTAATATTTATTCATGAGTCTTTAAAATTATTTAAAAAATAAAATATAGTTCAATGTCATTTAAATGTCAAATAAAATATTGTAACTGTAATAATTCACGTTTTATATTTTAGTTGGAAAACATTTCGGGATTTTGTAAATAAAAATATAATTCCAATTAATATTAGTACGAATATATATTAAAACAATTTAAAAAATAAAAAAAATACATATAAAATTGAAACCCCAACAGATTATAAATAAATTCAAGGGTGAATTCAAAGTATCAAATGGATTTAGAATTGTTTTACATAAATTATTATTTTTAATTATAAAAGACTGTTTCAAAAAATTTAATAACAAGCTAATTCTAAATTTAAATGAGTCTTAATTAAATTTGACGGAATTATTCACATATTTATCATTTCAGTCAATTAACCAATTGTCTATTTAAATTATATAAAATACTTGAAAAACATAAATAAAGTAAATAGTTGCTTTTATCCAGACTTTAGCCAAAGTCCATAAGTGAACACAACAGTTCTACAACATTTTGACTATTTGAAGAAAATTTGTATTTTATTGAAAAATAACAATAATTTTTTTTAACTAATCCAAGGAGGTTGTTTTTTAACAATAAATAATATGAAACTGTTCGGTGTTTAAAACGGAAGTGAGTCAAAATTATAACATACCTTTTATAAGTTTTAGAAATTACCGACTACTAAAAATTAGAATTTGTGATTTGATCATTTCTAACCTTAATTTGCTTACAAAATTAATTTTTGAATACTTCTAATGTATTTTTGTAAAATATGTTTCTATATTAAATAATTGTGTAAGATAAATTTACACTTTACTGTTTAAAACTGCACTGCACCATTTGCATTCATATTTAAAATTGACTAATAATTCCTAAATTTAATGGAGACATGTTCGATTAATTAGTTATGAATTGCAGTGATTTCTATTGAATTTGCTATTAATTAATATTATCATTGTACAACTTACACAATATACCCTTTTTAATTAATAATTCGTGTCCAAAATAGTTAAATTAAACAATATTTCCTGAAATTAAACTCATAAACCTAAAATTACCATGTTACATGGACTTACTAATTAAGATTTAAAATGAAATTGATTTTAATTTTATTTAAATGAGTGGGAGTTGCCATATGTGAGCATATATTAACAGGAACTAAAACAGAGAATAATCGATACTTTAATCTCACATTTTTTTATTGATAATAGAAAACTGTCTGTTTCATGGCAAAATGGGCCACATCTTCAGGTTTAATCACAAGAATCTGTAATCAAAAACAAATATTTTCGTGTAAGATAAATATAATTATTAAAAGTTATTTTAAACCTAACATACAAAACTTATATATATATATATATATATATATATATGTTAATTTTTTTATTCATTTTTAAAGATAGAGATTTAGTACATTTTTCGATGATTTTCAATCAGTTTTCTACATTTTAAAAAAAATTTAATGTTGATTTTAGATTTTTAAATTTTATTCGTTGTTGTCTTTGCTTCAAATTGTAATGTGTTGACAATTTTGTTCATAGTTTGTATTCCTTGTAGAAGCCCTGATGATGGACGATAAAGGTGCCGAAATATTGACAGATGAAATAGTATTGGTTTTCTTAACTGAACATAAACCCAGCAATAAAGTTATTGATTAGGTATTAAAAAAGTATTCCCGTCATCAATTTCTTCTTCTAATTGAATAAATAAATATTAAATAAATAAAATACTATCTCCAATTTCACCAAATTTTGTTTGAATTTCGTATACCATGAAATTCTAGTATCTATCTTAAAATAAGTGGTATTTTTTAAGAAAAAGTTGATTTTTAATGACAAAAAGAACGTTTTTTTTGTGAAAATGTCTTTTTTTTGTGAAAATGTCTATTAATTATTTAAAGAAGCATTTAAATGTTATTAAAGAATAATTACAATGAATAAGAATGTTTTGTGATATTCGGCACTAATCAGAGCAGTGTAATTAAATCAGAGCAGTGTAATTAACCTCAACTAAATTATAATAAAATATTAATCGGTAATTTTCCACACCACCACTGAGGTATTACCACGGCGCGTTACCATTTTTAAGGGGATGGTTCGCCTGTAGCCATATAACCCCATAAAACCCCTAATAAATGAAATTCTTAATAATGAAATCTATCAAAAACGAATTGTTTACAACACGAAGAAAAAAAACGTGATTCCAGGAACTAAAAAAATAACTTTAATCGAAAACGGAAATAGAAGAACAGAGAAAATAACTCCAACCAAAAACAGGGAACAAAGAAAATAACCTCAACTAAAAACAGAGAAATGGAAATGTCCCTCCATAAACAAAGAAAATAAATTCAACGAAAAACAAGGAAATAGAAATGTTCCTCCATAAACAAAGAAAATCTCTTCAACCAAAAACAAAGAAATGGAAAAGTCCCTCCATAAACAAAGAAAATAACTTCAACGAAAAACAGGGAAATGGAAATGTCCTTCCATAAACAAACAAAATCTCTTCAACCAAAAACAAAGAAATGGAAAATTCCCTTCATAAACAAAGAAAATCTCTTCAACCAAAAACAGGGAAATGAAAAAGTCCCTCAATAAACAAAGAAAATACCTTCAACAAAAAACAGGAAAATGGAAAATCCCTCCATAAACAAAGCAAATAACTTCAACCCAAAACAGGGAAATGAAAAAGCCCTCAATAAACAAAGAAAATACCTTCAACAAAAAACAGGAAAATGAAAATGTCCCTCCATAAACAAAGAAAATAAATTCAACGAAAAACAAGGAAATAGAAATGTTCCTCCATAAACAAAGAAAATATCTTCAACCAAATACAAAGAAATGGAAAAGTGCCTTCATAAACAAAGAAAATCTATTCAACCAAAAACGAAGAAATAGAAAAGTCCCTCAACAACAATTCCAAAGAAACAAAAACCAAATAACCCACATTATACAGAGAGAAACAGAGAAATTGTCATGAACTTAGATTCAGAAACTACAGACCAAAAAAGAAAATTAACTGAAAACTGCTCAAAATCCGAAAATATAATACGAGTTACAAATAATAAACAAACCCCCAGATAATAATACTGATGATCACGAACCTATCAAACTTCAGTTTCCGAGTTTCCGGAACAAATTCGACTGCCTCCCCCTTTAACGCATCCGCTTGCTTTGGACACAAGTCTGATCAATGCAGGTTCGGCAGAGACCCCAGCTAGAGGTGCACCACTGTTCAACGGAAATCGCGGAAAAAGAAGGAGCGCCCCTCAATGAACAACGAAAATAGAAGAATAGCCCCACCAAGAAGATAAAACACACCTTCAAGTAAAAAGAGGTAAATAGAAGAACAGCACTAGAGAAAATAACTTCAACGAAACACAGGGAAATGGAAAAGTTCCTCTATAAACAGAGAAAATACCTTCAATCAAATACAGGGAAATGGAAAAGTCCCTCCATAAACAAAGAAAATAAACCTCAACGAAAAACAGAGAAACGGAAATGCCCCTTCATAAACAAAGAAAATAACTTCAATGAAAAACAGGGAAATGAAAATGTCCATCAATAAACAAAGAAAATAACCTCAACGAAAAAAGGGAAATGGAAAGTCCCTCCATAAACAAAGAAATTACCTTCAACCAAAAATCGGAAAATGAAAATGTCCCTCCATAAACAAAGAAAATATATTTAATCAAAAATAGGGAAATGGAAATGTCCCTCCATAAACAAAGAAAATAACTTCAACCCAAAACAGGGAAATGAAATTGTCCCTCCATAAACAAAGAAAATTTCCTCAACGAAAAACAGAGAAATGGAAATGTCCCTCCATAAACAAAGAAAATAACTTCAACGAAAAACAAGGAAATGGAGATGTCCCTCCATAAACAAAGAAAATAACCTCAAGGAAAAATAGGGAAATGGAAAGTCTCACCATAAACAAAGAAAATAAATTCAATCAAAAACAGAGAAATGAAAAGTCCCTCAATAAACAAAGAAAATACCTTCAACAAAAAACAGGGAAATGGAAAGTCCCTCCATAAACAAAGAAATTACCTTCAACCCAAAACAGGGAAATGAAAATGAAACAGAGAAAATAACATCAACAAAAAATAGGAAAATGTAAGAACCTTAATTGCAAAGAAACAATAACAAAGTAGACCACATAATACCGAGAAAAACAGAGTAATTGACCTAAACAGTGACACAGGAACCACAGGCCGAAAATATATCTCAACGAAAAACAAAAAAATATTCAAAGTTGGAAATATAATAGAGCTATAAACAATAAACGAACCCAGAGAAAATAATACTGATGATGATCAAACTTGAGTTTCCGAAACAAATTCGACTGCCTTCTCCTTTATTGTATCTTTTTGCTTTGGACCCAAGTCTATAAAATGAGTATAAATTATAGACACAGACTGCTGTACAAATTTAAAAAAATATTCACTTACCGTGCGAGCACGCTGTATATCATCAATTTTTAAAAACTGTGTATAAAATATACACACAGAATGTAAAAATTTAAAAAAATGCTTACTTACCTGTCGTACACACTCTCCTGAAGAACACACTATATATCACTCACTTTTCACAAACCGTGTAAACACATAATTTTTAAAAATAAAATAATCCCGAATCATTTTATACGTGTATCAAAAAGGCATTAATAATAAATATATAGAGGGTGATACTATATTGGATCTGATATAGAAAAAAATAGTTGATCTGATAAAAAAGAAATCATAAAACCACTATGCAAATACCCCAATTTTCTTACCTTATTCATGAAAATATCTTCCTTTTCATTTGAACTGTCTAATACATCGTTTAGTGTATTGAAAAATTGTTCTTTCTCTTGTTCTGTTGCATTATCATTCATTTCAGTACTCTTCCGTTTATTTGCTGGTAATCTTGTATATATTTCCTCTATTTATTTTTAATTATTATTGATATTCCTTTTGCCGGTCTTTCATGTTTAGTAACACCACTCCATATGTATGTACATATTCCGATTATTTCTTCTGCTTGACCCTTTTTTTTGTTTCACTTACACTACTATATCTGTATCCAGCCTTTCAATTTCCGAAAGTATTTTTCAGTTTTGTTTTGTTGCAATTCTTTGTATATTCCATATTCCAATTGTGACGAGTGACGAGTAGTAGACCCGACGCCATAACTCTCCATTTCTTTGGAGGACCATTTCTTCCGCTCTCGTCGGCCCTGACCCTGTTTCCGACCGAGATTGGTTACCTCGATCTTCTACAGGGTGCTCAGGTTACCGAGGAACACCTCGAGGAGGTGAGAGTCGGAATTGAGTGGGAGAGGCTAATTGATGCTAACAGTTGAGAGCATCATATATTCGCTTCACCACCCCATTTGTTCCCCAAATAAATTAATTTAAAAAATTAAGAGTTTTATTCGTTATTGCTAACAACCAGTTATTTTGTTTAAACTACCCTAATAAAAATTTAAGAGTTTTAACAATAAAGATACAAACTGTTCTCCAAATTTTCAATTTAATTTAATTTAATGAATTTAAAAATAAAAAAACACTAATCTTATCTTCTTCTTCCATAAGTAAAATTTCATATCCAAAAGGTCACTTCACATACTCGCGATTAACCGGATCTTAAACCGCATGAAATCCTCTACGAAAACGAAGAAAATTGAAAGAGTTTTAATTTTTATACTAATTAATAAAAATCGAACAGAATTATTTGATTTTTAGACCGTTCGCGGCGACAAACACTCAAATAATGATTTTTGGTTCGATACATTCATCTCTTAGTCATCAACCCTTACATAATATTGTATTCCCATAATTAATTTCTTCTTGTAATTGAATAAATAAATACTAAATAAATAAAACACTATCTCCAATTTCATCAAATTTTGTTTGAATTTCTTAGTATGGATGTTCTAGTATCTATCTTAAAATAAGTGGTATTTTTTAAGAAAAAGTTGATTTTTAATGACAAAAAGAACGTTTTTTTGGTAAAGTGTCTATTAATTATTTAAAGAAGCACATAAATGTTATTAAATAATGGTTACAAAGAATAAGAATGTTTTGTGATAATTCGGCAGTAATCAGAGCAGTGTAATTAACCTCAACTAAATTATAATAAAACATTAATTGGTAAATTTCCACACCACCACTGAGGTATTACCACGGCGCGTTACCATTTTTTTAAGGGAATGGTTCGCCTGTAGCCATATAACCCCATAAAACCCCAAATAAATAAAATTCTTAATAATGAAATCTATCAAAAACGAATTGTTTACAACACGAAGAAAAAAACGTGATTCCAGGAACTAAAAAAATAACTTTAGTCGAAAACGGAAATAGAAGAACAGAGAAAATAACTCCAACCAAAAACAGGAAAATAGAAGAAAATTCCCTTCAGTAAAAGGGAAAAAAGCTCTAAACAAAAACGAGGAAATTTATGAAAATAGAGATGCACTAGTGTTCAACGGAAATCGGGGAAAAGGAAGGAGCGCCCCTCAATGAACAAAAAACATATAAGAATAGCCACATCAAGAATATAAAACGCACCTTCAAGAAAAATAGGTAAATAGAAGAACACGACTAGAGAAAATAACTTCAACGAAACACAGGGAAATGGAAAAGTTTCTCTATAGACAGAGAAAATACCTTCAATCAAAAACCTCAACGAAAAACAAAGAAATGAAAAAGTCCCTCCATAAACAAAGAAAATCTCTTCAACGAAAAACAAAGAAATGAAAAAGTCCCTCCATAAACAAAGAAAATCCCTTCAACCAAAAACAAAGAAATGTAAAATTCCCTCAAGAACCATTCCAAAGAAACAAAAACCAAATAAACCACGTAATTCAGAGAGAAACTGAGAAATTGTCATGAACTTAGACACAGGAACTACCGACCAAAAAAGAAAATTCACTGAAAACAGCCGAAAATCCGAAAATATAGTACCAGCTACAAATAATAAACAAACCCCCGGATAATAATACTGATGATCACGAACCTAACAAATTTCAGTTTCCGAGTTTTCGGAACAAATTCGACTACCTCCCCCTTTAGCGCATCCGCTTGCTTTGGACACAAGTCTGATCAATGCAGGTTCGGCAGAGACCCCAGCTAGAGGTGCACCACTGTTCAACGAAAATCAGGGAAAAAGAAGGAATGTCCCTCAATGAACATCGAAAATAGAAGAATAACCTCACCGGGAAAATAGAACGCAAAAACAAAGAAATGGAAAATTCCCTTCATAAACAAAGAAAATCCCTTCAAGCAAAAAAGGGGAAATGGAAATGACCCTCCACAAACAAAGAAAATCCCTTCAAACAAAAACAAAGAAATGGAAAATTCCCTTCATAAACAAAGAAAATCCCTTCAACCAAAAACAAAGAAATGGAAAATTCCCTTCATAAACAAAGAAAACTCCTTCAACCAAAAAAGGGGAAATGGAAATGACCCTCCACAAACAAAGAAAACCCCTTCAAACAAAAACAAAGAAATGGAAAATTCCCTCCAGAACCATTCCAAAGAAACAAAAACGAAATATACCACGTAATTCAGAGAGAAACAGAGAAATCGTCATGAACTTAGATACAGAAACTACCGACCAAAAAAGAAAATTCACTGAAAACAGCCGAAAATCCGAAAATATAGTACCAGCTACAAATAATAAACAAACCCCCAAATAATAATACTGATGATCACGAACCTAACAAACTTCATTTTTCGAGTTTTCGGAACAAATTCGACTACCTCCCCCTTTAGCACATCCGCTTGCTTTGGACACAAGTCTGATCAATGCAGGTTCGGCAGAGACCCCAGCTAGAGGTGCACCACTGTTCAACGAAAATCAAGGAAAAAGAAGGAGCGCCCCTCAATGAACAACGAAAATAGAGGAATAACCTCACCGGGAAAATAGAACGCAAATACAAAGAAATGGAAAATTCCCTTCATTAACAAACAAAATCCCTTCAACCAAAAACAAAGAAATGGAAAATTCCCTTCATAAACAAAGAAAATCCCTTCAACCAAAAACAGGGAAATGTAAATGTCCCTACACAAACAAAGAAAATAACTTCAACGAATAACAAGGAAATGGAAATGTCCCTCCATAAACAAAGAAAATCCCTTCAACCAAAAACAAAGAAATGGAAAATTCCCTTCATAAACAAAGAAAATCTCTTCAACCAAAAACAAAGAAATGGAATTGTCCCTTCATAAACAAAGAAAATCCCTTCAACCAAAAACAAAGAAATGGAAAATTCCCTCCAGAACCATTCCAAAGAAACAAAAACCAAATATACCACGTAATTCAGAGAGAAACAGAGAAATTGTCATGAACTTAGATACAGAAACTACCGACCAAAAAAGAAAATTCACTGAAAACAGCCCAAAATCCGAAAATATAGTACCAGCTACAAATAATAAACAAACCCCCAAATAATAATACTGATGATCACGAACCTAACAAACTTCAGTTTCCGAGTTTTCGGAACAAATTCGACTACCTCCCCCTTTAGCGCATCCGCTTGCTTTGGACACAAGTCTGATCAATGCAGGTTCGGCAGAGACCCCAGCTAGAGGTGCACCACTGTTCAACGAAAATCAAGGAAAAAGAAGGAGCGCCCCTCAATGAACAACGAAAATAGAAGAATAACCTCACCGGGAAAATAGAACGCAAATACAAAGAAATGGAAAATTCCCTTCATTAACAAACAAAATCCCTTCAACCAAAAACAGAGAAATGGAAAATTCCCTTCATAAACAAAGAAAATCCCTTCAACCAAAAACAGGGAAATGTAAATGTCCCTACACAAACAAAGAAAATAACTTCAACGAATAACAAGGAAATGGAAATGTCCCTCCATAAACAAAGAAAATCCCTTCAACCAAAAACAAAGAAATGGAAAATTCCCTTCATAAACAAAGAAAATCTCTTCAACCAAAAACAAAGAAATGGAATTGTCCCTTCATAAACAAAGAAAATCCCTTCAACCAAAAACAAAGAAATGGAAAATTCCCTCCAGAACCATTCCAAAGAAACAAAAACCAAATATACCACGTAATTCAGAGAGAAACAGAGAAATTGTCATGAACTTAGATACAGAAACTACCGACCAAAAAAGAAAATTCACTGAAAACAGCCCAAAATCCGAAAATATAGTACCAGCTACAAATAATAAACAAACCCCCAAATAATAATACTGATGATCACGAACCTAACAAACTTCAGTTTCCGAGTTTTCGGAACAAATTCGACTACCTCCCCCTTTAGCGCATCCGCTTGCTTTGGACACAAGTCTGATCAATGCAGGTTCGGCAGAGACCCCAGCTAGAGGTGCACCACTGTTCAACGAAAATCAAGGAAAAAGAAGGAGCGCCCCTCAATGAACAACGAAAATAGAAGAATAACCTCACCGGGAAAATAGAACGCAAATACAAAGAAATGGAAAATTCCCTTCATTAACAAACAAAATCCCTTCAACCAAAAACAAAGAAATGGAAAATTCCCTTCATAAACAAAGAAAATCCCTTCAACCAAAAACAGGGAAATGTAAATGTCCCTACACAAACAAAGAAAATAACTTCAACGAATAACAAGGAAATGGAAATGTCCCTCCATAAACAAAGAAAATCCCTTCAACCAAAAACAAAGAAATGGAAAATTCCCTTCATAAACAAAGAAAATCTCTTCAACCAAAAACAAAGAAATGGAATTGTCCCTTCATAAACAAAGAAAATCCCTTCAACCAAAAACAAAGAAATGGAAAATTCCCTTCATAAACAAAGAAAATCTCTTCAACCAAAAACAAAGAAATGGAAAATTCCCTTCATAAACAAAAAAAAATCGCTTCAACCAAAAACAAAGAAATGGAAAATTTCCATCATAAACAAAGAAAATCCCTTCAACCAAAAACAAAGAAATGGAAAATTCCCTTCATAAACAAAGAAAATCTCTTCAACCAAAAACAAAGAAATGGAATTGTCCCTTCATAAACAAAGAAAATCCCTTCAACCAAAAACAAAGAAATGGAAAATTCCCTCAACAACATTCCAAAGAAACAAAAACCAAATATACCACGTAATTCAGAGAGAAACAGAGAAATTGTCATGAACTTAGATACAGAAACTACCGACCAAAAAAGAAAATTCACTGAAAACAGCCCAAAATCCGAAAATATAGTACCAGCTACAAATAATAAACAAACCCCCAAATATTAATACTGATGATCACGAACCTAACAAACTTCAGTTTCCGAGTTTTCGGAACCAATTCGACTACCTCCCCCTTTAGCGCATCCGCTTGCTTTGGACACAAGTCTGATCAATGCAGGTTCGGCAGAGACCCCAGCTAGAGGTGCACCACTGTTCAACGAAAATCAAGGAAAAAGAAGGAGCGCCCCTCAATGAACAACGAAAATAGAAGAATAACCTCACCGGGAAAATAGAACGCAAAAACAAAGAAATGGAAAATTCCCTTCATTAACAAACAAAATCCCTTCAACCAAAAACAAAGAAATGGAAAATTCCCTTCATAAACAAAGAAAATCCCTTCAACCAAAAACAGGGAAATGTAAATGTCCCTACACAAACAAAGAAAATAACTTCAACGAATAACAAGGAAATGGAAATGTCCCTCCATAAACAAAGAAAATCCCTTCAACCAAAAACAAAGAAATGGAAAATTCCCTTCATAAACAAAGAAAATCCCTTCAACCAAAAACAAAGAAATGGAAAATTCCCTTCATAAACAAAGAAAATCCCTTCAACCAAAAACAAAGAAATGGAAAATTCCCTTCATAAACAAAGAAAATCCCTTCAACCAAAAACAAAGAAATGGAAAATTCCCTTCATAAACAAAAAAAAATCGCTTCAACCAAAAACAAAGAAATGGAAAATTTCCATCATAAACAAAGAAAATCCCTTCAACCAAAAACAAAGAAATGGAAAATTCCCTTCATAAACAAAGAAAATCCCTTCAACCAAAAACAAAGAAATGGAAAATTCCCTTCATAAACAAAGAAAATCTCTTCAACCAAAAACAAAGAAATGGAAAATTCCCTTCATAAACAAAGAAAATCCCTTCAACCAAAAACAAAGAAATGGAAAATTCCCTTCATAAACACAAAAAAATCGCTTCAACCAAAAACAAAGAAATGGAAAATTTCCATCATAAACAAAGAAAATCCCTTCAACCAAAAACAAAGAAATGGAAAATTCCCTTCATAAACAAAGAAAATCCCTTCAACCAAAAACAAAGAAATGGAAAATTCCCTTCATAAACAAAAAAAAATCGCTTCAACCAAAAACAAAGAAATGGAAAATTTCCATCATAAACAAAGAAAATCCCTTCAACCAAAAACAAAGAAATGGAAAATTCCCTTCATAAACAAAGAAAATCTCTTCAACCAAAAACAAAGAAATGGAAAATTCCCTTCATAAACAAAGAAAATCTCTTCAACCAAAAACAAAGAAATAGAAAATTCCCTTCATAAACAAAAGAAGTTACTTCATCCAAAAACGTTGGGCCGAAATCTAAAATTTACAATAAATAATATACACACTGTATGTCATTCAATGATTAGCCTGTAAGAAATTTAAAAAATGTTCACTTACCTTTCGAACACACCGTATATCATCAAATTTTTACAAAAGTAAAAATTTCGTAACGTTTGTTTGTCTTTCGAAGAAACTCTGCTGTTGAACGCACTGTATATCATTCACTTTGTACAACTGTGAATAAAACATACGCACAAAAAGTTTTTTATATATACGCACATGTTAAAAAATTTGAAAAAATGTTCATTTACTGTTCGAATACACTGTATATCATAAATTTTTGCAAATGTAAAAATTTAATAATAATCGAAGACACCCTGTTGTTGAACACACGGTATAATACTCATTTTTTATAAACCGGATATACGCAAAACATTTAAAAATAAAATTATCCAGAATAATTTTATCAAAAATACATAAAGAATAAAATGTTTATGTATCACCCTCTATATTAGATCTAATATAGTCAAAAATATTTTTGGAATTGTTGAATTTAATAAAAAATAAATTAAAAAAACACCATGCAAATACCCCAGTTTTCCTACCTTTCCTGATGAAATTCTTACCCTGATGATGACCACCCAAAATTCTGAAACAAAAGAGAAAATATTATTTATTCTCAATTTGCTTAAAATTTAAATAAATCGTAATTTAAAAAAAAATTATACAATAATTTAAAAATAGTATATCTAAATACTAAACAAAAATTTTTTTTTTAAATTAATAGTTATATTCGTTAGCGTTAACAATCAATTATTTTATTTAAACTATTATAATAAACTATAGAACAATAATAACAATTGCGAAAGGTAATTAAAAGTTTATTTTTAATTTTTTTTCATTTCATTTAATTAATTAAAAAGCGTTTAAAAATTTTACCTTGTGATTTCTTAAGTAAAAATCCAAATACGAAATCCATGAAAAAAACGAAAAAAACTAAAATCGTTTAATTATTTTAAACTATTAAACCACCGAATTTAATTTCGACCTTTCACTCCGAAAATTCGACTTCAATTAATTGATTTATTTTGATGTACATTTATATATTTATTAGTCACGGCCCTTTAGTCACGAAATCGTGACTAACACATTAATGTAAACATAAACAAAAGGGTAAATTTGCTATACAGGGCGGCGTATCGTAAAATAATTAAATGTAATAAATATAATTTTTTTTAGAATTTCCAACTAATATTTAATAATAAATTGAAATAGTATTTATAATTATAAAATTTGTAATAATGACGAAAAATTTAAAAGGAAAAATTACTTTTACGTTTGTAAATTAAAAATATTTGTTTAATTTTTAAAATAAAACTAAAATTGTTTAATAATAAAAACTTTCAACTAACCTTCTGATTTCAGACATAAATTTTCCCAATCCTAAAGGGCACTTCACACGCGCGCGATTGAACGGTTCTAAAACCGCACGAGATTCTCAACGAAAACGAAATAATCGAAAGCGGTAAAAATTTTTTTAACTAATTGATAAAAATCAAAAGAATTATTCGATTTTAGGACCGATCGCGGTGACTGACACTCGAATAATGAATTTATTTCGATAAATTAATATCTTAGTCACGACATCTTTACGTAATAATGACTAATGTGTTTACAAACAAATAATTCATAAAAAATCGTAAAAATATCTATAATTTAGAGTTGAAATTAATTGAATGTTAGTACTTTTAAACTTCTTTAGTTGGTGTAAAAGATGACAACTAGTTTCGATTAATAAATCATCATCAGGACCTAATGTGGAAGACTAATTTTTATCAATTTTCGATGTAATTCCATTTAATAAATTTAAAATCGTTTAATTATAAAAACTTTCAACTAACCTTCTGATTTCAGACATAAATTTTCCCAATCCTAAAGGGCACTTCACACGCGCGCGATTGAACGGTTCTAAAACCGCACGAGATTCTCAACGAAAACGAAATAATCGAAAGCGGTAAAATTTTTTTAACTAATTGATAAAAATCAAAAGAATTATTCGATTTTAGGACCGATCGCGGTGACTGACACTCGAATAATGAATTTATTTCGATAAATTAATATCTTAGTCACGACATCTTTACGTAATAATGACTAATGTGTTTACAAACAAATAATTCATAAAAAATCGTAAAAATATCTATAATTTAGAGTTGAAATTAATTGAATGTTAGTACTTTTAAACTTCTTTAGTTGGTGTAAAAGATGACAACTAGTTTCGATTAATAAATCATCATCAGGACCTAATGCAGAAGACTAATTTTTATCAATTTTCGATGTAATTCCATTTAATAAATTTAAAATCGTTTAATAATAAAAACTTTCAACTAACCTTCTGATTTCAGTCGTAAACTTTCCCAATCCTAAAGGGCACATCACACGCGCGCTTAAACGGAACTAAAATCGCATGAGATTCTCAACGAAAACGAAATAATCGAAAGCGTTTTAATTTTTAAACTAAATATAAAAATCGAACAGAATTATTTGATTTTTAGACCGTTCGCGGCGACGAATACACAAATAATGATTTTTTTTCGATACATTCATCTCTTAGTCATCAACCCTTACATAATAATGACTCATATGTGTACAAACTAATATTTAGTAAATAAATATCATTTAATGGATTTAAAAACTTTTAAAAGTAAAAAATGTGCTACTGTGCCTTTTAATTTCCGAAGTAAAAAACTATACAATATTAATTGTAATTGCTAAAGACATTCAAAAATTTTCGAAGTAAAGCTACTATTTTTTTTTCAATTTTTCATGTATTGAATTAAAAAAATTCATGCAGACGTTACCTTCTGATTTAAAAAGTACAGACCCAATCCTAAAGGGCATTTCACACATGCACGATTAACTGAAACTAAAACCGCGTTAGAATACGACAAATATTTTATTTTCAACTAATAAATTACTGAATTTAATTTCGACCGATAAAAACATTTCGATTAATTGGTTTATTTCGATACATTAATATCTCAGTCACGATCCATATTAATCACGACCCCTTATGTAAGAATGACTAACATATACTTGTAAATATAAACAAAAGGAATATCTTTTATACAGGGTGGCGTATTTCAATCATTATTTATATTTACAATATGTATATATATATATATATATATATAAACTTTCTGTTTTTGGTTAAAGATTTTTATGATTAAACCTGAAAATATGGCCCATTTTGCCACAAAACTGGTAGTTTTCTATTATAAATAAATAAAATTGTAAATTATGAGATTAAAGTACTTACTATTCTCCGTTTTATCTCCTGTTAATAGTACTGGGAAATATTTACACATTTTGTAAAATTCCATCGGATATAATATATTCCGTTAAATAGAATGTGTTATTAAATGGAGCCTTTTTTTTCAGGTAAGAGCGAACTTCATGCATTTTTGTAAGTATATATTAAAAAAAATATTTTAGTAGTATTAACAAATAAATAAAAAATTCTTTAAAACTGTTCAAGGAAAAATAATTTTTTGTAATCCTTTCTGTTCTCTTGCAAAAAACTCAATTGTTATAATATTCTTATTATGTAAAATAATAAATTACAAAAATATAATTATATTTCAAATTCACTATACTATATAAAATAATTTTTCTTTAGTCGCCTCGATTTTTAATACGTGAATTCACATGGCTGGCCATAAATCCGAGTCAAAAGTTACACATAACAACTAAAGTGGATAGAAATGAAGCGTCGGAGCATGAGTAATGATATTTCACGAGCATTTGCTACATAAAACATCAGCATTCACAACTCCAAGAGCTTCTGTTATTGTAAACCACTGATCCCAATAATATATAAGATACTAATATTATTTATCTCGTTCCAAGCTTGTACACGTTTTTGAATTACCGATTATTTGCAGCAATTGACCAAAAACGATATTATTCTACAGGATGTTTTATCAATTCAGTTTTTCGGAGTATCCGTTTTTAATTTTATTATAAACAGTGGTCCAAAATTGTCGAGCAATACTTCTAGGTATGATAGTTCGTCTAAAAATTAAGGTTCCTTTTTATATACTCTTTTTTCAAGAGCTCAAAAAATAAGAGATATACAGGCCTCTAAAATTGTATAAAAAAATGTATTTTTTAAATTTCTTGAAAATATTTCAAATTCTAGACATAGAAGCTTTGCATAAATATACTTAGTTTTATGTTATTAGTAATTTCATCCCTTTGATTAAGAAGTAGTTTTTGGGAGTAAATACCACTGATTTTTTTAATTACTTAAGTACTCAAAAAAAATTGGTAATTAAGATTCCCTGATCATTTTTCCCAAAAAAAGTACTTTTCATACGTTTCCATAAATAGCACCGTTTTCGAGCAATTTAAACTTAAAAGTAGACATGCAATTTGCAATTAATAACAAAAAAATGTCTAATAAGGCAAGTAGGCTTTGAAACGATAATAACCAAAGGCTAGCGCATCAAGTATGCCTTGAACGCTATTTACGTATTTATATTCTAATGTTTTTTCTTGGAAAAGTTATTCTTGATGTATTAATTAAAAATAAGAAATTAAAACTCAAATATTTCAAGAAAATTCAATGGACAAACTATCGAATATCCATTATTGTCGATTTAAAAGCCTACTTGCCTTTTTAGACACTTTTATTAATTCTAAATTACATCGCTACTTTTAAGTTTAAATTACTCGAAAACGGTGTTATTTATGGACAAGTATCACGAGTACATTTTTGCGTAAAAAAGGCCAAGGAATCTATTACCAAAATTTTTTGAATACTTATTTAAAAATATATGATGTAATTAGTGGTATTTACTACGAAAACCTATTCCTTAATCAGAAGGGATGAAATGACTAATAACATAATATTAAGTATCTTTATGCAAAGCTTTTATGTTTAGAATTTGAAATTATTTTTCTGTCATTTTAAAGATTTTTAAAAAAACTATTTTTTAATACAATTTTAAAGGTTTGTATGTCCCTTACTATTGAGTTTTCGAAAAAATGTATATAAAAAGGTACCTTTATTTTTAGGTGAATTATCATCCCTAGAAGTATTGCTCGACAATTTTGGACCACCCTGTATACAAACATCGTTCTTGGAACATTACGACATAATTTATGTAGTGAGGATAAAGATCCACTAGAGGACCTGTATAGTTTCGTATATACAGGGTGACTATGAGTGGGATATTTTTATTTATAACAATACGAAGTAAACTCATGGAAAAATTGATATTTTTTGGAGTCCATAAACTACTGATATGAAAGAAAACTTAACCTAGTTTTTGGATTATTTCCAATAAGAAAGCATCATTTCTCGTGCAATTTCGACATACAAATGCGTAATTTTATGGGATCGATTGTGAAAGAAAGCAGCGGGTGTAATTTTTTGAGTTCCACCACAGATTGCAACTATCGAGACTACAACTGCGAGAGCTGAATGGCGCTCAAGTGGCGAACGTGCTAAGAATATTCAAATGTGATTCCTGTTTATATATATTCTGGCAGATATTTCTAGCTTAGCTTGTTTTTAGCCAAGCTTGTTTTTCGAGAATTTCAAGACGCCAATCTTAGACAAAACAATTACTGAAGAGCAACTGTGCGTTAAAATAAATTCGCGTCAACAGCAAGTCGGGGGAATTCATGCATAAAGTGTTTACGCCCATGTAAACTACACACTTAAAACTTTAACTATAGTATCTTAAAATCCTCTTTATTTTCATGCGGATAATTTGTCAGCTAAAGTTATGGTTCTCGTGTGAAGTATTATTGCGTCGAAATATTTTAAATGGAAACAACTTGTTATATTTTCTGCAAAAATTCCAACTGACATTTTTTTGGTTTTTCGTGGTATGTTTTATTTTCAGAAATATTTGGATAAACGTCGCTGGAATTTTATTATGCCTCTTAATGAAGTCATCGTTAGATAACACAACTAAATTACTCCCAAGTATTTTCTTTTTGGAAATAATCAAAAATATACAGGGTGTCCTGTTTAAATTAAAAAAGTTGAGGGTATTTGCGGTTAAATCGGAAGTATATTATTAACATTTTACCTGAGCACACACACACAAATACCCAACACATACTATCACATATTTTCGGTTACATTGATCTGGCAACGTTGCAAATTTTATTCTATAGAAATGCACTGGAATCATCAAAGATTTGAAATTTTAATGCTTTACCTTTAACTATTAATTTGAAAATTGAAACATGGTATAACCTCAGAAAACGGCGATATCTTGAACTCACTGTCACCAATAAAAAAATTAACCCTGTCGCCAAATATACCCAAATCCTCTGATTTTTGCAGCTTAAGGGTCGCGAAAAATTCGCCCTTGCTTAAAAATGTAGGATCCACTGGTAGTTAACTTAAGAGGATCTCACTAAACCAAACATTTCGAATCCTTTTGAAATACAAATAGAGTAAGTAAAAAAATATTATAAAAACAAAATTGCAGATAAAAATTAAGTACTAACAAAAATGTAAACGTTCAAAATTTTAAAATGGGATCCACTTGATAAAATCGTAATATACAAGTAAGTTGATTAGAGAAAATATAAAAAGTATAAAAACAGGGTCGTACCCACATTTACCACCAAATTGAACTAATACGTGTAACTTTACCTTAAGTTGATCTCGAAAAAATCGGTAAAACCCCAAGTTAACTTATAAGAAACAAGCTAAATTAGAAACAAGCTAAATTAGAAACAAGCTAAATTCCAATAACTTATTCAGTACACGTGCGGCTATGTACATTACTATCATTTTTGCATTAAAACAACACTTCGCTTACGGGAATTATTCTAATTCAAAAACAGAGAAAATAAGTCTGCGGTATATATTACACGCCTCTAATATTTTCAGAAGTAGAGAAGAACAAATTAATTCCGGATTCTTATTATGTATTAACGAGACCGGAAAGTGCTTTCCTTTTACGTACTGCAAATTTCAAGAAACTTCAAGTAATTATTAATTTATTCGTTGGCTCATATAAATTGAGGTACGGTTCACCTAATTACATGCAACTCAGAAACATCGCAAAATCAACAGGGACTTAAGATGCTGGAACGCTCAACTTAATGTATCATATCGAGAACAATTTATCGAGCGCATATTACACCGGACTGATTAATTTTAATCTGTGGAACAACTTCAGTGTGTCTAATAAGTTAAATGCGTTATACTTAGTGCATACTTTTTAGTTTTAATTATTTCTTTACAAAAGAACAACAAAGATGCCACTAGAGATCAAACCATTCAAGAAATCTTATAATAAAGTCATTCTTAGCTAACTAAAATTTAATATAAAAGATAGAAGAAACGATGAAATTTAAAAACAAAAATCTGATATAGTCTATATATATATATTATATAGGTCAAACATATAGAATCCTAAAGGAAGAATCATGTCCCATAAAAGTGGCATAAGATTAAATAAAAAATCCTGTACTGTGGCAAATCACGACATTGAAGTTAGACATCTTTTTTCTTCAAAATTTCAAAAATGGCAGTAATTCAAATAATAAAATATTACCACTGTGTATATTTATTAGCTTTTTCTTCCTATTTATATAAAAACTATCTGAATTTTAAGAGACTTCATTTTGTCATTATGTTGATTATATATAAAAAAAAACTTGATTCATATAAAAAGGTGTACCCTTTATATGCAGAATAAAAATGACTTTTCAAAGAAACAAATATTAGTATTTTAGATGTAACCAAATATTATTTAGCGAAAAGCAACTAAAGCCGGCAAGACCCCTAATTAATTTTTAAACGTTATAAAAATAAGTTTTTATTTTAGTACACCTGTATATTTAGAATTGTTGATTACAGGGGATATAGAAGAATGAAGAATGTATTCTTGGCAATTATTACATGATCCGAACAATTTTTACCACTACTTTTTTAAGGTAATATACTTCACTTTCCAACAATCTTTGGGACACTGACACAAAACATCGCGGATTTGATTAATTAACATGTCGTGATATACTTGAATTGAATAAAGTGCCATTTTTTACTAAATTATTGAAACAACTTTACCGCACGATACACTTAAACCGATTCAATAATCTGAATCATCTGCAAACTAACACAATTTTATGATTCATCAATTAGATATTCCTGGGTTACATGACACATATTTTTATTAAAAGTGTGAGGTGTTGCCACGTATAAATTTTCGAATAAATGTATAAAGTGGACTTTTGTCTAATGTAATGATGTTAGAAAATACTTTTATTAGAATATTTTGTTGCAAATGACTCGTGCTACATAAAGATTATCCGTTATTTTCGGGTATAATTAGAATAATATTTATAACAAATGTCATATATTTTGCCTTCAGATAAAGAAAATATTTTTTTCCTCAAGCTCAGCGTAACCCAAAAGAGTTTTCTTTCTTCGGCCAAATTAATTGACGAAAATGTCATTTTTTTTAAGCCAAAATATAATCGTCGACAATTAACATATATATACAAATGTATTTCTGGTAAAAAAAAACTTTCAAATATTTATTCTTATAACCTCAATTCTACAGAATATGCTAACATTCTTGTTCATGCACAAACACAAATTGGATGTTTTTTATTATAAAAAGAGGTCTCTGAACCTGGGTAAATATTTTAAAACTCGCTCGTATATTACCCTTATTATCTCCGGTAATCACTAATATTCTTCTTCAATGCAGATTTATTAACAATCAGGATCAGGTTACTTTTTACGAGGATAAAGTACACTCTTCATTGAGAATGGTTCAGTTTGGAATTAGGTTTTCGTTAAAATGTGATTAATATTTATTTATACGCGTGTAATGAGGGGTGAAATTTCTTGGAGAGGTTAGATTAATTAGGGTAACGGGTGGATCCATCAGATACTTCACAAAGAGTATTGGAAAAACAGTATTTTTAAAAATATTTTCGTTATAAGACACCGGTGTTTCTCTTATAATATTGATATACGGTTGAATGAACCGCAATGGCGGGGTAGATTCGTCCTCTAGAAAAAATATGAGCAGCAAGATAATATTCCGCAGGCCTTTATTCTCATGACATAAATAAATTTTGTTTGCATAGCACTACAACTTAAATAAATAAAATACATTACAATGCAATAAATTTTCGAAATATAAAATAAAGTCATTGTCTGTTAAAACTTCTAAACATGTCAAAATAAATATATTATTCTAGCAAACAACAGTCAATGTTAAAATGCAGATTCAATCAAAATTTGTAGAAAAATGGAGAAATTCTTTGTTTGGAAGTACCATTTTTACATCCTTGAAAAAAATGTTTAAGATATCTTCTACGTCAGGTTGGATAAAGCAATTATTCTGTTTTGTAGAAAAAACCTCAAATTTGACTTTCCCATTTTTTTGAGAACCTTAGCGAAGTAATTTATTCCTTGCTCTTAAAAAATTTTTCATTACAACTCAACCTTTTTTAAGTTAATTTTGTTAAGTAAAAATTTTGATCTCACTTTTACTGTTCCTGCGCACTTTTTATTAGACCTGATGATGACTTTTGTGAGAAGTCGAAACTAGTAGTCTTTTACATAACTTTGGATTGTCAATAAAATTTGTTGTGGTACGATTTTGAGTTTTTTTGGATTAATATAATATAAGTATAAGCTTAAAAAATCCATAAGGTACACGTAAATAAAAATCATTAGAGTAACGATTTTTTAAACGCCATGATTTTAAATTAAACAATACAACCAACACTTACTTATAAATAAACCATCGTCTTTAAATGGCTAAAAATTCTAAGTATTTAATAAACAAACAATTGCAAATACACAACTTTAAATGTCAAAACTTAAGCAAATAGATGTTTTTCCGCTTAAATTTTCATGCTACGCCAGTGGCGTGACGCGCTAATTACTAAGTGATAAAAATGAACAAGACACAATTTATTTTCTGCGCATGTAAATGTTGCAACTTCATCGAGTATCTTTACTAGTGGAACGGATTCTACATTCAGAGGCATTCTTACTTTTGCTGTACAGTACACTCCGTTTATTATTTTTTTCATATTTCGACATAAACTTTTCACATAAATAGATATTAAATTACCCGATGTTCCTTTTAATAATCTTAATTGAATCCGAATCCAGACACTGAACTATATGGACGTATATAATATATAAACTTAATTAACATGGTACAAATTTGCTTTGAAAATTAATCTCGTAATAATGATTAGAGCAATTTTCTTTACTAGTGAAAAGAGTTGGATGTTGTAACTTTAGAGTGCATGTTACAAGTTATTAAGATGAATTTTTAATCAGTCTAGGTAATTAATCGTGAATGTTCCGCGCCCGTGGCCTCGACTACCTCTATCCATCACACAGCCAGGACATAGAATTATCGCTCGTAGCGCAAAATGCTCCTGGAAAATATTTCAAAACAAGGAAATCCTCTTATCTGGATTATACTTTTAGAGCGATAGAATTAACTAAAAAGCTAGCTTAAACGCGGAAATGTGTTATGGGTTTGTACGCTTAATAAATGGAGATAATCTTTGAAATAATTAGGGTTAAGAGGTGATATTTATTCAAATGAATATTTAACATTAATTTTATAATTTCATAACGTTTCATTCACTAAAATTATTGGCAACATCTATAACTAAAAAACTAAATTATAATTTTGTTGAAGTATTGGCAACGTTGCAGATTCCCGTTTATCCATTTAAATATTCATGTTTTAACACACTTTATTATTTGCATCTTTTTGTTTCGATTTTTATTATCGAATTGAGATTTCGTATTTAACGGTTTTCATCAACAACTACAATAAAAATATTACAAAACGACGCAGGAGCATAACAATTTTTGTACAAAAATAACTAAACTAGTACTAAATCAAACCATGTAAATCAGAATAACAATGAATTTAAGAATCTACGTAAATTACATCAAAATTGTGAAAACTTTATCAAATAAATCAACAACGATGTGTAAATTCTGGTCTTAATTACCTCCTGAATTGCGAAAAGTAATACGAATCTGTATCTGTACATGAGCATTGAACTATACAAAATTGGAACACCTCCAACTTAGTACAATATTAATCAACACTTAGTTTTTTCATGATAAATATTGCACAGGATCAATATCGGTATAAGAGTCACTATCGAGTTACTGCTGAAAGCTTTTTATCCCCTTAAGCCACCAACTCTTTTAAAACCTACGACATTACTAACACTAATTGGTTAAATAAATGTGAGAAAAAATAAAAATAGTTTTAAACTAATTGAGATAATTATCAAAGGGACACATCAAATTGTCGGAACGTAAAAAATAGAATAAAACAAAAGTCCATTTGAGACCGTCCAAAGTTTGGTTCGTATCAAATGGCTCTTGAAAGAAAGTTCTTTGACCAACTTCGTATTTACACCGATCTCAGCATTTCAAAATCCCGGCTTGTAATTTATGTGGAGGATTATTTATCTTGCTTCGTTCGACCTTAGTGCTGTGATTGGCTGATTTCTGATTTCTTTGGAGTCTCAAATAAATCAGTTAACTTCAGACCTTTGGGTGGTCCACCCATTACACATGAGCTGGCAATAGTCGGGGGGATTTTATTTAATTTACAGCTTGGACAATGGAACAAAGGTCTGTTCTGTAGTCGATGTTAGTACGGCCCTTAATGATCTCTTGTTATGTTTTAGATTACCTTTCATATTTTTTCTGAATTATTGTTCGTATGTAATAATTGTTCGACAATTATCTCACATTTACAATAAACAACCAACTAATAATAATAATAATAATAATAATAACGATAATAAAACGTCTTTAATGCTTGCATGTATATGAGTTCACTTCGGGGAGAGCCGAGATTTAGAATAAATAATAACAGAAGAAAATTAATAAATAATAAAAATAAAATTATCCTTAAAATAGTATAAAGAATAGCGAATGAGATAAGAAAAGAATGAATAAATTAAGAATGAATCTATAACAGTAAATGAAATAAAAAAATGCAAACCTAACTCACAATGTAACAACACGAATTCGAAATAATGGAAAGAAAATTAAAATCTGGAAAGATAATAATTATTAAAGAAAACTAAAAGTAAAAAAAGTTGAAGAAGTAGAAGTATTCTCTTATCTAGAAATATTTTTCATAATTTCTTATTATTTATCCTTTTTCTTTCAAATCATTCCACACTTTTATTTTGGGGAATGTTTCGAAAGCTTTTTCTAGATCGATGAAAGCTAGACAGAAATTTTAATTTTTTAATTATCATTTTTCTGTTATTTGTTTTATTGTAAAAATATGATGTTGGTTGGTTCACCCAAATCTGAATCATTTTCATCATTTTTTTTTATCATCAGATTTCCATTATTGCAGCTGTAATCTTATCATTTCAGTTTCTATTTTTTCAATTTCGATTGTTAGGTCATTATTTTGGATTTAAGGTTAGTGTTTTATTTTCCTCTGTGCTTATTGTTCCATTAATTCTTGAAAATATTCTTTTCACCTATTCGTGATGTCAAATTGACTTGTTAATATTTGTTATTTTGTTTTCCATTTCCATGGTTTCTCTGTTCTGAATGCTTTTAAAGAAATAGTTTTTAATTGCTGGAGCTGCAAAGACTTTTCTTTTGCTGCTGCCACTAATTTTTAAACTATTTTTCTTTGAGTATTGTATATTTTGTCTAGGTGTAATTTTAATGACTGTTTTCCTTTTCTTTATCCGCTTTTAATTTCTTATTTTATTTGCCCACTATGTTGCATGTTTTCATTGTATGTTCCAAAAATTCCAAATATTTCAGTAACTACGTTAATGAATTTAAAAATATTCTATTTATGTTTTGTATTTGAGTTCTTTATGTCACATATTTAATTCCACTTTTTATCGGTTTTTGTTATGCTTTCATTTCTAAGTTTGTGTATTTTTTTGAAATGTTCTTTTTTGTTTGCGTTGCTTTTGTTATTTTGTTTGTTATGTTATGTTATTCTTTTAAACTGTTGCTGTTAGTAAATAGTGGTCGTTGTGAATTTCTACAATTTTCCAGTTTATATTAAATACATTTTCTTTTTTTTTTCTATGTACCAATATAATCAAGTTTTTGTTTTCCTTTCAATTTACATTTTATTTAATTTTTCGCCGTTTTTATTGTTTTTATATTTGTTCCATTTTCTGTGCTCATTCCTTTTTTATTTCCTGTGTTATTTGTTCCATGTTTTTCAAAATCTTTTTTTTTGCTTTATACTTTCAGTTATTTTATACTTACTAATGTCTCGATCCTCCTGTAAAACAAGCTTTACAAAATTCTGATTTAAGAAAGAACCGGCTTTGAAATAGAAACAAGTAGATTTTAATTTCTTGTGATCGATTCCAAATAGATGTTGTTTTGCTTTAGTTAACTACTCTTTGTTACGTGATCTGAATGCAGGATTCCTTTGTCTGTTCTTTCAGTCTCTCGGCTGCTATTCAAACTTCCCCAAATTAAAATTCTCTGTTTTTTTCAAATTCTGAAAGAGGAAAAGTGGGTAAACGAAATATGTTGTTCCATTCGCTAGTTGATTAATATTTAGCCTAGTTTCATTTCCTGCAAATTTGTTCCGGCTACTGACATTGCAGTTACATTGAGCCAGCCATTGGGTTTAATTGTTAACAAATTTAGTTTCCGTTTTCAAATTAATTATTGATAATGTAATTGATTACAATGGGTAATTAAATGAAGCGTTCATTTTTTAATTTGAACTATTTTGTGCTTCATATTGCCTGTATATTTTTTTCATAAAATTAAAAATCGATTTATGTCTTCTTGAGTATTAAAATCAAACACAAGAGCAAACTTCAAGGCGCTGCAAATTTGTTCTCTAAAGTAAACTTCATTTAAAAGTTTGGAAATTTAAAAAAAGGAAAAATGCAATCGAAACTTTCATTTTAAGTGTCTATTCAAATCCTTCGGTGACTGTTCAATATTCCAAGTTATGTCAACGAAATGCAGTCGCGTATGTTTTCAAACAAGCTTATAAATATAAATTCGAAGTTAATAAAATACTTTACTGTTTAAAATAATATTTATATATGTTTTATAGATGGGCAGTTTTAAATTAAATAAAAAAAATGGTTAAAAAGGAACTAAAATTTAAAAGGAAATCTATTTGAATGACAGAAAAATCTAAAATAATAAATATTGAAGTCCATATATCAAGTTGGAAAAGAAACAATAATTCGTTAATTTTAGATTTTATTTTTAAAACTCCAAAAAAAAATCTAACCAATAATTAGTTTGTAATCGTGAAAAAGAATTTGAAAACTTTTAGCTTCCTCAATTATATACTACAGGATAAATTAAGATTCGTATATATGTGTTTAAACAAATAATCCACTATAGTATAATATTTAAAAAAGTAGTTGATTAATGGGATGTTTCGATTATTTTGAAAATTCAAAAAATCAAAAATGATTTAATGGTTTAAAATTCATGTAATACGGTACTTTTTAAAATAAGACTGATTTAATTGGGAACATATCAGGTTTTTTTAAATTTAATATTTTGACTAACCTTCTAGTTATTAAATTACCTTTTCATATTTAATATCTTTTTGAAACAATTTGGATTAAAATTTGAAATTAGTATCAACTGTCAACTATAATAAAAATCCAAGAAAACTAATGATAAGACTTGAATATAAAATATTTATAAATTTCAGATAATTTTATAATTTATCTAACATTTTAGTTGTGATATAAATTGCTTAAAATTAAGGTCATAAATTGATATTACTTTTTAAAATAAGATTCACTTAATTAGTAAACAATCGATTTTTTCACATCAAAATTTCTAGTTAATAAATTATGTTTTTATATTTTATGTTTTTAAAAGCAATTTGGAGTAAAATTTAAAACAAATATCAACTGTCAATTTAAATAAAAGTTCTGGAAAATAAATGATAAGACTTGAATTGAAAAGTATTTAACATTTTTTAATACCCGTAACTTTAGAAAATTTTATAATGTAGGTCAATATTTTAGTTGTAATTTGAATTGTCAAGATTTAAGGATATATATTGATTTTAATTTTTAAAGTAAGATTGATTTCATTGGTAACCAATAGATTATTTTAGAATAAATCTCCTATTTAAGAAATTATGTTATTATATCTCATATTTTTTAAAGCATTTTGTAATGAAATTTAAAAGAAATATCAACTCCAGTGAAAGTTAAGGAAAGAAAATAAATAAATAAACTTAAAAGTCTTTAAAATATTTTAATAGATTCAGAAAGTATATTGACATTTTAGTTGTAATTTAAATTATCTAAAATTCAGGTCATAAATTGATGTTAATTGTCAAAATAAAACTGATTTAATTGGTGACCAATCGATTTTTCTAGAAAATCTTTTAGTTAATAAATGATTGTCCTTGTAATAAACAATAAACGTTCTCTTCAAATTATGTCTTAATTACTTCAGAAAGTTTTCTGATATTTTGGTTGAAAACATGACAAATATGTATATGATGGAATATTTATAAAATCAATAATATAATTTAGCTACTTAACATTACAATGTCCTAAACAAGATCTGAATAAAAAATTTACCAAGAATTTGAAAAACATTGGACCTGTCTAGATCTGATCAATTTGGTATGTAAAGTAAAAGGAATATAACCTCAGGCAAGATTGAGGGGTGAGAATAAAAAGATAAAGCGGAAGAAAATAACCTAAAAAAATGTTCTTGCTCATCACAAATCTAGAAACGAAATATTACTTCTTTATTTTTTAGTTATTCACATATATACATATATATATATATCTAATTAAAACTGGCATAATTATGAGGTCTCGAAGGCCCTATTTAAAACCAGTTTGTTAATTTCATTGAAAACACGGTTTCTCTGGCAAATTAGCCAAACTTTTGGGGATCAAAAAAGGGATGATAACTAATGTTTTATATGGTTAACAAAAGCCCGCTGATGTTCTTTAATCTGTTTATGTGGAGCTTATTTTATTTAAACTTTTCCTTTTCCGATTTTTGGGGTCAAGTAACGTTAATATCCTCGTTGAAAATTAAAGGCCTCTTTCTCGTACACGTCACATTCAGTTATGTTCGTAGCCAGTTTTTGACAAGGCGAAGGAGAAAAAAACAAACAACTTTTTAATATTTTAGATTGGAGTTTGCCGACTTATTTGCATTAAATTTTTTGATGTTTTCATTATTATGTGAAAAAACTCGGGCGAGTTTTATCAAAAAAGAAGCCGTTTTTCTACCCGAAAATGTATGTCAAAACCTATTGCGTATAAATAAGAAATTGTAACGCACTAGTTTCGTTGTGTTTGGGTTTGAAATAATTAACACGGAATTAGCCTGCGCCCTATTAGGGATTATCTCGGCGGGAATCACAACTACATTAAAATTTATACATTTCATGGAATTTTGTCACGAAAAATATGCCGGCCTTTGTTTCGTTCTGCGTATTATATTAATGTCGTTTAAAACAATTTATGAGACTTACTTCGTACCTTCCATTATAAAAATGAATTTATTCGTAAAAGCAGAATTTGTAAATGTCTCAGAAATATTTATCGTACAAAAGCACGTTAGAAATTCATCACGACATAATCATTTTTGTTAACAAAGGATAATGGAATGTCATTTTTATCAACATTTCTTTTTATCTTTTTGATCAAAATATCTCCTAATAAAAGAGCGGTTTTAAACGGGACCCTAATTTTTAAAGATTTATTCATTTAAATAAGATTTTTGTCAGTATTTCAAGAAATCCACATGCGTCATAATATAGTAATTATCCTGCAGGAATTCGAGATATTTGAAATGGATTACTTCGACGGTATTCAAATGTAGATTTAGATGAATTAAAACGACAAAAATTCTGGAACATCCTATAAAGTATAATAATTTAAAATTTATGTAAATATGTACTCCTTTTTAAGTATTTTAAGTATATAATATTTTGAAAACCAATTTGATATTAAAAAATTTAGTTTTATATTAAAAAGTTATAAAAAGGATGTTAGAAATTTGACATTTTTGATATTAAGACTTCATACCGTTCCCATCGTTAAAGTATTAAAAGTCATGACTTGATTTAATGTAGTGATTAATTAAATAAACACTAACCTGCATAATTTAAAAATAAATTAATTGTTTTTCATTCATTTTAATTATCTTAGAATTTACTTCGAAAGTTTGTTAGAAAGTGGTGACTTGCTATGATTGAAGTGCTATTATTATTATTGTAAACGCGCAACATAACCTCAATTTTATCCATTGGTGAAAGTGTTTAATAAACGTTTGGTGTTTACCTATGGTTTTTTGTTATGAACTGATTTTGTAATTTTCATTCAAGACAATAGCAAATTTACAATTTCTGTTAAGCATCAGGGAATAAACAAAATCTCTTGTAAGTAATAAAACTATTTGCCACTAATTTTATCAAAGCTTTATCTGAAAAAAGAACTCTTTATTGAAATTATGTTTGTAAATATTGTAAACATATAATAAATTATTAATTTTAAACTACCTAAAGCCATAATAGTTTAGTTCAGTAAAGTTAAATTGACCCCCTACTTAAAATTTAATTTTTTATAAGAAATTTTAAAACTAATTTTAATTTGATTCACATTTCTCGTTACAAAACCCCATAACCAATTCTATTAAAATTGACGCCTAATGTTGGGCATAACTAAAGCCTAAATTCGCATTATCAAATCTTATTACGTGTATTGCAATGAATTTTTATCGTAAATTTAAATTTTAGTGTCAATTGTAGTAAAAAAATCTGTGACAGGGATTCTGTATTTTGAAACAAAACTCAGATTTAAAAAAGTGAGTTAAATTTATTAAAAAAACTTAATTAAACATCGAAATTGGTTGCCAAGAAATCCAAAATAAAAGCAACTAAACTTAAATTTAAATCATACAATTAAATATTCAAAAATCTTAAGCACTGTTAAATCAACATATATTTTAAAATTGGAAAAAAAATTCTTATTTTATTAACTAAAATCAATTTACAAAAAATATTCAATTACAGCCCAATAAAAAAATGAAAATCCCGTTACTATACAAAACGTGAATGTCACTAAATGTCAATAAGAGTTAATATTAATTCGATTTACTTTCACTTTTTTATTAATTTTACTAATTAGAAACAATTTTTCATAAATGTTTTAAACTTCAATAATTAACGAGTTTGTTTCTTTAATTAATTAAGTTAATCCCAGGTGTTTTTCTCATTTTTTAAGTAAGTCATAAATTTTAAATATTTTTATGAAGTATTCTCTTTCATTGAAATCTGAAGCATAACTAATTTTTGTGATTTGACAACTAGATTTATGTAATTTTTAAACAAATTCATATATTCTGGATTTAGAAGAGAAAATATGTTTCCCAATAAAATAATTATATATTATAAAAATTTAGACATTCTTCTCTGTCGGCAGCAAATAATTTTCCTTCTCAATTTATATTACTTTTAAATATTCTTAATTTTGTGAAAACATTTTCCATAACAGCGTCACAGGTTTTTTTTTAATTTTAATGTTATAAATATATATATAAATTTTTCGAGTTATTAAGCAACTTAATCGGTTTACTGTTACATAAAATGTATTTTGATTTTGGCGCAAACAAATTCTCTTCTTTGGTTCTGAAAACATGCCTGAGTGTAATTATTTAAGTTCGCTTCTTCCTCGCAGAAGAGATTGAAATTAATTGTATATTTACTGGTTGGCGGCATCTCCTTTATTTTTGATGCTTTCATTGGGATTCATCGTGATATATCCTTTCTTGGAAAGGCATAATTTCCATTTAAATTAAATTTAATCTGCGAAAAAGGATGGAGATAAGCAAATCAGCGAACCCGGAATTGGTATTCATGGTATTTTTTTGTTGTTGCCAATTTACCACTTTTTCTCTCCCGGGTTTGTCATTTTGGCTGATGGCATTATAAATTACGATACTACAAAAAAGCCAGAGGTTGAGAAATGGAAATGTATTAAAAGTTTATTGCTTTTAAGCCCCGTCATATTTTATTTTGAATATTTCAAAATGGATGATTTAAAATTAATGGGTCTCTTTTAAGGCGGTATTCTTTCTGAATGTTTCATAATATTTAAGTCCAAGAGACGCTTTGATATTACAAAATGTATGAAAACCAATCTTCTTTGGAACAAAAACAATCTTCTATTCATGTCGCCAAATAAACATTTATGTAAACTAACAGTCATTACATTTTTAGTATAAATATAAATTTCCGAGTTTCATATATTGCGCTATAAAATAAAATAATCTGAATTAAATATTTCATAAATCAGATGTTTGGAGAAACACAATACCGTTAAATAGGAGATTTGAATATCATAAATTTTAAATTTAATTTTGCAGAGCATAAAGTTTTACAACTCTCTACGGCCTTTAACTAAAATAAAATCTTAATTACACAAAAAATGTTAGACCAACGTTAAAAATCTAAATATTAATTTTTCTTTTATACTGCTTTTTCTACGAAAATTCCAACGATTCAATTTATTTTCTGATTGGTTAGTTAAACATTTAATTTAAAAAGTAATGAAGATGGCAGAATTTTAACCGGAGTGAGCTGCAGTTTTCCTATCTAAGTATAAAATCAAATAAAGGCGGTTGGAATGCGTTTTGCATACGAAATTGTAGCGCACGTATCTTTAACCATTTATCAGCTGTAGTGATTAAATTTATTTTCGCAATCAGGAAAACGTACCTATTTCAACATCTTTTCGAACAAAAGACTGAACATTCACAGTTTCCGGGAAAGTGCACTTTGGAATTTTTAGTTGCACTATCCATTCAAACAATTCTCGATTAAATAAGAATATTTTTTATAATCTAATAAATTAATAATATTGTGAATAATTAAATGTTACTTTAGATATCAGTGCGATGAAAGATTTTTCAATGTGTCAATATTCATATTCATTCTTTTTGGGTGCTTTTTATAAAAATTCGTAATCGTACCTAATTGATAGGTTTCCAAAAGGATTGTATTATAGATTTTCTGTATGGGCTGATTCATTAGTGCGATAAAATCCAGTCGTACATTTTAACCAGCTTTAAGTTACATAACGCAGTGCTAGATCAAAGTTTTAAGTTTTTTAAATGGAATATTATATTTTTTATTGCATATAAAAATTCGCTGACTTCTTCCAGTCGTTCAATTTGAGTTTGCTAAGTCCATATTGGATTTAAAAGTTAAGATCCCTTTTATGTCAAAATCGATGTATATTTTGCATCTTGCATTTAAAGAAGCAAAATATTTTTTTTACCACTACTAGTTTGTGTACTTATTGTACTTTGCTCTATTTAAAAAGTTCCCTGAAAAATCGTAAGTTATGGACGGGGTGAGTCGAGATTCAGAACCAACATTTTCTTATTTTATTTAAATGGGATACCCTGTATTTTTTGTCTAATTTCGACATAAATTTAATAGTTAATTCGTTTTTATTAACTATTTCCTTTACACAACGGTTAGCGTTTTAGAGATTTTTTAAATCAATTAAGAAAAATGATGAAACTAAGTCGTAGCTTTTTTGACGTAAACATCATTTTTTTTTTTAAATGCATACTTGCTGACAATGCTGGATACGCGAAACCTTGGCCAGAGAAAATATTATTTAGAAAGCTTTGTAAAACTGCGAAAATTCAGATAAGTATCATTTATCTTTTTATATTTATTATGGATAAACTTCACAAAGTAAGGGTTGAAAAAATTTAAGTAATATGTTCTTCTCTTAGTAATATTTTGTATCATCAAGTATAAATTATGATAATACAATATGAACAATTAGGCAGAAAATACGAGCACAAACAAGAGTTTACATTTTAGTATATTTTATTTGTTAAAGCAAAAAACAAACTAAGAAAAATTTCCATGAAGTCGTCATAAATTCCAGGCTTAAGGAATGTTTTCCACCGTTCAGATTATAAAAATGTTCATACAAAACTAAATCCTTTTGTCTTGTACGCCTGTTTCTTTTTCTTTTATTAGTTTCTTTGTTTCTCAATTCTTCTTTTAATGTGACTTATATTTTTTTTGATATTCTACTGTATTACTACAGTCGCCGTATACAATGAGAAAAATGATTATTTACAGATACGAAATTTAATTTATTTGCCTCAAACAACTTTTATTTCGAGCTAACAAATGTTATTCTCATAGATAAATTGGTTAAATATTATTTTGATGTTTTTTTGTTGTTAATATCAATAATTATTCTACGATTCTTGAATAAAAAAAATATTTCAGTCAATTTTATTAATTGTTTGGAACTATAATGAGAGCAGAAAATATTAACTAGTAAAGAAAATGAATTATTTCAGTAAAGAAATTAAGGAGAGAATATTTATTTAAAAAACCATTCTTTGCTATAAACAAATTTTTGAACAAAATAAAATTTACGTTTTTGTATTTGTTTAGCTCAGACCCAGAGAAAATTTCAACTAAATAATTTTATTTTAACCTATTGACACTATAAATGTATTTGGTTCGAACAAATTTATTAGATTCGAATAAATATATATTAAATCTGTTGTTGCAAGTGTGTAGGCACTTTAATTTTCATGCGCAAAATGTAAACTTTTTTACTTTACTACTACACAGAAAATAAAATATAAATATTTCTTTATAATCAGTTTATTTTTTAAAAATAATTTAGCTCGGAAAATGAATTAGTGTCTGAATGAAAAACTTGTAAAAAAACCCGTACGTGTATTAAAATGAAATGTTAAAAACTCCCAGCGAAATATAGTTACAATGTTTACCTAAAATTACGTAAAAATAACGAAACCAGCTGCCAATCTAATAAACCTTCTGTTAAACAACCTTTATTTCAATATTATTATACAAACTTAATGAAATTGCGACACAATTTTTATATTCATACTAACAAACAACGTACACAACAAAACAATTCTCCGGAGATTTTATAATTTCTCGACGGCTTTTAGTTTTATTGTACACTCCTTTTAGTAACTCAAACTAGAGAACGCCGATTCGTGCGAAATTAATTGTTCCTTGTTGTTTTTTTCAGCGCTAATGCATTTTCTTTTAAATAGCTTTTGGTTAGTTTGAAACTACCTAAGAGCCGTTACATTCTCTAATAGCTATTTATAAATTTTATTTAGTGAATTCCTGCTACGTTAAGTATTTTAAAAGCAAAATAGCCGTAAAAGCCTAAATATTAACCGTATTTATCAAGAGTACTTGTTCTCAACAGGAAATTGGCGGAACCTGTTGGAAATTTAATGAGAACTGAAGCCTCAAGTTCGTATTTTACATACAAAGAAAACTGAGGTGGGTGAGGTTAGCCACGTAGTTCGAGTGGGCCCCACGGCCGTTCCTTCTCCTATTACGAGCTCTATACATACTTTTTGTAATTTGTAATTCCAATATTTACGAAAGATGTAGGTACTTTAAAAAGAAGTTTATCTTTTTACATTTTTTTGTGATTTTACGGTTGCTAATATTTCCACTATTTGTGAGTATAAGATGGACCAATTTGATCTTATATTTTTTCAAGATAATGTATTTAATTCAAAAATAAGTGACCATTAAATATTCCCAATACAATGTTTGGAAGATTTTGAAATGTTTAACGTTTACAGTTATTGGGAGTGTGTTTAATACGGCTTCTAGTATTATTTTTTAATTCCATTATTAAAATTGGGTCATGGTAAAGCAACTTCGAAAAAAATCAGGGATTTGATCGTAAAAAGTATACCTCAGGGATCAAAAAAGGAAAAAATTGCAACTAACAAAATCTACTGTATCATTCATTATAATTTCTGATGGTGAAGATGGCCACAAGGAAGTAAAGGGAAAATTTTTGGTGGTTCCAGGTTAATAACAGGGCGATTAAGAAAACTGGCTGTAGAAACTGGATACGTTATGCTCTTGTTCTTAGATAATAAAATGTATTTATCATACCTTGAAACTTTCAACACTCAATCAAATCTAGTATACCACAGGGAAGAGTCCTGGACCCATTTTTTTACGGGTGACATTTCAACAAACACATCCTTTACGGGTTCAGAGTTTACATAAATAATTAAATTTATTGCCCAAGTTACAATAAATATTTCTGGTTGTGATTAAAATAGAAAAAAATAATATAGCGCTTCATAAATCTATCCGAAAAATAAGGAGAATAGTACTCGTATTTTATTTTAAAAGTTTTCTAAAAATTTCTCAGACCAACCTCTAAAGGACGAAATTAAAATTTTTAATTTAAGTTTAAAATTTTGGAAATTACGTACACTTATAAAAAGGGAATTATGGAATTTTTTCTATATTGGACCTAAAATATATCAAATGTTATTGTCAACTTTAGCTTTACAGCTGTATTAGCTGAAATAGTTAATTATGACCTTTATAGTTTATTTTCTCTATACCCAAATATCTCTGTCTCAAAATAATTCTCATTCTGAACTTCTTTTTTAATTGAAATATATATTAGCAAAAAAATGATTTAAAGCAGTTGCTGGTATTATCTTTTGTAATTTCTGGTGCTTTTTTTTGTTAATTAATTTTCATATTGCCGCGCATTTGTTTTACGAACTTTCAATGAAAGAGTGATTGGAAAATATCTTCGCTTTTTTATTTCTTTGTACTCCGATTTTTGGATTTTTTTAGCTGGTTCTTCTGAAAAATTTATGTTACATTAAGAACAGTCTATCAGCATTGCAGTTTCATATAAAAATGTACAATTAGATGTAGGAATCTAATTTCTAAAGATGATCAATTTTTTATCGGTTATAAATCTCACTATATCTCATATTAAACATGTTCATTATATCTACAAAGTTTTTAAATTACTTATTCTCACAGTCCGAAAAATCTATTTTGAAATCACTAAAAACTACTTACATTTTTTCTTAGTTTAATAATGTCATCCATTTTTTTGTCTGGTCTTTTGTTAATTTTTGATTTTCATTTTCTTTTTCTGTTTCACCAATTTTATGATCAATGTGACAACATCGTTTTTATTATTTTTATTAAAATTTTTTTTTCATTCTGTTCTTCGATTTGCAAAAACTCAACTTTAAACCACTTAACACTTTTTACGATATAAAAAAATATAAACGTGGTTCAAAACTCAAATGAATCTTTCACAAGTTGATTTTATAATGCCTAAAATCTTATTTCATTCGTAATTGGTAAAATATTGGCAACAACCTACATCAACATCTAAACGACTAAATCACATTTTTTCAATAACATTGACAAAAACAGAACGTAATTTATTTACCTCTCTCTTACTCATTTACAAATTCAGATTTTATCGCACAAGTTACTATTTACACAATTTTTTGTCTGATCTAATTTTTAATATAGAACAGATATTTTGTTTCCAATGAGTAGTTTTACTTTTATAAAACAAAACCCAACAAGAATTTATTTAAGTATTACATTGAACAACTTTGTGATCAAAAAATAAATAAATTTTGTGCAGTAGTGTATATTCGTATAATACAAGTAACAACAAAAGTAATAACAAAGTGTGAATTACCAATTATGAGCAAATTAATTAATGTGCAAGCAAAAGTTTTAAGTTCGAGAGTTACAGTGTAACTATAAACCCAATGTATTTGCAAAGTTAATAGAATAGAATAAAACGGTAACAACATTATTAAAGCAGTTCATTTTTATCAATAACATTTGCAATATCAGCAAACGTAAATAAAAACTGTGGCATAAGACGAAACATAAGTTGAAAAATAATTCAATGCGCAAAAGAACAGGATTACGGTTTGAAATTAAAAACATATGGATTCAGTTACTTCAGAAGACTCTCAAACTATTGCTAGTTCAAATAGAATTCATAAAATATCTGACTAAAACAATTAGCAACTCGCAATGCCCAAAAAAATCAATATTTATTGAATTATTTTGTCCGATTCAAATAAAATATTTACCTTTTGAACAAATTTTTAACACATTTTTTAGTGTGGTATTTACATATAGAAGGAATTTCTGAAAATAACTTTCCTTTTTCGAACACGAAGTTTCCTGATAAATATTGGAAATCAAATATTAAGAAAATATGTATGCCTTAGGGCTTCTATTCCGAATTTCGGAAAATTTCGGAAAATTTCGGAAAATTTCGAAAAATTTCGGAAAATAATAAAAAAATCCTTTCCATGGTGATTCAATCTGTTTCCTAATTGAAATTTATTAATAATATAATAAAATGATTGAGATTGACTCTTAAAACATTAATTTAACTGGCCCTTGCTCAAATTTTATACATAAGTTAAAATTTTTAGATAATTTTTGATCCGTTAGAATAAATGACGCCAACAATAATTATAACAATTCGCAGTTGGTAATCTAATTAGAATTGTAAATGTATATGTATGTGGAGCATTTCAAGATTCGGAAGTAGTTTTAATGATAATCAACATTAGATGGTATCAGCTTCCTCTCCTAATGCATTATAAGCACACAATCCGCTTGCGTGAGTAAACAAATTGCTCTAAATTACAGATATTACATTTCAACATGACTCTAATACTGCTTCATTCAAGAAACTATTAATGTTTTGAAGTTAAATATACTAGAAAACCTATTTTAAAACATTTATAATGTCCTTTCATTAATTTGTAATAGCCCATGAGATTACTAACTCATTAAGAGTTAATATATTCAGGACTGAAATAGGGTTTCATTTTCTTGCTAATATAATTCGAAATAGCTTAATAGAGTTTTTGACATTTTAGAGGGGCACTGTTTTTGTTATTTAGGACTCAGGTCATTTTATATCCGGCTCGAAGGACCATATCGATAGAATTTTTGTTCTGTATTTTGACTTACGAAATTTGGAGGAGCATCATAAAAAACCCTTTTGATTTTGATATAGAAAAGTTTTAGTTGATATTAGTTGCAGCCGTCATAATATTTTTATTTGAGTACACAATGGTTAGCACATTTTATTGAAACGACAACTTTATATCTTACTAAAAACTACCTTGTAGATTTGTTTTTTTTTCAATAAAAACATCACTGTTAAGGAAATTCAGAATTTTTTAAAGTATTGCACGAATTTTTACCGATATTAATTCTGAATGGCTTTTAGTATCGCGAAGTTAACAGGCATGGTTTACTGGTAGAGATTAATGAAACAGAGCGATGTTTTGTTTTTCACTTTTCAAAACAAACCCGTCTAACAAAATGTGTATTACAGAATAAATCAGTGCAGCCAACTTTTTAAGAGCCAATCAAATTTGAGAAATTTAAAGTATTTTATTGAAACATAATTTCTTAAACTGAAATTTGATTTGCTTTTTATCTTGTTTGAAAAGAATAAGAATGGGAGGTTGCCTACATATTTAAATTCAGATGAATTATTTGAATTTTGAATGATAAACAACAAAGTAATTAGATAAAACCTGTTTAAATTGATTGTTCGTAATTATTATATTAATATTAAAAAAAAACAAAATGCAGAATACCGATGAATGTTGGAGTGTGGTAGTTTTTAAGAAATACGGGTTTTCAATTCATTAATTCATTTTCCAAATATGTACTTATTATTTGTTTCGGTTGGTTCTTTTTTATTTCCATCCGCCCATTTTTTAAAATTCTTCTATTTCTATTTCTTTTGTGGAAAGTTAGTATTCTTTTTAATCCATCTTCTCATCGAATGTTTCACTAGTTCTTCTATTTTATTCCTTCTATATTTATCTAAAGTTCTAGTTAATCCCTATTTTTATACCTTTCATGTTTTCCTGAAGTTTCCAGAATATTCTAGATATTTACCAGAACATTCTTGTCGAGAATATTCGAAATCCAACGGATAATTTAATAACTTTCCATTTTGAACATTGAATTAAAAATTTCCCAAAATTATTTATTTCTATGTTGATTTTTTTGTAATTGCTATTCAATTATTTTATTTATTGAGTGTAATTAACTTTACATAACATAGTTTATAAAAGACAATATTAAACCCAAACCTAGAAAGACTTAAATAAGCTCAAAAATGCTGCGAACAGAATGAAAAAAATAACTAAATTTCCATTGGATACCTTTTTGTTTTTATTAAAATATTTAAAAAAATGTTTGCAAAAGCCTCATGTTTTCCATAAGATATTCAACTTATTTTTTCTTTTTTCATATGCTCCATTTAATTCGCCTTTTCATAGTTCATTAATTCTGAATTAAATACATTGTGAAATATAAAGTAAAGAAACAAACAAGAATAGTACGACGGCCGTTCGAAAATTGCCAGTTTAATTGAAAAAGTTGATACGAGCAACTCCAAGGTCTTACGGTTTTGGAAATTGTAGCAGTTAAAAAGTTTTATTTTAGATATTAAACGTATTCATATTCAACATTAATTTCTACTGATTTATTAAAGAGTTACATAGCTACAATGCTTTGTAATAATTACTTTTTTAATTGAGGTAAGTTCAACTGCGAGCAGGTAAAATTAGAGTCTATAATTCATTTGGAGTGGAGGATTAACTTTTAGTTATGTAAGCATAACCAAATGATATTTTAGAATGAATAGATAATAACTTCTCTAAATAAATCTAAATATGCGCCAAAAAATAAGTACTAGTTTTTTGAACATTGTTTACAAAAATTCAGTAGCAAATTGCAGATTAAGGGTTAATTTAGAAAAGAATACTGAACTAAACCTTTCATATATAAATTTTAAAAACGTTTATTTTTCTGAAAAGAATGCTCGAGAAATCTTAATGGCTTTAAAATAAAATCAGAACTGTTTACTGTTTTCTTGAAGAGCATATTTACAGAATTAGATGGATTGTTATGAAATTACTCAAGATGAAAGTCGAAATTTCATTTTTCTAATAAAATATTCATTTATTATTTACTAAAATAAGTGTTTTTATAGTTTGTGCTTTTAAAGAGGTTTTCCCATTTATTTGCTTGGATAAATAGATCTTTGAGCTCTGTCAATATCATTAACATAATAAAAAAAGCAAAAGACAAAATATTTATCAATTTGGTCCCTTGGAAATACTAATAAAAAAACATTGTCACGGATAAAACAAATAATGAAAGCAGAATGGAAATTGAAAGTGATTGGAGACATTTTTAAGTCATTCGAAATGGAACTCGGAGGCATTTTATCCAGTTCGAAATTAAAGAAGGTAGCAAATTGGATGGTATAATAAAACTGAAGATCATGGGATGAATACTTGGATTTTTTGGAGTGTATTAAGGATTGTTTGTGAGGTTGTGAAGTTAGAGCAGGCTCGTTTTCGTTATTGATCTCGCAAATTGTTTTCTACTCTGGAAAATTTATTAAAATAACTATTGCCAGTACCAACTGTTTTAATATGTTAATCAATGAAGGAAGTTTTTGGCTTTTATTGCAATAATCTTAATAATTGGCAATATTAAAAAGAAATAGAAAATATTAATAAATTCACTAAAGAAGTAGAAGAAAAACAAGGGTGGAGAATTAAAATAGAAATGAAAACATCATTAAAAATATAGGAAAGAGGAGAAAGTATACTAAAAGAACAATTTAAAAAACACCAGGGCAAACTGAAGCTTCAATAGAAATAATACAAGAGCAAATTAATATATTTCAAGAACACATTAAAGCAATTTAGAACCAAATTCTAGCTATAAAACTAAAAGGGGAGATAAAATCAGAAATAGCAAACTTTCAACAGATTTTAAAAGAAAGAATCAACAAAAAAAACTAATAATATAAATCACATTGAAAATAATGTTATTGTCGAGTTTTAAGGTGAAAGAGTGAGATGTATAAAAAAATAGGGAATAAAAATTAAAAAAATGATAATAAAAATAATAGATAATAGATTTTTAATGTGAAGAAGAATATTATGAAGGAATAAAAATGGTAATAATAAAAACTGAAATTTTGATTAAATATGAAACGAGAATGGCAGGAGATTTTATACATAAAGAAAAGAAAAATATGAAAAAAGTTAAATTGATATTTTATCCAAGTCCATATCAACAGATATAACAACTAAAAGAATAAATAAATAAATTATTACATGAAGGGGTAATAGCAAACGTTAGTAAAGATAAGAATGCCAAAAAGAACTTAAGAGTACATAAAAAGTAAAAAAAATATATTACGTAAAATAGAGGATAGAATAACACGTGATCGAAAATAACACAATGAAGATGGATAAAAAAATAGTAAATCTATCACACAAATAAACAAAAAAATAAAAATATATTTAATTTAATTTTTTTAATGAAGCCTAAATATTATTTTCATTTATTTACTGGAATATGAAAAAAATCAAAATATCATTTAGGGGAATTATTATGTTAATTAAAGAAACAAGTTTTTTGTTGTTGTTATGGATGTGAGTTATGATTTTGATAAATTGTGGAGAATTACATTATAAACAATTATCTGTCATTATATCAAAAAAATTGAGAAGAAACTAAAAAATTTAAAAATTATTGTAATAGAAATCTCTATAAGAATTAAAAAGTACAGTACCTTGCGGCATTATTTTAGAATAAATAAATTAAAATTTATTTTTATTATTTAAATTCTAAATAGAAAGTGATATTTTTAGAATCTTTATTTATAGACCAAAAATTTGCAAATGAACTTCAAGTTGTTGAATTTTTATTTAATAAATGATAGAAAACTTGTATGAACAATTAATGTAAAAAGGTAGTCTAATATTTCAACTTTTGAAGTGAAATCAAAAAAATAAATAAATAATATAATAGAATTCGAATTCACATAGATTCACATATGATGTCACAGGAGAATACAAAATAAATATGTCATCGTTATATTGCAACAAAATATTTTCAAATAACCCTTTCAGTATGAAAAATTGTAAAGTAATTAATTTATAATCTATTGCAGTTATTTTGTATGATTATTCATAGTATTTTTTTTTAAATGTGAAAGAAAGTTTGTATGAAAAGTATGAAAACTGGCTTTCTAAAACTTAAATTTTGAATAATTGATTTTGATTTATAGAGAGTGGAGTAGAATATACAGAGTTTAAAATTCAAATTTAAAAAGAGTTTTAATTATCTAAATTCAAGAGATTCAAAAGTGATCATTTATTGAAATTTCTTAATATTTAATAGTCCAACTTAAAAATTTAGATTTTTCAATCATTAATAATTTCACTGTTTCATCTATTTTTAAATAGTAGTAAATCGAAAACCACTTAGTTAATAAATGAAGTAATTACATAAATTTAGATATCACCACAAAATATGAAAACAAAAAAATATTACAGTAAAATAAAAATATAATTTTATAACACTATTTATTCAGATAGTTACAGTTCAGGTTATTTTTATTATAAATAAGAAGACATTTCTTACTATGCTTTTTCGCAATAATTATTTTGTAGTTTTATGAACATACATATTTTCTAATTAATAACTAATGCTCTCTTACTAGAATATTTGATTAGGTTAGTCTAAATGAACTATTAAATAATAACGTTGCTTTTTGTTTAAACGAATAAAGTTTGCACTCGGCTTTATCAGTTTATATATAAACTACAGAAACTCGTAGCTGTTGTAATATTCTACAGAATATTAGTTTCGAAATTTCTGAACTTATTGTTGTTGATACCGGTAAATTCTAATTCCACAATAATCCACAGAAATGTCATTAGGTTTTGTGGCGGGATCTCGAATTTCTGTAACGAATAAAGCAAAACACGGACGTATTGTATATTCATGAAGTCCACAGAGTTAGCCATTTTAATTAGATTAAAATTAACTCACGTCGAAAAATGTTAAGCCTTCACTACAAATTGGCTTATTAAATTTTCATGAAGAGTTGAAAATAAATACTATGTAAGGTGCTAATTAGGAAAAATGGCAGAAATTTAATTTGCAAAAACGGCGAGATTTGCAAATTAAATAACAAAATTAATATAATTAAGACTTGTGTAGTTTAGTAAATTTTTTCATGTGTAAATTACATTTCTAATAATTTTGGCACATCACGTAAAAATATGAAATTAGTATTAAACAAAAAATGTAAGTTTTAATATTAGAAATTTTTTTATTATTATAAGTACAGTATGTTTAATAACTGCCCCCCATACTAAATCCTTTACGAAAAAATATTTGATTTTATGTTCTGCTTAATCATATTTTTTATCCATCCCGAAAAAGCATAGAAACAATTATTTTAGAAAATAGTAAATAAATGTAGAAGATTGAGGTTGTTGGATGGCGTCCAGAAAATTAAAACAAGAATTCTGTTTTTATTTCATTGCCGACGTTTCGGTCTTTTATTGGGTCATCTTCAGGGCACTACAAACAACGTAAACATACAATATTTTTTTTTATTATAACAAAGAAATTCAAAAATGATTAAATTATAAAATCAAAAGACAAAAAAGGTGTGGCTTACGGTAAACATTTTTTAGGTTCTTTTAGTCAATATAAAAATCTTGTACATAACAACAAAACTTTTTTTAACAAATTCTAATATTATAATATAAATAACTATTTTATTACATAATTGAAACAACTCTTCTCAACTTTCATCGTGAGTAATTTAATAACAATTCATCTAGCTAATTCTGTAAATATGCTCTTCAAGAAACCAAAAAGCCATAAAGCAATTCTCGAGCATTCTTTACAGAAAAATAAAAGTTTTTGAAGTTTGTATTTGAGATGTATAATTCAGGATTTTAATTAAACCATTAACTTGTAAGTTGGTACTTAACTCTTTGTAAACAATTTCCAAAGAAAAAAGCATTTTAATTAATTTGGACTAGATCGTTTATTAATTCCAAAATATCAAGTTACACATCATATGTTTATATCTACAAAACTAAAAGTTAACAATCATTTTCTTCACTTGTTTGATGCTGAACTTGTATCAATTAAAAAAGTGGTTTTTAAAGGAATTGTTACGGTGCAACTCTTTAATAAAGCAGTAGAAATTAGTGTTGAACGTGAACAATTTTAATCGCTTTTTGTTTTTCCTATATTTGCTTCCCATACTTTTTGCCGGTTTTCTCTTTTTCATTCTTTGTAAGTGTCTCCACCAGCATAATTATCGCTGCCGAATGTACTTCATAAGTAATATTATCTCAAGGTTCTATTATATTTGCAAGTTTTTTATTCTTGTTGTTTGATTGACTATTTTTAACTGTTGTTGCAAAAATTGAGGATTTTCTTTGCGCCAAATTTAGTGTATTTTCTACTTTTGATTTTAATCTATTATCTGTGATTTTTTCTTATTAAATGTTATTTTGTCCTATCTAAGAATTTTTCTATTTTTAACCAGCTAATTACATCTAAACCCTTTCTTTTCTTATTGTTATTATATTTTGGACATTTCCCTCTTCACCTATGTTATTTTGTACTTTATTTTGCTCCTTATTATCTTCTACTTGCTCAAGTAGTTGCTTAAAATACTTTTTCCTTTGGTCCATTAGTTTTGTTCTTTTGTGAGAATATCCCATTTCTCCTTTGTGTACATTTCTTCGTATCTCTTACCATATTTTAGTGATCTTAGTAATTTTATAAAACAATTTCTGATTACTTTTGCTGTGATTTTTCATTTCATTACCAAAATCTGCCCACCTATTTTCATTTATTTCGATTACTGAAACTTTTCTCTGACTTTAGTCCCTGAACAGGAAATACAATTTATATCCGGTAATATAGGGGATATTTCAAACACTAGTTTCGGTATTTTGCTTCGTTCCCACCTCGCGACAAGTAAAAAAAAGTTTTGGAAATCGATGTCTATTGATTTTAATCTTATCTTTCGTTCTTTATCATTTCTTACAAATTAAAAATCGTGGTTTACTAACTGACCGGTAAAACAAAAAATATTTTCTCCTTATTTTATTTTTCGAAGACCTTTGTGTGTGGCAGTGAGCCTTAAGTGCAAATATTTGTTGTATTAAAAATTGTGATATAATTTTGAAATAAAATTTGAACTGATTGTTGCTTTCTGTTAGGTCATTGATAGGTTTAGACTTCAACTTTAAATAAAAATGAGATAATCAACCTACAATCCTTCGAGCTGCAAGTTTAAAATAGTGATATTCAAATTTTCAAATTATTCAGTGACAAGAAAAAATAAATCGTGTAATATTTTTCCTCTAAAAAAAATCAACTCTTTTTCTTCTTTTTATTTCTTTTTTTATTAATGAGGATACTTGATAGGTAGTGATCACTTCCTGCTCTTAAAAAAGGTAAGAGAGAAGAAAACAGTAGGAAGAAAAAAATTAAAGATAAAAGTAGAAAATATCACGACTTATAAATTAAAAAAGAAAAAGTTGTAGAAGAATATGCTTGGACTTTTAAAGAAATGATATGACTAGAGCAACTAAAAAAAAACCACACAGAAATTATTTAAAGTAGCGATAAATAAGGCAACAACTCTGATATCAGGAGTAACTAACCAAATAAGTAAGTTTTAGATATATTAAAAAAAAATGGAAGAATGGGAACCTACATGTCATTTTATTTTTTTATTTAATTTAAACGTTTATTATCCACTCTAGAAGCTATAAAAAAAAATACTATTGGCACAGTTTAAACACTAGTTTTGGAAAAATATTTCATTTTATTTAACATTACCAAATTCAATACCATATGCATATATAATTTTTTTTTTCGAGAAAAAAACCCACTTGTTTCGATAGAAATAGGCAAAACGAAAAGATAGTCAAGATTTACGAATTATTTCAAATGAGATGTCATTCAATCCCTGTTGCTATTTAAAATATTTAAAAAGCTACTTACCCAGCCCATGGTTAATATCTGTGATGAAATTTTTATTAATAACTAACTACATCCGGCCACGTGTGGCTGTGGCTCAGTCTGGTTAAATAAAAAAAAGAAAAAAGAAATAAATCAAATCTAAGAAAATTCAATATAATAATGCAATCGGAAATATTGAAACGGAATCATAAAATATTCAGTATAGCATGTGTTGCTTTTACATCTAACGGATTGCGTTGTTTTTTTAAAAAACCAAGTTATTACATCTCTCGAATATCTTTAGTTAGTTAGTTGGGAGGGGGGGAGGTAACACTTACGAATCGCATTGTATGAAGCGAGTCTTATGTGACTAGAGAAAAACAAGATGAGAAAACAAACAAGGTATAAATCATTGCATGATTTCGGCTTATTCGATTTAATATTCTTTCTTTCACTTTCGGTTCTCTAAACATTCGGTTGCCCTTTTATCGATAGTATCCACCAATGTCAATATCTTTTGTTTACGTACTTCTGACGTCACGACTTTTCTTATAACACGAAATGAAGTGTTTATTTTGCTCTTGTGGGTATTTCATATAAACAGAATATAGAAGTATTTTCTTAAATCCTTAATCCTTAATAAATAAAGAGGTGAGAAGTTCGAATTTTATTTTTTATTTGTCATTCCATTTTATGCTATAACTTTAGAAATGCATCGAATAAGGAAATGATTTAGTTATACGAACATCACGTTCAAACCTTTTATGTGCCATGTTTACAGTTTCATTTTGTAGAATTGTCAATTTTATGAGTAGTTTTCTAGTTTTAATGTGAGTTAACACTTTCGTTATGTTAACCCATAAAAGGCAAAGAGAAATATTACTCCAGCACAACGAATTAGCATCTCTAAAAGCATTATACGTGTTAAACAACAGAAATAAAATATTTAGAGTAGTATACGTTTACTACTAATTTGAAAATAAAATTTTTAGAATTATGACGCATTCATTAAAACGGTCCATAAAGTTGTAAGCTCGGTGCAAGTTTTACATGAATATTCCGGTATCTAATAGATATATTTTAGATGGCGCCAGAGCCAGGCAATAGTGGAAGATTTTGATCGTATAATCCGTAGAAATAACAGCGAAAATCTGTGGTCTATCTGATAGAAAATGAAGTGTCGACTCCTGCGTCATCCTTCTCGCCTACGGACTCATCCGGGTTGCTCTTGCTGTGCTTCTACTGGAATTTGGTTATTAAAATTCCTCGCAGTCTCGATCCAGAGTCGCCTCGCCTCGCCTTCCATACTTTCAACTACTAAATGATTTTTAGGAACGTCTCTGAAATATTACTCGATATCCGGAAGGCTTTGGCTTTTCACTAAGAGTTTTAAAAGGCTGCATTTTCTAATCTATAATAATGGCACTATAGAGCAGTACACAATAACTCCTTGATAATCGATATTTGATATATTTTATTTTATACCAAAATTTGAGGATTGAACCTAATATACAATATGTCCCCCTAAGAAAAAAAGTTATTCTTCATAAAAAGTTCTGCATTATGTAAAACCTAGGATATAGTCATTAAATATCAAATTTTTTCAGTGGTATACGAGGTTTGTCAAAAAATATGAGTTAATTAAAAATTACGTTTAAATATGCAAGTACATCAATTTACATTAATAAAATTATTTTTAAAACGTATGTTTAATGCAAATTTAACTGTAGTGCACTTATTACGCATTTTAATTGCAAAATTATTAGAAAACATCGAAAAACTAAAAGGTTATCATGTGTTTCGTAATCACAAGAGATAAATGTTCATTCAAAATAGAAATATTAGTAAAAAATAAAATAATCTGAAGTTTTAATTTAAATGGATGCACTTGCATATTTAAACGTAATTTTTAATACTGATCAACTTTTTTAGTAACATTTTTCGATATTGTCAAATTTAAAGGTACTTTACTCTTGAGTAACACTCATATTTTTTGACAAACCTCGTATACCACTGAAAAAATTTGATATTTGATGACTGTATTCTAGGTTTTAGATAATGCAGAACTTTTTATGAAGAATAACTTTTTTTCCTAAAATTAATAATAAAAAAGTTTTCCATATGATTCCAACTTAGGGGGACATATTGTATATAATTTATAAATGAATTTTAACAATAGAATGTAAACATTTTCACTGTTCTTATGTGTTTTGTAAGTAATTTCATTCCATAACAAGTGATAGAATGAATATTCCGTAATTGTTCTAAACAATATCGACAGCCACGGATGTGAAAACTGTCAATGGCAGATGTAAATGGCGGCGTCGTAAAAACTAATTTTAATTTAAATGAAGTAATGAGTGAAAATTCGAGTAAATTTCTGGTCGTGGAGAAAAATACAGTCTGTTACTCGATTAGAATAACAATATTCGATACTTGTTCTTCCACTCGTGACGATTTTTTTTCATTCTAACCTTATTAAGGTATCTACTATTATACTATACTGATTACATTTCTCCATGTTTTCCTATTTTCTGTTTTTCTCTAATTTGTAACTCTCGCCGTTCGCAAATTCTTTTGTTTTCCCTGTAACCATTTTATTCTATGTCTTTCGCGTCCCTTCCTCCCTCTTGGGAACCCCTTTTAGTATTAATTGGCAGTTTGTTTCCTGCTCTCAATATATACGATAACTATATGGTTGTTTTATTCTTGTTATTATGTCGATTTCCTTTAGCTCTTGCTAAATTTTGTTGGATCTTGTCCTATATTCAGTGTTTCATATTTTAATTGTTCCAGTATGGCTTTCATGATTTGCCTCTCTATTATTCATAGATATTTTTCTTAAAAGAATTTTAATTTATCCCATCCTCGTAGATTATTTACAAAACTTCTGAATTTTATTTTGATAAAAATATTGAACGGAAACCGATCCATAACTTACTTTTTTAGAGCAGTTTTAGAAGTTTTTTAGTACAGCCGCTATTCAGTGTTCCTTAACAACTTTGATAATAATTAATCGCTTTTTGTTTCCTTAGAAATTTCTAGGGCAACCGATCAGAAATTTTAGCACAATGCGCTCTGCAGCCAACTTCCATAAACTTTGGACAATGTGAAAAAGTCATAAAAGGTAGAGCAAGTAAACGTTTTTACCAGCAACCAAGTTTATAGTAATTATAATGTCACACCAAAGGATAAGATCTGAGTAATAAATTATTCACATTTATAACTGATTTTTTTTTCTGTATATTAAGAGCATACTGACGTTAGTTACATAGTTTTATTCGGATATATAAAATTCTAAAGAGCAAAAATGTTTCTTGTATGTATCTAATATATAAATATTTTTGATGTAAAGTGAATTTCAAACTGTTTTCCACTATATTGAAAATTTATTGAAAGGCATCAAAAATTATTTAGATGTTTCAAATAAACATGTTTATGCAGCGTGACACGCTGCTGTGAGATTCGCAGCAATATGAATTCTGAAACTGCAGGCAAAATTTAGTTCAGAATTGATTTGCATACATAAATAATTTGGCGTAGTGTATAGATACGAGAAATTTCTTTAACAAATGAAGATATACAACTTTAGTACGTCAATTCTCCTTTTGAGAAAAATGCAAAAATTTTAATATTCGCACGTCTGCCACCGACTATTACATTTTTCATACAGGTTTTATTTTTCAAATATTTGCTCTACAGGAAAATTCAAGGTGCATCGAATTTCCTCACGTTTGAAAGGTCTTTGGCAATATTAAGATGAGGTTTTCACGTCATTTAATACATCGCTTAATCCTAGAGAATAAAAAATAGGAGTACTTCAAAACTATAACGTATTTTGATATATTTGCGAATTTTTCATTCAATATCATTGGTGTCACAATGTAGCGTTTGTAACATTATAATGCACCTATTGATGTGTAAATAATTGTAGGGTTAATACAAAACAAGAACAGTGTGACTCTTCCAGAATTTTTTAGGACATTTTGTGCCAAAGAAAAAGCGAACTAATAATATAATGACTCTGGCTTGCTAATCCAAAAATAGGGATCTGGGAGATAAAGAATTCTCTGTCAAAAAGTCAAAAATTTTATAATGTCTACAAGTTGTAAGATAGAATAGATTTTGTGCTTTCTTTTGGAAATCAACTCCTAGAAGAGAAGATTTCTTGTAGGATGGCTAAAGGACCACCAATACAATACCGGCATCGAATTGCAGGGTTAGCTTTGGTTTGAAATTATGCATGGACTAATTAAGATTGGAGTAAGCTACCCTTTTCGTATAAAAGACATTTTTCCCTTAATAAGTCAAACGGATGTTGGCGAGTATGGAGAAGACCAGGATAAAGATATGCTTCACTTGCTTCAATTGACCAGCGGCTATTATTTGGTTGAGGATCGGTTCAGGACTGGGAGGAAATTTCTGGAAGAAGTGGAATTCAGCCGAGTTAAATAGCCCGCTCACAATCCGGACGTGAATCCTATCGAACGTTTCTAGGATGAGTTGCAACGATGTATTTATAGAGCATACATCAGTTTCAACAACAAACTATTAGTTCAAATAATGTTATTGCAGGAACAATATCGACAACATGTGATTAAAAAATGGTGGGTATGTATATATCTACATTTAGATATTAGTATGTCTACCACCACATGTGATATTGTATTGCTTTAAGTCGAACGGAGTATTTAAGTTCTTACGATAGATTTGTCAACGAATATCAGACAGGTTGGATGTGTCTATTTCTTCGATCTCAACTGTTACGGCTAAATTTACTTTTAGTGATTTTTATAACATTTTATAACGAATGACAATGTTCTCAGTTTAGAGAATTTATGACGGGATAACAATTCGGGATGAAAGTTTTTTTATAGAAGCAAAAACATCTCAAAATCTTCATATTTCGGCAGCTTCACCAAACTATGCCAACTATTACTATATAACAATTACAATTATAAATTCACCTATACTGTTATTTGAAGCATCAACTTACATTTAAGTAATAAGTTCGCTAAAACAATATTCAACGGTTTCTACTTAATTTTCAAAATCTGTTTTATTCTTTTCCCGAAAAATCCCTTGTATTTTAAAGATCTATAATTCTCAGGACAATTTTTTTAACTAATGAACTGGTAAATTTGGAAACAAATCTAACTACTTTTATTGGGGTATTCTTAAAAACAAATTTTAATTTAACAAATCCGTAATTTAATTAAAATCATGCCATACTTACTTTAAATTGTAAATTTATTTATTTTTGAGAATAACTTTATTAATTAAAGAATATGTTTTCGACACAACATTGGATTTTCAAATTAGCGTACAAAATATAGTTAAATTGTTAACAATTGGCAAATGCAAGCTTAAAACAAAAAAATAAAAACTCATAATTTTGAAGTAATCTCTATCTTTGGCTCGTGATTGTGTTAATAATTGACCAATTCACCATTTTATTCAAAAAGAACTAAAATATTACCAAAATCAGTCACTTCATAATCCTAGAAACAAAAAATGGAGATGCTTTATCCCATCCTAATTTTTGTTGTTTCGAAACAAACATTAATGAAAAAAGAAAAAAAAACAAATAAAATAAATGTACACAGTGTTAACGATCTGTTAGCAACAGGATCGAGAAATATCCATCGTAGCAGGGCCACGATATGAGGCGGGCGTGCTTTTGTTCGGCGGCGAAGGGTTCGCGAAATCGATAGCAGATGTTTGCAAAACAATACACATATACCAAACACCGAACCTACGAAGGTTCCAACAAAAATCTCCGGCACAGCCCACAACATCTTTGCAACCATTATTGTGTCTAACGGATATTTTATTACTATTACTGGAGGCCCGGAATAAAAATAACAACATTTTTCAGCACTTTGTATGTGTATACATTTTTAAGCTTAAAATAGGCATTTTAAGCCCATAACTGTTGTTTAAAATTCACTCATTTTAAACAAGTTTAAATAAATAATATTAAAATATTTTTGTACACCATGTACATTCTCTCGTCGATTTTCTTTACAAGACATTTGTCACGTACGCAATTTTTATTTAAACCAATAAGTAATATAAACCAATAAGTAAGGCTCCAACTTACGGGTTAACACTAACCAATTAGAATCACTATTTCTGACCTCACACCTAAACCGGTCGTAATCATCCCCAGCGCTTACAGTCACAATCATTTGAGAAACTCATTAGTAACTAAGACTCAATCAACTCAAGAGAATGCACGCACTCCGCAAAAAGTCTTAAAGAAATGAATTTCTAAAGTCATTCATCGCTCTCAATAATGATTGAAAATAGTAAATAATTAGCCAAAGTTTATACAGTTAATAATTCTACTAACTAACTTGACTAATGCCGACCGTTATAAAAACGATGTAAAAAAGTTGTATTTGGTTTTGTTAAAGTTTTTGTATGAAAAACATTTATCTTTATTAGAGCTACCGAAAAATGAACCATTAATAATTGAAACGGTAATAAGTCGCTCTGTAGGCCAACATCTGTGTTGCAAAAGTATGGAAAAACAAAATAAAAACCAAGTGACAGATTTTTTATTAATATCGGTTTAACCGCAAAAGACAGACTCAGTAAAACAATTAAGAGATGTTTTCATTAGAAACAAAGATAAATAAATTAAAAAAGTCCTTCAAAAATTGATGGAAATGAAGTTAACAGCCATCATGGATAAAACGAGGAATTTCGAAAGAAAAAGAGGTAATAATAAATATAAAAGATATATATATATCTTAAAATGCCACAATATTCCAAAATTTCTTTTAAAAATTATTATGTGACTCGAGTTTCGCCCTTTCCGAGCACTATCTGGCATTATTTTTGAAATTGAAAGATTTCTTATGTACATGCTTAATTTACCATTATAAACATTCGAACCAATCACAATCAGGCAATCAGGAAAGTGTGATTTTTTACTGTACATTTTCTAAGCAATAATATTCTTTATTTTCTATAAAAATTTAGACTAAAAGTTAATCTAAAATAATTAAACTTCCCAGGTTCAATCGTTCATTTAGTAGGTACTGTTATACATTTTGGATCTATTTTAAATAAAATATAAATATTATATCCAGTACAAACATGTTCTGTAATATCATTCAAAGTAAAAAATAATGTAGGTTCATTTTTATTAAATGTAAAACCCTAAATTTCTAAATTAAAATATCTGGTATTTACAAGTTAAATTGTTCAAACTGTAATGCTATCTATATTGGTCAGATCCTTAGAAATTATGAAATGAGATGCAGTGAACGCGACTCTAAAAACAACCAGAAAAGTTACATTACGCAAAACACCTCATTGACACTAAACACTTAACAACACAATTGAAACAACAGTAGAAGTGCTTCATATAATTTACAAAAAAGAGGAACTTCATTTTTAGGAGAAATATAAAATAAAGGAATACCTAAAATGTCCTCAGTATATACATAGTACCGAATGAACAATTAAACTTGGGAAATTCAATTATTTTAGATTACCTTTTAGACTAAATATATAATATTAATTAGTTTTTTTAGAAAAAGAATAATGTGTTTGATTAGAAAAATTATAAAAAAAAATCACAGGGTATATATGTATTGCCTGATAGTTTATATTTTTATGAATGAATTCCAGAAATTAAGGGTGGAAACATCTAATCTTAAAAAGTGATAGATAAATTTAAAAATTTTAAATGATAATCAAAGCAAAACAAAAATAACATAGGAAGAACTAGAACACTAGTATTAGTAATATTATGAAGAGAAAAGATAAAAAATGGGAACGTTAATTACAAACCAAAGGTAGAACAAGAATAATAAAGAAACTCGGCACCATCTGGTAGAACTGGAATAAGAATATGCTGATAGTGAGAATAGTTTAAAATATAATCCCACTTTTATAGTAAAATGAAAACCTCCACTTTAACCATTAGCGCGCTGCGCTAATGAACAAGAGGTTTTCGACATTTCCAGTACTATGTTTTATTGCATGACGAGACCAATATTTTTATTTAGCTTGATTTTTTACCGAAACCTGTCAAGCATTAAACAAAATCGATTTTCTAAATGCTCCAATGCCTTTGCCCGAATTGCCAATTTATACTGACCTGCATCCCATTCGTTTCAACGTACCGTTTACATTATCACAGACGGTGCATCTACCAAAATGGCCGCTTCCATTAACCTTAACATCGAACACAACTTAAGATATCCCCATGTAATAAATTGGTCTCGAATTTAGTCCTCGTCGATCATTACATGTTCCCTATTTAATTAATTTTGGACTAGTTATCCAAAAATTATTTTTGGATGCTTTCGAAACATCCTTTGGCACGTAATCTTTTATCTAAATCAGACTTTAAAAAATTCCCGTCAGAATAGAGGAATTATTATGTTGGCTTGATATTAATGGCGTGGTAGAACGTTTAGTTGACACGGAAAATAAATCGTTCTTAATGATGATTTGAAGTGAATTTTGGATTAATCAAGATTAAAAGTTTAACAGCTATGGCGAGGAGTCGCCCGGTTCCCGGATGGGGTTGTATTAGATTGGAGATTGCTTCGATTTTTCATTTGATTTAGGGATAATGCGAAAAACCCTATACAAAATTGATTGGAGCGGTAAAGAATTAAGATTTATAGTACCAATACATTTAACCATCGTTTTAATATACTGTATGGTACAAATGAAAGGAATACATTCATTATTTCGTAAATCGGCGATTTTAGGGGAAAATTCTGAAACCCGTCGATTTTTATTTTTAAATGGACGTTTCGTCAGATCAGGTTTCAGGTTTCAGGATTTTCCCCTAAAATGAACTAATGAATTTATTCCTTTCATTTGGACTATACTGTATAGTGCATACATGTTTAATAAAAAATTAATCTATATTAGAATCATGGCATAATATTCAGTCTGCAAAAATGTAGATAATCAAAATTCCAACAGTAATGTAAAATTAATATTGGCATAAATATAATTTATAATTTGCGCAAATTGATTATTATTGTATATCTATAAAACTTTCAAAACACGCTGCTAAATCTATCAAATAACGAAAATATATCACGGCAAAAATATATTACGGAGTTATTTTGAAATTCAAATTTTCTCTATTAATCACCATAAATTGCAGTATAAATTCGAGAAGCGTACTGTTTGCGAATGTAACATTATTTTATTTTATTTAATAAACGAACACTCTGCAGTTTTATAGTATGATAAACTTTGACTCCCACTGATGGTTAATGTGCATTTATATTTGATTTGTTTGCCTGTCCCTATAAAAAACCACTAGCGCAATAATAACCCGTTCAATTTCATTACATTTCTCTCGGCTCTTTTATTACATAATATTCTCTAATTAATATACTGGGTGAGTCCTATAGAATGGACCATATTGTAATTGCTGCACGTCGTCTTCCTGTAAAACTCTGAGCGAAACACGGAGAACTTTTCTAAATATGACTAAGTGACTGCAAGTATAATAGATTAATAATTCATGTGATTTATCAGATAAGGTTTTTAACTCAATACTTTTAATAAAAAATATTTATACAGAAAAAGAGGTTTGGATCGTTTAAATTAGACATACGATCAGAATGATTATTTCTAACTTATGATTTTGTGGAATTTATTCATTTTAAACGTAAAAGATAAAACATACTTATCTTAAAATTCCGTTATATTCTAATATTTTTAAATATTATTATGATCTGAATCTTGCCGAGTTCATTAATAAGTAGCCAGATGATTTTGTTATTATTGCAAAAATGAACTTCTTTCTTCAATTTTAATTTTTAGCGGTGCTACTTTATTTGGCCGGAAGCAATGATCTCATTGGCTAGCATAATCCCACTTTTGTGATTTAAACAAGTCCTTAAATATCCCAGAGATGATCAATAAAATTGTCAATTGCAATTAACTGTTGCATCATTGATGGGACTGATTGACCGCCTGAAGCGATTATCAATAAATTGAAAACAATTGATAGTAGTTTCGTCAGTAACAACCAGAAGGAATTGATAGAATACTTGAGATAAATACAACAACTTTTGTATTTAGAATTAAACTAACCCAATTTCAATCAATCGTCTACGGGGCACTTAGCTTTCTTTAAGTAATGATTTTTTGATTATTACTGATTTTATGGTAATCTGATTATTTATGAAATTTGGTATTTTGACAATTTTGTATTTACTTAAGCCCATAATATAATTTCCTTTTGTATTTTAGAAAGATTTTTGTTTTTAGGTCATTTCAATTCATTGAATTTGTACATTTAAAATAAAGAAGTATTTTATTAAGATGTTTAAATTTAAATAAATATTACTTCTTTTTAGACTTTTTAGTTCAACTTTCTTTAGAGAGTTAATTTTATATAATTTATCATTTTTATAATATAGTTGATACTTCACAGGATTTAAAGGTTCTAAATTATTATTTTAAATTTCCTCTTTAATTTAGGTTGATTCATCAATAGATATTACTATTTTTCTCAATTTTTTCCGTAATATGGAATTATTGTTTGTTGAACAACTATGGAATTAAAAAAAATACGCCTTTAAGCTTTTTTTGCTAGATTTAGTAATTTTATGTTTTTTATCTATTTCTAAAAAAATTTTGTTTTTAATGGTGAATCTGCAACCAAATCTTAAAAGTTTCAAAGCATTTTATTTAAGACTACAATATAGTCATTTTAACTGATACTGAATCATGGAGTTTACATTTTTGTATAAATAAACAAGCATAATTTTAATTAATCTCTTAATTATTTTAAAACTTCCTTGGGTTGCAATTATTTCTCTCATAAAGCATTCTCCAGCTGAGAATAGCTTGGCCAGCTTAATTAATAATTTATTTAGACTAATTACAATGCAACTCTGCACAAAACCACCATCGATGATCTGATATTAAGCTTGAATAATTTAGCTGGAATTTTAAATTTATTTTCTATACGACACAACGCTGGGATGGATAAAGATAAAAGAACTAGACGAAATTATTTTTATTAATTACCAGATTAATCATTGAAATAATTGGTGGTGCTTATTTATTTGAAAATTAACAATTTACGTTCAATATAAACCTTAATTATAAATTTCAATTAATCACGATTCTGCATAATCATGCGTTTGATATGATAATGTAAGCGTTTCCAATACAATTGTAATTGTGTTGATGTACCGTAATATAATATTATTATACAGAGCGTTTACAAAACCCAATAAATATTAATGAACTAAAATGTTTTCCTACTTAAAGAAACCACACGTTCCTAATGAATTGGCGGATTTTTATAAACGCCATTATTTAGCCGGCAAATCGATCTCTGGGAAGTATTTCTCCCGGACAAGGGGCTGTTAAAAACAGGTGATATATTGTGTTAGGAAATACCGTTCTATGTGAAAATTATAGACCAGAGATAAATCTTCGGCGCCTTGACGTGAAGCTGAAGTGAAAGTCACTTAAATATTAATGAATCCTTCGAGCTGAAGATCGCAAAACGTAAGCAACAGAAACGACTTTTTACGTGCTGCTGAATTACAGGTGGCAAATGTGGATCGTAGTCTAGTCAATTCAATGTCACACCGAAAAAATTCTCAGCAAAAATAAATAATAAAAGCTTCCTGCCACGTTATATAAACTATTGCGCTAATATAACGTTGGTAAATGTTCGAGTAAACAAGGAGGATAATGCAAAAAAATTATGAGTAATCACGATACAAATCAAATTGAAAATAATTTTCAACAATGTGACGGTTAGGTTTTTCTTTAATCTCAACTTATGGCGCTTGCATTAATTTTGCCGCACGTGTTGATTAGTTTACTCTTAGGCATTTAGGTTAAAACAAAAATGTTGATTAATCTTTTAGATTAGGTGCATTCCCATTATTAAATAATAGTGATTAGTGATGCTAGTACTTTTTATTTCTGACTATAACTTTTTCGAAATATTCACGAGCTTTATCTTTATAATAATTTAATAATAGTTTTTACGCTTGAGATTTTATTGGGGTTACAATTCCGGGTAGGAAAAGTGTTTACACAGAAAACCCCAAATCCCATATCCGGTTCTTCAGACTTGACCATTTCTTATACAGAGTGGACCAAAAGCCTGGAAACGGTCAATTATTGCTAGTCCGAATTCTACAAAATTTGGGATGAGTCTATTTTGGGATACGGAGATTCCAGATTTAACATTTGCAATGTAACAAATATGAACACCTACTTTCTTTTTTAACTTTTACTTTATTTATCAAGTTAAGTGCTAAAATATTCGATAATAAATATAAATATCGACAATAAACTCTTGGAAAATATAGAAATTACAAACATTTTAAAAAGTGATCCATTTATTGTGACTATTTTATTTGAATAAGGAAATAATTGCAAACAGGAAATAAACGTCAATTTTCAACTAAAGTTAAAATATCATAAACGAAGTATCAACAGTTAAATTAAAAAGGTTGAATAATATAAATAATAAATAAAACCACTTCAATGATCTGCTATAAAAACATCCTTTATAACTTTCGTGTCATTTTAAATAAAGTTGGAGTGTATTTTTAATTAATCAGAATGATGTCTTTTCTTTTTCAATTCAAATTGGGAATTATAATGATCTATATTGTAGATTTTATATTAATATCTTTTACCGGAATTCGGAGAAAATATCGAATATTCAAATAAAGAAAATTTAATGGCAGCAGAGATTCTAATTATTAAAGTCAACCTAATTCAGAATCTCTTGGCTGAAGTGTCTGAATTAATAATAAAAATACCACAAGTTCGAACTGCCGTTTTGAATATTAATAAATTTATCCATAAATTTCCTTTAGACTAAAAATGAATTAAATGAAACATTTTTGAACATAGAATGGAATTCATAGTCCAACATATCAATTTTTATACAGTCCAAAATCAAACCAAAAATATTAAATATTTTCAAATTAATATAAACTTCAATATTATATAAAATAATAGTGATGTATAAATTAAAAAACTTCACAATATTTTGTACAGCGCGTGACTTCTCTTATTGGCTTTTTATTTATGACAATAAGACTAATATTGTTTTTATGAGTTTTTTGAATTATTAAAAACGTTCGCTTTGTATAAGTACAATTCTAACAATATCCTCTACTCTGAAGGATTTATTGTGGGGTTACAATTACCGATTAGGAAAAATTCCTTACAGAGAAAACCTTAAAAAATCTGTTCCCCCATTTGATTCTATAGACGATCCCATATATTATATAAAACATCCCCTTATAGAACTGACAGTTACTTGTTATTCGAGGGTCAATTTGTGTATTTGTTTTACCACGTTTAAACTAAGTTATATTTGCTAAGAAATTATTCAATTTTTGAGAGAAATAAATCTAAACTAAAGCATTCTAAATTTTTTGGAAGAAATAAATAAATTTCTAAACTTTCATGGTACTTTTACAAGGATGGTTTTGTTACATTTTAGACCATCTCTATTTAATAATAGAAACGAAAAAATCTAAGTCGCATGTGATGAAACTTTGGACTAAAAATTTCAAATTGTATAAACTAACGAATAAGAATTAAATTCTAATAAAAAAATAGCCTTTAAAGAATGCTTTAAAGAGAAATATATTACAAATTCAAAATATTGTAATATAATTATGCCATAGAATGTTCATAATATTATTATTTTTTACATTTATCATTTATGTGAGTTTTTCCTTTGCGGATACGCTTGTGTTGACGACTAAGTTGTTTCAAAATATTTTCAATTCTCCAAAAAACGCCAAACGTTTCAATTTCCAAGGAGAACGACTGCCCCAAGAGAATTTATGTTGAATAATCTGAGTCTGGATTAATTCTATTTCCGATGCGAAATCAGCATTTTTATTGTTTTGCCGATATTTTAAAGAGAACGACTTTTTTCGCCGTACCAATAAAAATGTATATTTTTATATCTAAGCGCTCAATAAATCATAACATCCCCCAACACGGTTTGTCCTTATAAGGAACATTATATTGCTTTTAAGTTTTGAGCCCGCACCTATATCAAACTTATACACCCTAAAGTTTATACAGTACAATAAAGCTGCTAAAGGGTTTTTAATTTATTGCTAAATTTAATATTTTATTTCAAACCGGTTATTTCATAATACATATAAAAACTTTTAAGGAATATAATATATATTTCATACTTTATTAATATATCCTGCATAAATATCGATCTTGAGTTCATTCTCACAAAACTACAATCTACTTAATCTGCGATAATTTTGATTTCTCTATCATTCGAGAAAGAAACCCATTGTTCTGTTTTCGTCTTGAAGTCTTTTGACAAAAGCATATATAACCCTTCATTGCGGACCTTTCAACCCCTAATTACGAACGAAATCCCGAGGGACTCATGCGTTAGGATTTCCCACAACCATCAAATAGGGGTATGTTCCGAACAATGACAACATCGTTAGCTTGATTGTATAGCCACTCAAAACAATTATTTTAGCAGGTATGGATTGAATTTCAACATTCCTGAGTTAAGTAATAGTCTTAGCAGGAAAATACGCGTTTTGTGGTTCATATGTAAGAAACCAATTTTATTGGATATTTATGTCTACATAATGTAACAGTGTTTTATATATAGTGTGTACATAAAGTATGGAATAAATTCATTTTGAGCTAAATAAACAATTTTGAGGAAAAATTCTGAGACAAGTCGGTTTTTGATTTTAATTTAATGTATTTTTACATAACAATGAAATATACAGGGAAAACTACTTGTGAGTAAAGATACCATCGACAATTTTTTTAAACGCCACACCCTGAATATATTTTTTTAGATTGCAAATTTCAAGACGATTCCAAAAATATATCATCATCATAATATTAAACATTTCAATGGCTATAGAATACACAATAGTGTTCGGCAAATTAGTCGAGAAAACGATGTTGCTTCTACTTCTATTCATAAAGTATTAAAACATGTAAAGCTGCATCCTTTTAAGGTGCACCTTGTACAAAAACTATCAGATGATGACTCGGATCGTAGAATGGAATATAGGGAACCTTTGACGGATAAGTGTAGTAATGATCCACTTTTCGCAAAAAATGTTATTTTTGTGCTGATGAATGCACATTTACATTAAACGGTGAAGTCAACAGACAGAATTCTAGGAATTGGGCAAAGGAAAATCCTAAATAGATGAGTGAACATCACACTCAGTATCCACAGAAATAATGTTCCAAATAAAATGATTGGACCTTATTTTTTTTTATGTAACTGTAAACGGGCTAACTTATCTGCAATTTTTAATGAACTTTTTGATTCCAACTTTAATGAATTTATTCCCTAGTGCAAACATTCCGGAAATATCGATGAAAGTCTGTGGTATCAACAAGATCGGGCGCCGCCACATTATGCAGCCGCCGTTCGAACATATCTTGATGAAGTTTTCCCCAATAAGTGGATCGGTAGACGTGGACCCATTGAGTGGCCACCAAGGTCACCGGATCTCACGCCATTAGATTTCTTTTTGAGGGGATATCTAAAAAATGTTGTGTATAAAAGTAAACCCGACGACATAAATTATTTAAAAGACAAGAAGGAAGACAATTCGAACATTTACTGTAATTTATTGTGTGCCAATTTATTGTTACTGTTGTATTATTTTGTTATTTTAATTTAATTAAATTAAATGCCAAAGTTTATTAATATGAAATTTAATAATGGAATATGTTTTCACTTAAAATAATGTTGTATTATAAAAATCTAAACTTTCCTTTCAAATCTGTGTACGCCCAGCTAAATCAATTTACTTAAAATATTTTGGAAATAAAATAAATACCACTATTATGCCACATTTTTTTATTGATTAGATTGGTTTGTTAAAACATTTTAAATTCTTATTTGAGAATAATACTCCTTTTATCATAATCTCCTGTTACATCTTTATAAATCTTTAGATACAATAATGATCATTATTTAATACATTTTAGTGATATGCCAAATCTTAAGATTTCAGATTGTAAATGAAATTGCTTAGAGGTATTATTTTTGGATCCAAAAATATAAACTGATGAACTTAATGTTCATTGGGCATTATTCGATCTCTGGAATTATGATGTATATTTGTACTTTTTTTATCCTTGTAATTTTTAAATAAATATATTTATAGATAAATAATAGTTATCTTTCCATATTTATTATGATTAACTTCCAAAAATTATGAGTTGACACAATGAATTTTACTATAGTTAATTTTAATCTGAGGACCATCACATCATTAAAAACAATAATAACAATATCTATCCTAAATTATTTTCCCGAAATTTATGTCAAATTCCCAGTTACAACAGATATTAAGTTTTGAAAATTTGTTCATATCACCACACTTTTATTTCCAATGAATAAGATATTTTATTACTTCCTTTTATTTTAAATGGATTTTTTGAGTTGTCAACTGGGTAAATAATCAAATGTAAATTCTTCTCTCAACTTTTAATTGAAACATTTCATACCTTCAAAGTTTGTATCATTTCCTAAAACATTAATTACGTCAAACCTAATTCTAGGGCGCTTTTTGTTCCTTCAACAAAACAACCAAAAGATAAATATCCAGAATAAATACCGTAAATGTATAATGAGTATAACCATTAAATAACATTTGTAATAGACAAAACAAAGAGTCGAAAACGTGGAATAATCCGAATAAAAATAAAATAAATAAATTGGAATTATTTTAAATCATAATAGTCAATAGTGAGAATAATTCTTAGCGTCAGATAATAGTAAGAATCGAACATTTTATATTTTTATCCATTTTCTTAAACCTTGAATAAAATACATGTATATCAAAATATAATAAAGGGATCAAATTTCAAGTTGAAATTTTCAGCAGCTGTGACGAAAGGAAGAAAAATTGGCAATATTTGAGACATCCGGTATCGCATTAATAAAATTCATCCCAAATAGAATCAGTGGAAAGAGAATGGAGTAAAAACACTCATAATTCTCAGTCGTACGGTTTCCATTTTCTATTGATTTTCTGACAACCATTCAGAGCTCATACGCAAAAACAAATTCAAAAAAAATCGTACAAAAAAAAGAGAATGTGTTACCATCACGGCTTGTCAAATCCAAACAAGTTTTTCCAAGTTCATCTCTCATGCAGGATTCGATGTCGGCAACCATGTTGTCCTTCAGAACTTAATTTTATTCGATACTGGGTGTATATTTTCACGATGTAAATCCGAGCTGACAGAATTGCAAATTGATCCAAAAGCTACAATCATCTACTACAGTTTCAGAAATAAAAAAACTCTCACATTTTGTTCTTTATTTTATACGATTTGATCTACAATTTACAACTTCAAAAGGATTATTTAACAAACTTGTTATTTTAATAGTATTTCCCACAATTCAAAGGAAAAATGGAAAACCTTAAAGATTCATGCACTTTGGAATTCAGATAATATTAGAGTTATAGAGAAAATTATTCGAATAGAGTAATAATGAAACTGAAGATGAGATACTAAAAAATTCAAATAACAAATTTAGTTTTCATTTTACTCGATCAAAAAATGTATGAGAAATGTTGAAAGAATTCTGATAACGTTTACTAAATCCAAGGATTATCATGTCTGTCTGAGGTGGCTTCAATTTGAATAGAAAATGTAATAGAGTTAATTGTTGAATATGGGGAAGCGCAAACCTACACCGTTTACCGAATACGAATGAGATCATCTGAATTCAACCGTTTGTGAGATGTTTAAAAAATGTTTCAGAATGCAGCTTTGGAAAAAACTATAATGGGATTTTATTCAATTTTGTGATGAGCTCCAGTATTAATACGGATATACGTATGATGTAAAAAGTTTTGTTTTCACTAAAATTATGGCAGCCACATAACTTTCTACATTTGAAAATAGATCGTAAAAACAACTAAATTTATCGAAAAAAGTAATAGTTTTAAGTAAAAGTAGAACAGAAACGCCAATTTTCCCATGTAACTCTCCATAACAAAATTTAAAGTACCAAGAGTGCAAAAGTGGTTTTCTGGTGGGGATAAATCAGGTGATCTCGCAGGCCTCCACTAGCGGATGACGCCGATATATTTTATATTGCTATTTTCCGTTTACAAATTTTTATATAGTTAATTTTTATTAATTTTCGTCTTTTTAAATGACGGATATTTTGTTTTATAAATTAGAATCCTTTGTCATATTTGTTAATTTAGAACAAATAACTATTTATTTATTTTCTCAAACTTTATCAGTTGTCCTATAGTTTATATATTTTTTTTATAATTTTAGAAAAATTTAGAATGTAAATTAACGTTCTGGATGTAAAAGATAACAATTATGTAACCTTTTAATTAGTCTTAAAAACTATTTTGTAATTTTGTGCTAATTGGGTATGATCTTGTTTTGGAAATTTTTGTTTTTCTCTGGGAAAACAGCTCTACTTTCATAAAAACATGTAAAATTTATTAGAATTTTTATTAGCCTTTAAGCTAAACACTCTAATGTTAAACATAAACTGAAATTGCAGCTGCAGCGACGTAGCAGGAAATTTCTAATTCTTAACTGTTTTTATAGGGGCTTATTCCCCTACAAAATTACAGTAATACATTGTTGCAAGATAATTAAATAAGATAAACTGGTTCCCTTTATTCATTTTCTCTCTCGCCTTCACCGACTTTATTAGAATGTAAACGAATTCATTTGAGCTCACACAATTGAGAGGGTCGTATGGAGGTCACGAGTTGAGGACTTTTTCCGCTTTCCCACTAAATTCGCGGAATTCTAAAACAAGACGCCACTCTAAGACCGGCCGGGAAGTATAGAATAAGCCTTATAATTTTGTATTTTTTAGAATATTTCATATGCAAATACAACAGAGTGTGCTTTATCTACATCTGAAAGATGATTTATGCGGCTTTTGAAATAAAAGAAACATGACGGAATATGCTAATGTTCAAAAGAATACAATCTTACACCAACGATATAATAAGAAAGGTAAATTGAGCAAATCAGAGCCCTTAGAAATATTATTCCCTTTTCCAAATTTTTCTTTGAAATGAAAATCGTCATTATTTGATATCAATAATAATATAATAATAATAATAATAATACTTTATTTTACTAATTCAACGCTTTATTAAGCGGCATGATTCAATGAAAATATCTGCTATTTATTAATTATCGATAAATGGACAGTATACGTAAAGTATTTTAAACTTACCCTCGTCAAAAAATCCCCCTTTTTCTTAAACACTCAATTCTAGCCATCAAAAAAATAAATTGTTAAACTGTGTCGTTTTACGAATTTTATTGGAAAGGACCATGAACAAATTTTAATTTTTCATCACATAACTACTTAAACAAATATTTTCGTAATTTTACTGGTAGTTAAATTTATTGTCGTTAGTGTTTAAAATTAATTTATTTTAAACTGATTACAATCATATTCAACTCGCATTAGTACAAACTGTACATTTTCCAAAATAATTTTATGCATGTAATTTGTCACGTCCATAATTTTTACTTCAACCAATCCACATTTCGCTAATATACACTATAAAAATTGACCATTGAAAACTACCCTCTCTAACCTCAAAATTATTCAATTAGTCATAACCACCCCAACGCCACAGTTACAGTCACTCGATTTCCAAAAAGTGGCAAGGCAGTCACTGAGCAATGCACACACTCACTCTCCGCTGTAGATTCTTTCAAATTGTTTATCGCCCTTCACATAATTTAGAGTATAAATTTTCAAAGTTATAATAAGCGATTGAGTGAACAATTTGACCTACAATTTTTAAGTATAAAATTTACGTTATCTTTATTAAAACTTTTAAATAATAAACTGATTTTTTGAGAAAATAATCACATAGAATATATGTTTAAATCATTTTCAGTATCCACTTAAAACTACAGTCCATTTTTGAGTTAATCAATTATGCTATGCATAAAATTATACAGTGGGAGAATAATCACAAATTAGGGAAACCAGTAATTGATTGTAACTTTTATCAGCATCTTTTATTTGAGAAGAACAGACAACAGTTTTAACATTCATGAAGGGTGTAGGGTTGAGCTAATTGTTGATTGGTTGCTTAAATGTTCTATTAAATTCTCAAATAACTTTTCCAATTTATTTTTTTTATATGAAGACAAAAATATAATAGAAACGTTTAGCTATAGAAGAAGATCTGAGATACGGGCAACTCTAATCAATAAGTAAATTATTTACAATTTGCTCATAAACCGCTAGAAAACATGAACCTGAAATTAAGAACCGATGAAGAGACGATTTTGCAATATGAATACATATTTTAATGTCAGAAAAATAATAGTTTTATTAATCAGAAGGGTTTAATATCAAATTGTTAAAATACATACATGGAAACATGTATCATATTCTACACATTCAGCCAAAAATTTGAAGAAAAACATGAAAAAAATTTGTAGACGCTGCGAAATTTGTATAAAAAATAAGTATAGACAATTGGAGGTTTGGAGGTTCAAGATGGTCTAGAAAATATCTACATCTAGAAGTAGATCAATTTACGAGACACGTAATTACAATAACATAAAAGATTCAAAGTGCAAATGATTTTGTAAACCTAATCACTAATGTAACAGAAACGGAGAACATTGTCACTGTTTGAAAATGCACTTAGCGAAACTTGAACCAAAGAAAGAAATGGAAAGCTTTGGAATACTATGGAAATTAAACATAATTAAGAATATTTTGTCTTTTATATCTAACATTGTTACACTTCTCAATAAATATAACGATCATGATCATTCAGCACCAGTTTTGCATCAAAAAGTATATGGTACAGATAATTACAATTTTACCAATTTTAAAGCAAAAGTCTGAATCAGAGACAGAAGGACAGCACTTAAAAATACAATAAAATCACATACCTACAACAAAACTCGAATTGATAAAAATTGCATAAACTATGAACTCAATACAGGAAAATGTGCAAAGTTGAAACAAGCCAAACAGGAAGAAACTACAGAGATGAACTGAAATTACAAATTCAATATACAAAAGATATACAGGTAATAAAAAACAGAACTAAATCTTTTCCAAATCAAAAAAATCGAGCCCTTACAATAGATCAAAAAGAATCAGAAGACGGAGAGGAGCAAGTTTAACAAAAGTTTTACTCAGAATTTCTTTCCTCAACTACAGAGGTGTAAAAAATATTTTTTTAAATTTTGAATTTTATCATGTAGCTTTACACCTTGTACGAAAAAAGAAGTGATTTTACTAAAAAAAAAATGAGTTAAAGACGAATTAAGTTCAGTTCAGTTCATTTTCATTACCTATTTTAAAAGTTAAATAGTGGAAAATTCTAAAAGGAAATAATAATAACTTACTGAAGAATAAATTTTAAATGCCATTTGTTTGTTTACAGGTACGAGTTTTTTTAAATGCTGTACTGATAAAGAGAATTTAAGAACTTTGGTTTACAGAACAACACAACATAATTCATTTAATATATCAATTCAATAAATAAGGAAAATAACAACATTATATTTATTTATCACTTTTTAACATTTTCATTTCACTACCCATTTTAGTTCATTTTCTGTTTTCTTAAAATTGTAAAACGAAATTAAATATTCTGTCAATTTAAATGCAGTTTTTTTTCTTGTTATTTGGAAACCCCTTAAACCCAAAAACTTTGTAAATGATGGTAAATTGATAATTTTCCATAACTTATTCAATCGTATGAGAAAGGAGCATCTGTTGACCAGACACTCGGGACTGGTGGACGCTCTGTGGCATAATATCGACGAATTTCTGCGGTTATCTTTGCAAACAAACTTTGTGTCCATTAGACCGCCAGAACCTTAAAACCCATTAATAACACGTTGGAAAGAAAATGCAGAAACTTCGTCAATATAAACTTCTCAATACTGTCAGTCGAAAGTAGTTGTTGCGACAATTGCGACTTAAACAAACTAGACATTGTCGTTAGATACTAATAACGTTGAAACAAATCGCAGTATCATATAAGGAACTTCGTTAGAAGTTTTGTGCAGCGATTCCACAGTTTGCCGTTAGTTTAACTAACAATTCGAAAACGTTTGAGAGCTCGGTGGGACGAGCTTTTGAGCTCGTTTCAGGGAAGTTATGCTTCCAGTTAGCAATATAAACTTCACACTTACTTTGCTATTTAATTAGCCATATTGTCAGTTCATTTCTTGATTGAAGTGGAAATCACTATTGAGTGTATACAGGGTGAACGAATCTTAATTCAAGGATGAAGCTATTTCGTGAACTACTGATGACTAAATTGGGTTAAAAATGAAAAATATCGGTACCGCTTTTTACAATGCCTTCCGTTTATTTTGGTATTAAAACAATTTTTTTCCAATCTAGCTATGTGTCCAAATCGAAACTGAGATATCTTTCTTGGATTTTGCCTTGATTGATACAATTTGAAGTGTTGTTCTGATGTCTTCGTGTCAAATATTTTCAGGTCTGTCACCCTCTCTGGCTTTATCAGAATTCTTTGTTACTAACATTTTTTTAGGTCCTTTTCTTGCTTGGTTCTAGTTTTCTTAAAATTATATTCTTTTTTCATTATTTCATCTACTGCAATTTTCTTAGTCACATTCTTCCTTAGTTTTATTTTTTCTTGGTTACATTTTTTCTTAATTACATTCATTCTTAATGACACCTTTTTTTAGTCCTATTCTTTCTTGGTCTTTCTACTTAGCCCAATTTTTTTTATTACTAATTTTCTTGGTCACATTTGTTTAGTCATCTTTGATTCTTTCTTGATCACATTCTTTCTTAGTCCCATTCTTTCTTGGTGAAATTCTTTTTTTTGTCACATACTTTCTTACTCACGTTTTTTTAGTCAGATTTTTCGTTACTGACGTTTTTTCATAGTCAATTTTTTTTAGACCTATTCTGTTCAATTCCATTTTTTTTATTCCAATTCTTTCTTGATCAAGTAGTAATACAAAGTCGGTTCTACCCCGAGTACCCGTTTCTGCCACCAGGGGCGCTGGTGGCGCTGGTGTCGCGCGGCAAATTCAAATTTCGGGAGCGGCCATTTTTAGTCCAATAATGTCAAAGTTCCACAAAGTGTTAGTAGATGGCGTTGGTGGCGCCAAAGTTCCACAAAGTGTTAGTAGATGGCGTTGAAGAGCGGTGACGACGGCGGCCATGTTTAGTCCAATTATGTTAGAGTTCCACAAAGTGTTAGTAGATGGCGTTGGAGAGCGGCGGCGGCGCGGCGGCGGCCATGTTTAGTCCAATAATGCTAAAGTTCCAGAAACTGTCACCCGATGGCGCAATGAACGTTGCCGAAAGGGCATTAGTGCCTAACTTCGCTATTATTGGTCCAATTGAATTGCGGAAAAAACAGGTATTATCTACAAGTGACGTAGATGTCAAATTAAAAGAAAAACATGCGCAATGAACGTTACCGAAAGGGCACAAAGCACTTAACTTCGCTGTTATTGGTCCAATTGAATCGCGGAAAAAACAGGCATTATCTATAAGTGGCGTAGATGTCAAATTTAAAGAAAAACATGCGCAATGATGGTTACCATAAGGGCACAAAGCGTTTATCTTCGTTGCTATTGGTCCAATTGAATCGCGGAAAAAACAGGCATTATCTATAAGCGATGTAGATGTCAAATTTAAAGAAAAAGCATGCGCAATGAGCGTGGCCAAAAGGGCACAAAGCGCTTAACTTCCTTGTTATTGGTCCAATTGAATTGAGGAAAAAACAGGCATTATCTATGAGTGACTTAGATGTCAAATTTAAAGAAAAGCATGCGCAATGAACGTTGCCGAAAGGGCACAAAGCGCTTAACTTCCTCGTTATTGGTCCAATTGAATCGCGGAAAAAACAGGCAATATCTATAAGTGACGTAGATGTCCAATGTAAAGAAAAGCATGCGCAATGAGCGTGGTCAAAAGGGCACAAAGCGCTTAACTTCGCTGCTATTGGTCCAATTGAATCGCGGAAAAAACAGGCATTATCTATAAGCGATGTAGATGTCAAATTTAAAGAAAAGCATGCGCAATGAACGTTGCCATAAGGGCACAAAGCGCTTAACTTTGCTGCTATTGGTCCAATTGAATTGAGGAAAAAACAGGCATTATCTATGAGTGGCGTAGATGGCAAATTTAAAGCGCTATGTTACCTTTCATCTGTCACCAGATGGTGCCAAAGTTCTAGAAACTGTCACTAGAGGGCGCCAATGGTGCCAAAGTTCCAGAAACTGTCACTAGGTGGCGTTAGAATACTGGTCTTGAACGTGTTGGCAGTTCAGCCAAAAAAGAAGAAGTCACCTGTCATCTGGCATCTGTCACCTGTCACTAGAAATACTGGTCTTGAACGTGTTGGCAGTTCAGCCAAAAAAGAAGAAGTCACCTGTCACCGGCCATCTGTCACCTCTCATCTGTGACCTGTCACTAGAAATACTGGTCTTGAACGTGTTGGCAGTTCAGCCAAAAAAGAAGAAGTCACCTGTCACCGGCCATCTGTCACCTCTCATCTGTGACCTGTCACTAGAAATACTAGTCTTGAACGTGTTGGCAGTTCAACCAAAAAAGAAGAAGTCACCTGTCACCGGCCGTCTGTCACCTCTCATCTGTGACCTGTCACTAGAAATACTGGTCTTGAACGTGTTGGCAGTTCAGTCAAAAAAGAAGAAGTCATCTGGCATCTGTCACCTGTCCCTAGAAATACTGGTCTTGAACGAGTTGGCAGTTCAGCCAAAAAAGAAGAAGTCACCTGTCATCTGTCATCTGTCACATGTTGCCATAAGGGCACAAAGCGCTTAACTTCGCTAATATTGGTCCAATTGAATCGCGGAAAAAACAGGCATTATCTATAAGTGACATAGATGTCAAATTTAAAGAAAAGCATGCGCAATGAACGTTGCCGAAAGGGCATTAGTGCTTAACTTCCTTGTTATTGGTCCAATTTAATTATGAAAAAGGTAGGTATTATCTATAAGTGCCGTAGATGTCAAATTTAAAGGAAAAACATGCGCAATGAACGTGACCATAAGGGCACAAAGCGCTTAACTTTGTTGTTATTGGTCCAATTGAATTGAGGAAAAAACAGGCATTATCTATGAGTGACGTAGATGTCAAATTTAAAGAAAAAACATGCGCAATAAACGTTGCCAAAGGGCACAAAGCGCTTAACTTCGTTGTTATTGGTCCAATTGAATTGAGGAAAAAACAGGCATTATCTATGAGTGACGTAGATGTCAAATGTAAAGAAAAACATGCGCAATGAGCGTGGCCATAAGGGCACAAAGCGCTTAACTTCGTTGTTATTGGTCCAATTGAATTGAGGAAAAAACAGACATTATCTATAAGTAGCGTGGATGTCAAATTTAAAGAAAAACATGCGCAATGATGGTTGCCATAAGGGCACAAAGCGCTTAACTTCGTTGTTATTGGTCCAATTGAATGGTGAAAAAGACAGGTATTATCTATATGTGACGTAGATGTCCAATGTAAAGAAAAGCATGCGCAATGATGGTTGCCATAAGGGCGCAAGGCGTTTATCTTCGTTGTTATTGGTCCAATTGAATCGCGAAAAAGACAGGTATTATCTATAAGTAGCGTGGATGTCAAATTTAAAGAAAAAACATGCGCAATGAGCGTGGCCATAAGGGCACAAAGCGCTTAACTTCCTTGTTATTGGTCCAATTGAATTGAGGAAAAAAACAGGCATTATCTATGAGTGACGTGGATGTCAAATTTAAAGAAAAAATATGCGTAGTGAACGTTGTCATAAGGGCACAAAGCGCTTAACTTCACTGTTATTGGTCCAATTGAATCGCGGAAAAAACGGGGATTATCTATAAGTGACGTAGATGTCAAATTTAAAGAAAAGCATGCGCACTGAACGTAACCATAAGGGCACAAAGCGCTTAACTTCATTATTATTGGTCCAATTGAATGACGAAAAAGACAGATATCATGTAAAGGGGACATAGACGCTAAATTTAAAGAAAAGCATGCGCAATGAACGTTGTCATAAAGGCATTAGCGTTTAACTTCGTTATTATTGGTCCAATTTAATTATGAAAAAGGTAGGTATTATCTATAAGTGCCGTAGATGTCAAATTTAACGAAAAACATGCGCAATGATCGTGGCCATAAGGACACAAAGCGTTTATCTTCGTTGTTATTAATCCAATTGAATTGAGGAAAAAAAACAGGCATTATACACAAGCAACGTAGATGCTAATTTTACGAAAAAAAATTGCTTGATCATGGTTGGATAATTATGTCACGTGATCTATATCTAGAGGGGGTTATTATATAATATTTATTAATAACGCTTGGAGGGATTATTGCTTTAAGACATGCGTCGTCAAGACAAACATATTTGGGAAAAAGTCCTTAAATTTGAAGAAAGACTCAAGCAACTTCGTAAAGATATTAAACTGTACGAAGACAAAGAAAACGTTATAAAGCAGTTGGGCGATTTAAATTTGGACAATACAAGAATACCGAAAAAAGTACTATGTTGTTGCTGTTACCCCTTAAGACGAATTCAACCAACACCAACAGTTCTTCAGGTGCCGGTGACGCCATGGATGGACAATTAAATGGTGAAATTAACAAGACATTTACAATATCGTGCCTCACGTTATCTGCTATATGTATTTTGTTACTAAAATTTCTTTATAAATGTATTCAAAGAAGGTTTCGATCCTCATGTAATGTTGCAATAAACAACTAAAAATATGCAAAAGGTGTTTCATTAAAACTCAAAAATTTATTTATTTTAAAATCAAAAAAATTTCATTTCACCATGTGTAATATTTTTCGAAGAAAAACAAAAAAATTGTGCTGAAAGAGTATATAATAAAGAACGAAGCGTTTTATTATATTCAATTTACTTGGTAGGTACATTTTATTCATAAAAAGATATAATTTTTGTCAATAGGGTTTTCAATTGTTCTTTTAACCCTACGCTGGGACAGGGTATGTTAAATAGATTCCAACTAAATTGTCCAGCTTCAACAACTTTTTTCGTATATTCACTATATTTGTAATATACGTTTAAGTTAGTAGTGTAGCAAAGTCGGTTCTAACCAACGCATGCGCAGTGCGCGCGTCCCGCAGTCGAGAGCGGCCATGTTTAGTCCAATAATGTCAAAGTTCCGCAAAGTGTTAGTAGATGGCGTTGGTGGCGGCGCCAAAGTTCCACAAAGTGTTAGTAGATGGCGTTGGAGAGCGACGGCGGCCATGTTTAGTCCAATAATGCTAAAGTTCTAGAAACTGTCACCCGATGGCGCAATGAACGTTGCCGAAAGGGCATTAGCCGTTATTATTGGTCCAATTGAATCGCGGAAAAAACGGCCATTATCTATAAGTGACGTATATGCCAAATTTAAAGAAAAGCATGCGCAATGAACGTTACCGAAAGGGCACAAAGCGCTTAACTTCGTTGTTATTGGTCCAATTGAATCGCGGAAAAAACAGACATTATCTATAAGTGAGGTAGATGTCAAATTTAAAGAAAAACATGCGCAATGAACGTTGCCGTAAGGGCATTAGCGCTTAACTTCGTTATTATTGATTCAATCGAATTGCGAAAAAGACAGGTATGATCTAGAAGTGACGTAGATGTCAAATTTAAAGAAAAAACATGCGCAATGAACGTTACCATAAGGGCATTAACGTTTAACTTCGTTATTATCGGTCAAATTGAATCGCGGAAAAAACAGACATTATCTATAAGTGGTGTAGATGTCAAATTTAAAGAAAAACATGCGCAATGAACGTTGCCATAAGGGCATAAAGCGCTTAACTTCGCTGATATTGGTCCAATTGAATTGAGGAAAAAACAGGCATTATCTATGAGTGGTGTAGATGTCAAATTTACGGAAAAAATTGCTTGATCATGATTGGATAATTATGTCACGTGATCTAGAGGGGGCTATTATATAATATTTTGCATTTTATTAATAAAAAAGATATAATTTTTGCTAATAGTGTCATAATATTCCTCCGAAAATTGAACTTGCTTAAGTTAAGTAAATTTCAAAAGCTAAACTTCAAAGTGTTAAATAAATATTTTAATAACACACAAAATTCTATTACTCCAAATTCAAGATTTTTTAAAATTTCTTTTTTTTCAAACTAAAAATTTTTTAAATACGACCCTGCAATCTACATTTTCTGAAAAAATTTAAAAACATAAACTTTTAATAATTTCAAATTTTTTTCAAACTAAAATTTTTTAAATACGGCCCTGCAATCTACATTTTCTAAAAAAATTTAAAAACATACTTTAACGGTTATACCGGATGAAGCCTCCTGATAAAAATTAGATAAGCCTGATAACGAGAAAAAATAAAACCACATTTACAGAAAACAAATTCTAGTACAAACATCTACATCCGTTCACACAGGATGTAGCTTCCTGGATAAAAATTAGATAAGGCTGATAACGGTGAAAAATACAACCACATTTCCGCGAAACGAATTTAGTTATCTTCCCACAGATAATGTTGTTGTTTTTCTCGAGTGCTATAAAAGCCGAAGCCGAATCAATCGACAATTCAGTCGTAAAAGTCTCTTCACCAGTGCTGCTGCTGCTACCAGTTAGAATTCGGTGAGCTGTTTCCAGTTGTTTTTTACATTGTGCTGTCAGTTAGTGATCAGTGAACAGTTTCCAGTTGGAGTTATTGTAAGTACATTTAATGTTAATTTTCTTAAAAACTTGTTTTTGTAGTAAATTTCAAAATCTAAACTTCAAAGTGTTAAATAAGTTCATTTTTTAAAAAACTTTTTTTGTAATTTTAACAGTACAAATTTTTGATTTTTTTAGTAATTTGTACCAGTGATCTACATTTTTTTGCTGTAAAGCTTTAATCCATCTAAGACTTTTTAAAACTTTTTTTGTACCAGTGCTGTAGTAAATTTCAAAAATCTAAACTTCAAAGTGTTAAATAAGTTAATTTTTTTAAAAACTTTTTTTTTGCAATTTTAACAGTACAAATTTTTGATTTTTTCAGTAATTTGTACCAGTGCTACACATTTTTTTTGCTGTTAGCTTCAATCCGGCTAAGACTTTTTTTTTTTTGCCATCCACATCTTTAAGCTTTTAAAGTAAGTGTTTTTTTCGGTGGTTTTTTCATGCTAGTATTCCATTTTTTTATTATTATTTTAGATGAGTTTTCTTGAAAAATTAAACGAATTTACCTCATCTACAGATACTGAAAACAAGCCCATAATTAAGCTAAAGGACCTGCAACCCAACATCCCAAAGAAAATTTATCGTGTTCAGCTCACCAAATCCAAATTTGGAGGGGAATCCATCCTAGTGGAATTGGAGGAGAACGTTGTCACCTTTCTGCCCAAAAGGTCTACCGAAATTTACAAGAACCATATCGACGATCTAAACAAAGGGGGCTTCAGTTTAGTTTTTATTGGCCTGCACGAGATATCCAAGAGCTGTGCTCCGAGGACCTTATTCAGAATAGAAAAAAATTAGGTGAGTTCAATCATGAATTTCGCACTCGTTTTTCAAAAAATCGAAGACCTACTTAAAACTGAGCACAATATATCAACATATTCCAATAAAAACAAATGGCTACAACAAATCAGTACTCACCTCAGAAAATGCTCTTTAGCTATAAAAAAATGTAATTTCACGGTAGGGCAAAAAAGAAAAATTTACACCAAAATGGGACAGTTAAAAAGGTTGCGGTGTATCATTAAATTAGCGTCTTCCCATGTAGTAGGGGAGGGCATTAGACAGGGGCGCGGTACTAAAGGGGGCGTTAAATGGGAAGACGTCAACGCGATTTTTAACAGTAGAATTAGAACGGGGGTCATTATAAATTTAAAACATAAAGAGGTAAAAGATTTTTTGCAGGCCGCTTACAATTTATTCAAGTCAAAAATTTCACAAATTTTAAAAAATGATACACCGTCGCTAAAAGTAAATGTAACATTTTGCGGCGATTTTTTAAAAAATGATAGTGATGGCGGGGAAGTAATTGACATTAAATACTTTGGATCCCCAAATTTCGTTGTTGATTTGGGGACGGATTTAGCGCAAGAATATAAAAGCATTGTAGATTTTATTTTAAATAAACTTTCGGAATTTCAAGAAAAAGACAGTGGGTGGGCGTTGTCAAAAATAAATTTATTAGAAGTAGCTATTAACAAATTTGAAATTGGGAACGGTTCATCCTTCATTCCACTGCCAAAAGAAATATTAACGAAAAGGGCGTGCATAAACGTCCAAAATACGGACCTGGCGTGTTTTTACTGGGCCGTAACGAGTTTTTTGTTTCCTGCTAAAAAACACTCTGCATTTATATCTAATTACCCCCATTATAGTAAAGTTTTGAATACAGACGGTTTAGAATTGCCTATGAAATTAACACAAATTTCAAAATTTGAAAAGTTAAATGATATCTCCGTAAACGTTTACGCTTTAGAACTAAATCAAACTAATAAAAAGTCATTTTACGTAGTGGTACCTGCACGTTTAACTAAAAATAAACATCCGCGTCATGTAAATTTACTTTTAATTCAAGATGAATATTTTCCAAAATTAAACGACTACGAGGCTCCCCCCGTCAACAACGAGGACACTACTACCAACACCATTAAATATCATTATTGTTGGATTAAAAATATGTCTAGACTAGTTTCAAGTCAACTCAGCAAGAGTGAAAATAAAAAATTTATTTGTGATAGGTGCTTAAACTATTTCCAAAGCGAAAAAAAACTAACGGACCACGAAATTTTATGCATAAACAGCAATGATTGTAAAATTTCTTTCCCCCCATATGATAACGTCGAATTTAAAAATCATGTATACAAGCAGAAATGTCCTTTTGTCGTGTATGCCGATTTCGAGTCAATTTTAGAAAAGTGTGATAAAAAGATATCCCATACAACTACCAAGTATCAACATCATAAAACATTTAGTGCAGGTTTCTACTTAAAATGCAGCTATGATAATAAGATTTCCTACTACAATAGTTATAGAGGGGAAGATTGCATGGACTGGTTTGCGAATCAAATGTTAGAAGTCGCGAAATTTATTGAATCTAAATTATTAAATATTGTTCCTATTTGTATGCCTACTGTCGCAAACGGTGTCTGCTGTCACATTTGCGACAATAAGTTTAAAGAAAAAGACATTATCGTTAAAGACCACGATCATTTTACGGGATTATTTAGAGGGTTCGCACATCAATCGTGCAATCTGAACTTCAAAAAACTATTTGTAGTGCCCATAGTTTTCCATAATCTTAGCGGATACGACAGTCATTTTATTATTAGAGATCTTGCTAAACGTGGACCCTTGAGTGTACTACCCGTGAACATGGAAAAATACATTTCTTTTACGCAGTATGAACCAGAAACTAAAATTAAATTTCGCTATATAGACTCCTTTAGATTTTTGGGCACCAGTCTCGATGAGTTGGTGTCTACACTAAAAATAGAGGAGTTGATTACATTAAAAGGGGAATTTGGTAACTTGACTAATGAAACGTTCAAACTGTTGACGAGGAAAGGTGTTTTTCCATACGATTACATTGATAGTATTGATAAGCTAAATGATACCACTAGTCTTCCAGCAATTGAGAGTTTTTACAACAAATTAAATGATTGTCATATTTCCCAGGATGATTACACTCATGCGCAAAACGTTTGGCAAGCTTTCCAAATTCAAAATTTAGGCGAATATGCAGATTTGTATATGCGAACCGACATTCTCCTTCTTTGTGACGTTATGGAAAACTTTCGAACAACTGCTCTGGAAACTTACCAGCTAGATCCGGCATGGTACTATACTATGCCCGGATATACTTGGGATTGCATGCTCAAGTACACGAAATGTAAATTACAAATTTTAAAAGATGTCGACATGTTGTTGTTTGTTGAGGCATCAATACGTGGAGGAATATCTGTTTGTTCAAATCGATATTCCGAAGCCAACAATAAATACATGCCCGAATACGATTCTTCTAAGCCGTCCAAGTACCTTATGTACTTTGACGTAAACAATTTATATGGGTGGGCAATGTCACAGTTCCTCCCCTACGGGGGGTTTGAATGGGAGCCCAATACAAACATCGACATTACTCAGATTCCCGACGATTCACCCGTCGGATACATTTTACAAGTTGATTTAGAGTATCCCGAAAGTTTACATGATGAGCATAAAGATTTCCCATTTTGTCCAGAACACCGTAAACCTCCCGGTTCCAAATTATCCAAATTAATGACCACCCTTTACCCGAAAAAACAATACACTCTGCATTACCGTAATTTAAAACAAGCCCTCGAACAGGGTTTAAAATTAACGAAAATTCACAAAGTACTAAAATTCAAACAATCGGCTTGGCTGCAGTCCTATATTGAGCTGAATACTCGCTTAAGGACTGTAGCCACAAGCAATTTTAAAAAAACCCAGTTCAAACTCGCTAATAATGCCGTATTCGGTAAGACTATGGAAAACATCAGACTCCATAGGGTAGTGAAATTACTTACTTCTTACGAGGGTCGTTACGGTGCAAAAAATTTGATAGCCAGCCCCCGATTCCATAGTCGAAGAGTTTTTGACGACAAACTTATGGCTATCGAATTAAAGAAGGCTGAACTACTCTTCAACAAACCCCTGTATATCGGCATGGCTATCCTGGACATTTCTAAAACCTGTATGTATGATTTTCACTATAATTTCATGTTACCAACTATGGGGGTGGAAAATGTAAAATTAATGTACACTGACACCGATAGTTTTATTTACGAATTAAATTGCGATGACGTTTACAAAAGTCTTATTGAAGATCATTTAGAAAAATTTGACACTTCAGATTACCCCTCAAATAACGTCTATAAGATTCCTTTAGTAAATAAAAAAATTCCCGGTTTAATGAAGGATGAAGCTAATGGTAAAATAATGACACATTTTGTGGGATTACGATCAAAAATGTACAGTTATAAAGTGCAAGGTGGCAAAGTAGTGAAAAAATCAAAGGGGGTTAAGTCCAATGTCGTAAAAAATAAAATCATATTCGAGGATTACTTAAATTGTTTGCAAAATAATAATAAAAAATATATTACACAACACACTATTCGATCTTATTTGCATGATGTATATAGCATAAGTCAGACCAAAATTGGACTTAGCCCCTATGATGATAAGCGGCAATTACTTCCCCAGTCACATGACACCCTTCCGTGGGGATATAAAAGTTAATTTTTTCTTTTTTTTGCCCTACCGTGGAGTTTAACGAGGAAAGTTTTTCAAAATTTTAATAAATTAAGATGTGATTACTGATTATTAGCTTGCCATAATTTTGAAATATTTATTGAATATGCAGAAATATTGTGCTTGGTTTCGATATGATTTACATGAAAATAAACGAGTGCGATTTTCAGACTGAACTATGTGTACCTAATAAATTATTTATAGTTTTATGTATTAGTTATATATGTTTGCTTACTGTATTATTTGTAGTTTGCTTGGGTAATAAAAAATAAAATATAAGAAAGAAGTGTTTTATTTCAAAAAAAAAAAAAACTTGGTACATTTTTTTAATTTGAACAATGATTTAATATATCTTTAATTACATCATCTTTATAGTAATACATGTACTCTTGTAGAGCATTTTTTTCTAAACAATTTGGCATAACAGCACAAATTAAAATTAAAGTATTAAATCTACTAGTGTCACAAATACTATTGAAATTAACAGCAAAATAAGCTCGTGTAGAGGCTATTAAATTACAGTAGAATGTATTAAAGTTCAAGTCTTCTAGCAACGAAATGTAGTTCTTCACCAAATTGCAATTTGCTTCAAGGATGTCGGAAACATCATACTCGTCCAGATAGAACTCGACTCCATGTTTGTTTGCAAGTAGAAACTTGGTATCGTCGTACACTAATTGAGTAACTTTACAAAAGTCTCCACACGGGAAAACTACAGGATCGTATTCGTCAGGAGGTGACGGTAGATTCTCGTGAAAAAAGTCATCATATCTCTGACGCAGCAATTCAATAAAAGTAGTCCACTCAAATGTACCAAACGAAATTCTTCCGGGTCGAAGTAAAGGTGTTAGCGTTATTGCAGGATTAAAGGTTCTGGTCGGACTTATTCCGCACAAAAGTGCATAACTTCTTAGGGAAAAATTCGTTTCCAGTAGATGGTATCGTTCCAATTTAGCAGCATACTCGTATGAAATTAAAGCTTGGTCGATTTCCTCAACACAATCATTAAGCGTCACTGCATAAGGTGAAGGAGGTGTTGGCGACGGTGACGGCGATGACGATGCCGAGTCACTTTCAAAAACAATTTCACAAGAACTATAACCACTATCTTGACTACTCATGTTGTCGGTTGGTTGATTTAAATTGTAGGTGCACCACACGACTGAATAAAATGTAGGTTCGCACACACACACTTGTATTTATATACCCCCACTATGAGGAAAAAGCGGTAAGTTTGAAGGTTATTCAAAAAAGGCCCCTTGAATTGCTAAATTTGTTCGTATTTTCCATAAGATTTTATACAAAATCAGTCTTGGATAGACAAAAATTCTATTGTTTAAATGTTTTATTTTGTAAAGTATTATACATTTTATTTCTATGAGTTATATTTAAAACGGGATTAATAATTTTAGCAGCTTCTTCTATTCGGCGTTTAAAACGTCGTTGATTAAGATATCTTGATTCCCAATCACTTGTTTCAACATCTAATGATTCCCATATGTGAACGTGATTGTAATCTTCATTAAAAGTTACTTTCTTCATATCTTTTCTTTAAGAACATCGGGGTATTTGAATATAAGTTCTAGTAATAAACTATATGTAATCGGATGCGCTTGTTTTATAGGCTCCATTGTAGTAAGAGCTGTGTTGATGATATCTTCCTTGTTTTTAACCGCCATTTGTAAAATTTTTAAGGAACCTACAAACTGCTGGCTTTTTAATACTTCAATGTTGTGCGTAATTAAGGGTAAGCATCTCCAGAGCTTGGAAAGGGAAATTGATCCTAACCAGACAGTAGCATGTCCAGTTAATACTTTCAAAACAGTAATGCTTTCAAAATTTTCAAACTGTAACAAAAACCGGCTAACATCTATTGATTCCTCCTTTCCCGCTGTTATAAAATCTTCAATAGTTTCTTTGAAGGATAAAAACTCCTTCCACTCTTTTTCACTAAACACGATACAGTTTCCTTTGTTTGCAGATATTTTCACACACGGAGCAAAATTTAAATCATGCGACAGACTCACTGCGACATATTTCGTATTCGATTTATTCAGGTAGAACCTTTGTTCACCTAAATAGATATTTTTCACTTTTGATTCTTCTGTAAACTGCATGATGACTGCCTGACTAACTTCACCGGAGAAAGTCTTAATATTTATTAGTATGAAAAAAATGGGTGGGGATTCTATATTTCTTAACTCCATAGCACATTCAGTGTGTTAGGCCTGAATGGTATTTAGCTTTCCCATTTTATGGTACAATCACATTTAACGGATTTTTCTATAAATAAAAAAGAATATTTCTTATTAACATTTTTCAATCCAGTTTGACTATTTGTTTAATTTTCATTCAACAACCTTTTTTACTCATAAATTAAAAACATTTTTTTTGTTTTAATATGATTTATTAAGGATATCTAAACATTATTGAATAATTATTTTCATCGTAATTGGTACAGTTGCATTTTGTAAAGACTCCTTCTGACCACGGATTGCTGCAAAATGTTGTAAACTGATTCCCTGTTTTCATTAGATGTTGAACTATTTTGCATGCGTAACCTTTTCTTCTGTGTTTGCCAAATGTATATATATATATAATTTAATATTCTGGGAACATCATGTTGTCCTAATGGATCGAAATCACATCTTGACTCCATTGTTCAATTAAAAGATCTTTTACAGGTAAACGCAATATTTTATTTACAGCTCTTTTACCTATAAGAAATTCAATTTTTTCCATCTCGATTGTTTAGGACCGAACGACTTGTGTTAATTGTACTCTCTGTTTTATTTCGTTACCACATATACAAATGGAAAGATAAAAAAGTGAGTGGGGGTCTAATAATCACGGTATGTTCATGTGAAAAGGGGCTTTTTCGCGATGTTTTAAGAAATACTCGTTCTCAATAAAATACGTGTTTCTAGGTTATCACTTCATTCGCGGTTTTGATAATTTCGTATTGTTTTTAAGTTTTCAAAATTCAACATGGCTGCGCTCGTGGGCGAGTTCATTATTACAAGAGGGGGTGACACGTGTAACAGCACGTCTGTGAAAAGTCTTATGCAATAATTTTATAAGTTGCACAAATTAGGTACCCATTTGCATAACTGTGACGCTAGATAATCCGGTTTTACAAAGGAGCATCTCACATAAAATTTTATTTACACTTTATTTAACTATATTACATTGGTAATAATAACTTGTAGTGTATCTCTAAAAAATAGGTTAAACATTTGACGTTCACGTAGCGTAAAACGTGAGGTGCGTGACGTAAAACGTGAGGTGCGTAGTGTAAAACGTGAGGTGCGTGACGTAAAACGTGAGGTGCGTGACGTAAAACGTGAGGTGCGCTACGTAAAACGTGAGGTGCGTGACGTAAAACGTGAGGTGTGTGACGTAAAACGTGAGGTGCGTGACGTAAAACGTGAGGTGCGTGACGTAAAACGTGAGGTGCGTGACGTAAAACGTGAGGTGCGTGACGTAAAACGTGAGGTGCGTGACGTAAAACGTGAGGTGCGTGACGTAAAACGTGAGGTGCGTGACGTAAAACGTGAGGTGCGTGACGTAAAACGTGAGGTGCGTGACGTAAAACGTGAGGTGCGTGACGTAAAACGTGACGTGTGTGACGTTTTTGATGTTTTACGTGGCGTTTACGTGACCTTTTTGACTTCATCCTGTATGGTAATTAAAAGTCTCTCTCTCTCTCTCTTTTTAAAAAATTTATAAGAATAAATTCAAAATATATATAAAAAGTAAAGTACTTGTACTGCTTCTCTTAACAGCCCACGCAAATTCTGCGAACGTTACTCTAGAATATTTTGTATCATTTTTGCAACGGTTTGGCTACATTAATCAAAATGAAATCGTAGGTGATAGCCTTAAAAATGTGTTAGCAAATTTTCAAGAAAAATATAATCTACCTGTGGATGGAACTCTGAACGCTGCCACTATTCAATTAATTAATAAACCTAGATGTACTGTTGATGAAAATTCATTTACAACGATATCAAGATGGCAAAATAAAACGAGTTTGCGATGGTATTTTCCTCAAGCCCGTTCGGAACATCTTTTAACAGCTCAAAAGGCTTTTGCAATATGGGAACGTGATTCCAATTTCAATTTTCAACTAGTTCAATTTCCAACACCGAAACCCGATATTACTATAACCGTCGTACCCATAAAACATGATTTTCGAGAAAGCTGTACAGGTCACCATCGATGTCCACAAAACTTTGATGGGCCTGGGAAAATATTGGCTCACGCACATTTTCCTAGTGCTAATGGATGTATTGAAATTCATATGGATGCTGGTGAGCAATGGTATTTTGGGGATGATGATGATAATGTTCCTGATGGTCAAGTAAGCTTTCTTATGGTGTTGGTACATGAAATCGGTCACACCCTTGGGTTAGGGCATAGTGAAGTAGAGTCTGCAATAATGTTTCCATGGTATCAGCAAAAGTTAACTCCTCTAGATGAAGATGATAAGAATGCATTAGAATTCTTGTATGGTCCACGACGACGACGAACGCCGACAACAACAACAACGACAACGAGCACAATTTATCCTCCAACCACTCGAAAACACATTTCTTCTTCTTCTTCTTCTTCTTCAGTTAAGACGCCGATGACTGTTTCGCTTCAATACAAAAATTTATGTAATATTAAATCACCTGATTTCATGTTTCTTGCAACAGCTCCAACGTTTCCTAATTATCGATTGTACGTCGGATTTAATACATCTTTGTGGAAATTTGTTTTAAATAGTATGCTCATACCTTCAAGTCCCGAACCGTTAAGTAATTATCTACCCAATGAACTTAAGACTTCCTTGACCCCATTTTCTCACATTTTTCAAAATTCAGCAGGGGATTTAATAACGTTTGGTAATCGAAAATGTTATGTAGCCTCATTTCCAAATTTAAATATTCAAAATGATTATTATTTACCTGTGCCCTCAGATGCTTATATTAATGCGTTATTTCAATCAAATAGTGGTAGAACTTTTGTTTTCTATAACAACGTTTCCTATGTAGAATACAATAATGATCCTGGAGAAATAATTAGTCGTGGACGTATAACCGATCAATTTCCTGGTATACCGATGGACTTGACATCAGCGTTTAGATATATAGATGGTTTCATTTACTTTTTCAACAAAAACTTAAACGTATATTACAAATATAGTGAATATACGAAAAAAGTTGTTGAAGCTGGACAATGTAGTTGGAATCTATTTAACATACCCTGTCCCAGCGTAGGGTTAAAAGAACAATTGAAAACCCTATTGACAAAAATTATATCTTTTTATGAATAAAATGTACCTACCAAGTAAATTGAATATAATAAAAAAATAATTAAACGCTTCGTTCTTTATTATATACTCTTTCAGCACAATTTTTTTGTTTTTCTTCGAAAAATATTACGCATGGTGAAATGAAATTTTTTTGATTTTTAGTTGTTTATTGCAACATTACATGAGGATCGAAACCTTCTTTGAATACATTTATAAAGAAATTTTAGTAATAAAATACATATAGCAGATAACGTGAGGCACGATATTGTAAATGTCTTGTTAATTTCGCCATTTAATTGTCCATCCTTGGTGTCGTAGGAACTGGTGTTGGTTGAATTCGTCTTAAGGGGTAACAGCAACAACATAGTACTTTTTTCGGTATTCTTGTATTGTCCAAATTTAAATCTCCCAACTGCTTTATAACGTTTTCTTTGTCTTCGTACAGTTTAATATCTTTACGAAGTTGCTTGAGTCTTTCTTCAAATTTAAGGACTTTTTCCCAAATATGTTTGTCTTGACGACGCATGTCTTAAAGAAATAATCCCTCCAAGCGTTATTAATAAATATTATATAATAACCCCCTCTAGATATAGATCACGTGACATAATTATCCAACCATGATCAAGCAATTTTTTTTCGTAAAATTAGCATCTACGTTGCTTGTGGATAAAGCCTGTTTTTTCCTCAATTCAATTGGACCAATAACAACGAAGTTAAGCGCTTTGTGCCCTTATGGCTACGCTCATTGCGCATGTTTTTCTTTAAATTCGACATCTGCGGCACTTATAGATAATACCTACCTTTTTCATAATTAAATTGGACCAATAATAACGAAGTTAAACGCTAATGCCTTTATGACAACGTTCATTGCGCATGCTTTTCTTTAAATTTAGCGTCTATGTCCCCTTTACATGATATCTGTCTTTTTCGCCATTCAATTGGACCAATAACAACGAAGATAAACGCTTTGTGTCCTTATGGCCACGTTCAGTGCGCATGCTTTTCTTTAAATTTGACATCTACATCACTTATAGATAATGCCTGTTTTTTCCGCGATTCAATTGGACCAATAACAGTGAAGTTAAGCGCTTTGTGCCCTTATGGCGACGCTCATTGCGCATGCTTTTCTTTAAATTTGACATCTACATCACTTATAGATAATGCCTGTTTTTTCCGCGATTCAATTGGACCAATAACAGTGAAGTTAAGCGCTTTGTGCCCTTATGACAACGTTCAGTGCGCATGCTTTTCTTTAAATTTGACATCTACATCACTTATAGATAATGCCTGTTTTTTCCGCGATTCAATTGGACCAATAACAGTGAAGTTAAGCGCTTTGTGCCCTTATGACAACGTTCACTGCGCATGCTTTTCTTTAAATTTGACATCTACATCACTTATAGATAATGCCTGTTTTTTCCGCGATTCAATTGGATCAATAACAGTGAAGTTAAGCGCTTTGTGCCCTTATGACAACGTTCACTGCGCATATTTTTTCTTTAAATTTGACATCCACGTCACTCATAGATAATGCCTGTTTTTTTTCCTCAATTCAATTGGACCAATAACATGGAAGTTAAGCGCTTTGTGCCCTTTCGGCAACGTTCATTGCGCATGTTTTTCTTTATATTTGACATCTACGTCACTCATAGATAATGCCTGTTTTTTCCTCAATTCAATTGGACCAATAACAACGAAGTTAAGCGCTTTGTGCCCTTTGGCAACGTTTATTGCGCATGTTTTTTCTTTAAATTTGACATCTACGTCGCTTGTAGATAATGTTTGTTTTTTCCGCGATTCAATTGGTCCTATAATTACGAAGTTAAGCGCTAATGCCTTTATGGCAACGTTCATTGCGCATGCTTTTCTTTACATTGGACATCTACGTCACATATAGATAATACCTATCTTTTTCACCATTCAATTGGACCAATAACAACGAAGTTAAGCGCTTTGTGCCCTTATGGCAAGCATCATTGCGCATGTTTTTCTTTAAATTTGACATCTTCGCCTCTTATAGATAATGCCTGTTTTTTCCGCGATTCAATTGGACCAATAACAGCGCTTTGTGCCCTTATGGCAACATGTGACAGATGACAGGTGACTTCTTTTTTTTTTGGCTGAACTGCCAACATGTTCAAGACCAGTATTTCTAGTGACAGGTCACAGATGAGGGGTGACAGATGGCCGGTGACAGGTGACTTCTTCTTTTTTGGCTGAACTGCCAACACGTTCAAGACCAGTATTTCTAGTGACAGGCGACAGATGCCAGGTGACTTCTTCTTTTTTGGCTGAACTGTCAACACGTTCAAGACCGGTATTCTAACGCCACCTAGTGACAGTTTCTGGAACTTTGGCACCATTGACGCCCTCTAGTGACAGTTTCTAGAACTTTGGCACCATCTGGTGACAGATGACATGTGACAGATGAAAGGTAACATAGCGCTTTAAATTTGACATCTACACCACTCATAGATAATGCCTGTTTTTTCCGCGATTCAATTGGACCAATAGCAGCAAAGTTAAGCGCTTTGTGCCCTTATGGCTACGCTCATTGCGCATGTTTTTTCTTTAAATTTGACATCTACATCACTCATAGATAATACTGGTCTTTTTCCGCGATTCAATTGGACCAATAACAGCGAAGTTAAGCGCTTTGTGCCCTTTTGGCCACGCTCATTGCGCATGCTTTTCTTTAAATTTGACATCTACGTTACTCATAGATAATGCCTGTTTTTTCCGCGATTTAATTGGACCAATAACAAGGAAGTTAGGCACTAATGCCCTTTCGGCAACGTTCATTGCGCCATCTGGTGGCAGTTTCTGGAACTTTGACATAATTGGACTAAACATGGCCGCCGCTCTCCAACGCCATCTACTAACACTTTGTGGAACTTTGGCACCACCAACGCCATCTACTAACACTTTGCGGAACTTTGACATTATTGGACTAAACATGGCCGCTCTCGACTGCGGGACGCGCGCACTGCGCATGCGTTGGTTAGAACCGACTTTGCTACACTACTTAAGTTTTTGTTGAAAAAGTAAATGAAACCATCTATATATCTAAACGCTGATGTCAAGTCCATCGGTATACCGGGAAATTGATCGGTTATACGTCCACGACTAATTATTTCTCCAGGATCATTATTGTATTCTACATAGGAAACGTTGTTATAGAAAACAAAAGTTCTACCACTATTTGATTGAAATAACGCATTAATATAAGCATCTGAGGGCACAGGTAAATAATAATCATTTTGAATATTTAAATTTGGAAATGAGGCTACATAACATTTTCGATTACCAAACGTTATTAAATCCCCCGCTGAATTTTGAAAAATGTGAGAAAATGGGGTCGAGGAAGTCTTAAGTTCATTGGGTAGATAATTACTTAACGGCTCGGGACTTGAAGGTATGAGCATACTATTTAAATCAAATTTCCACAAAGATGTATTAAATCCGACGTACAATCGATAATTAGGAAACGTTGGAGCTGTTGCAAGAAACATGAAATCAGGTGATTTAATATTACATAAATTTTTGTATTGAAGCGAAACAGTCATCGGCGTCTTAACAGAAGAAGAAGAAGAAGAAGAAGAAGAAGAAGAAATGTGTTTTCGAGTGGTTGGAGGATAAATTGTGCTCGTTGTCGTTGTCGTTGTTGTCGGCGTTCGTCGTCGTCGTGGACCATACAAGAATTCTAATGCATTCTTATCATCTTCATCTAGAGGAGTTAACTTTTGCTGATACCATGGAAACATAATTGCAGACTCTACTTCACTATGCCCTAACCCAAGGGTGTGACCGATTTCATGTACCAACACCATAAGAAAGCTTACTTGACCATCAGGAACATTATCATCATCATCCCCAAAATACCATTGCTCGCCAGCATCCATATGAATTTCAATACATCCATTAGCACTAGGAAAATGTGCGTGAGCCAATATTTTCCCAGGCCCATCAAAGTTTTGTGGACATCGATGGTGACCTGTGCAGCTTTCTCGAAAATCATGTTTTTTGGGTACGACGGTTATAGTAATATCGGGTTTCGGTGTTGGAAATTGAACTAGTTGAAAATTGAAATTGGAATCACGTTCCCATATTGCAAAAGCCCTTTGAGCTGTTAAAAGATGTTCCGAACGGGCTTGAGGAAAATACCATCGCAAACTCGTTTTATTTTGCCATCTTGATATCGTTGTAAATGAATTTTCACCAACAGTACATCTAGGTTTATTAATTAATTGAATAGTGGCAGCGTTCAGAGTTCCATCCACAGGTAGATTATATTTTTCTTGAAAATTTGCTAACACATTTTTAAGGCTATCACCTACGATTTCATTTTGATTAATGTAGCCAAACCGTTGCAAAAATGATACAAAATATTCTAGAGTAACGTTCGCAGAATTTGCGTGGGCTGTTAAGAGAAGCAGTACAAGTACTTTACCAACACACATGTTGAATATAAATGAAAATGTAAGAAATGTGTACGTATATATATTTTACAGTTATTCTTATAAATTTTTTAAAAAGAGAGAGAGAGAGACTTTTAATTACCATACAGGATGAAGTCAAAAAGGTCATGTAAACGCCACGTAAAACATCAAAAACGTCACACACCTCACGTTTTACGTCACGCACCTCACGTTTTACGTCACGCACCTCACGTTTTACGTCACGCACCTCACGTTTTACGTCACGCACCTCACGTTTTACGTCACGCACCTCACGTTTTACGTCACGCACCTCACGTTTTACGTCACGCACCTCACGTTTTACGTCACGCACCTCACGTTTTACGTCACGCACCTCACGTATTACGTCACGCACCTCACGTTTTACGTCACGCACCTCACGTTTTACGTCACGCACCTCACGTTTTACGTCACGCACCTCACGTTTTACGTCACGCACCTCACGTTTTACGTCACGCACCTCACGTTTTACGTCACGCACCTCACGTTTTACGTCACGCACCTCACGTTTTACGTCACGCACCTCACGTTTTACGCCACGTGAACGTCAAATGTTTAACCTATTTTTTAGAGATACACTACAAGTTATTATTACCAATGTAATATAGTTAAATAAAGTGTAAATAAAATTTTATGTGAGATGCTCCTTTGTAAAACCGGATTATCTAGCGCGACAGTTATGCAAATGGGTACCTAATTTGTGCAACTTATAAAATTATTGCATAAGACTTTTCACAGACGTGCTGTTACACGTGGCACCCCCTCTTGTAACAATGAACTCGCCCACGAGCGCAGCCATGTTGAATTTTGAAAACTTAAAAACAATATGAATGAAGTGATAACCTAGAAACACGTATTTTATTGAGAACGAGTATTTCTTAAAACATCGCGAAAAAGCCTCTTTTCACGTGAACATACCGTGATTATTAGACCCCCCACGCACTTTTTTATCTTTCCATTTGTATATGTGGTAACGAAATAAAACAGAGAGTACAATTAACACACAAGTCGTTCGGTCCTAAACAATCGAGATGGAAAAAATTGAATTTCTTATAGGTAAAAGAGCTGTAAATAAAATATTGCGTTTACCTGTAAAAGATCTTTTAATTGAACAATGGAGTCAAGAAACTAGAATATCCTGTTACATCCTCTACATCGGTGATGAAGTTGCAGCGTTCGCCTTATTATCAAGATGTGATTTCGATCCATTAGGACAACATGATGTTCCCAGAATATTAAATTATATATATATACATTTGGCAAACACAGAAGAAAAGGTTACGCATGCAAAATAGTTCAACATCTAATGAAAACAGGGAATCAGTTTACAACATTTTGCAGCAATCCGTGGTCAGAAGGAGTCTTTACAAAATGCAACTGTACCAATTACGGTGAAAATAATTATTCAATAATGTTTAGATATCCTTAATAAATCATATTAAAACAAAAAAAGGTTTTTAATTTATGAGTAAAAGAGGTTGTTGAATGAAAATTAAACAAATAGTCAAAGCGGATTGAAAAATGTTGATAAGAAATATTCTTTGATTATTTATAGAAAAATCCGTTAAATGTGATTGTACCATAAAATGGGAAAGCTAAATACCATTCAGGCCTAACACACTGAATGTGCTATGGAGTTAAGAAATATAGAATCCCCACCCATTTTTTTCATACTAATAAATATTAAGACTTTCTCCGGTGAAGTTAGTCAGTCAGTCATCATGCAATTTACAGAAAAATCAAAAGTGAAAAATATCTATTTGGGTGAACAAAGGTGCTACCTGAATAAATCGAATACGAAATATGTCGCAGTGAGTCTGTCGCATGATTTAAATTTTGCTCCGTGTGTGAAAATATCTGCAAACAAAGGAAACTGTATCGTGTTTAGTGAAAAAGAGTGGAAGGAGTTTTTATCCTTCAAAGAAACTATTGAAGATTTTATAACAGCGGGAAAGGAGGAATCAATAGATGTTAGCCGGTTTTTGTTACAGTTTGAAAATTTTGAAAGCATTACTGTTTTGAAAGTATTAACTGGACATGCTACTGTCTGGTTAGGATCAATTTCCCTTTCCGAGCTCTGGAGATGCTTGCCCTTAATTACGCACAACATTGAAGTATTAAAAAGCCAGCAGTTTGTAGGTTCCTTAAAAATTTTACAAATGGCGGTTAAAAACAAGGAAGATATCATCAACACAGCTCTTACTACAATGGAGCCTATAAAACAAGCGCATCCGATTACATATAGTTTATTACTAGAACTTATATTCAAATACCCCGATGTTCTTAAAGAAAAGATATGAAGAAAGTAACTTTTAATGAAGATTACAATCACGTTCACATATGGGAATCATTAGATGTTGAAACAAGTGATTGGGAATCAAGATATCTTAATCAACTACGTTTTAAACGTCGAATAGAAGAAGCTGCTAAAATTATTAATCCCGTTTTAAATATAACTCATAGAAATAAAATGTATAATACTTTACAAAATAAAACATTTAAACAATAGAATTTTTGTCTATCCAAGACTGATTTTGTATAGAATCTTATGGAAAATACGAACAAATTTAGCAATTCAAGGGGCCTTTTTTGAATAACCTTCAAACTTACCGCTTTTTCCTCATAGTGGGGGTATATAAATACAAGTGCGTGTGTGCGAACCTACATTTTATTCAGTCGTGTGGTGCACCTACAATTTAAATCAACCAACCGACAACATGAGTAGTCAAGATAGTGGTTATAGTTCTTGTGAAATTGTTTTTGAAAGTGACTCGGCATCGTCATCGCCGTCACCGTCGCCAACACCTCCTTCACCTTATGCAGTGACGCTTAATGATTGTGTTGAGGAAATCGACCAAGCTTTAATTTCATACGAGTATGCTGCTAAATTGGAGCGATACCATCTACTGGAAACGAATTTTTCCCTAAGAAGTTATGCACTTTTGTGCGGAATAAGTCCGACCAGAACCTTTACTCCTGCAATAACGCTAACACCTTTACTTCGACCCGGAAGAATTTCGTTTGGTACATTTGAGTGGACTACTTTTATTGAATTGCTGCGTCAGAGATACGACGACTTTTTTCACGAGAATCTACCGTCACCTCCTGACGAATACGATCCTGTAGTTTTCCCGTGTGGAGACTTTTGTAAAGTTACTCAATTAGTGTACGACGATACCAAGTTTCTACTTGCAAACAAACATGGAGTCGAGTTCTATCTGGACGAGTATGATGTTTCCGACATCCTTGAAGCAAATTGCAATTTAGTGAAGAACTACATTTCGTTGCTAGAAGACTTGAACTTTAATACATTCTACTGTAATTTAATAGCCTCTACACGAGCTTATTTTGCTGTTAATTTCAATAGTATTTGTGACACTAGTAGATTTAATACTTTAATTTTAATTTGTGCTGTTATGCCAAATTGTTTAGAAAAAAATGCTCTACAAGAGTACATGTATTACTATAAAGATGATGTAATTAATGATATATTAAATCATTGTTCAAATTAAAAAAATGTACCAAGTTTTTTGAAATAAAACACTTCTTTCTTATATTTATTATTTTTATTACCCAAGCAAACTACAAATAATACAGTAAGCAAACATATATAACTAATACATAAAAACTATAAATAATTTATTAGGTACACATAGTTCAGTCTGAAAATCGCACTCGTTTATTTTCATGTAAATCATATCGAAACCAAGCACAATATTTCTGCATATTCAATAAATATTTCAAAATTATGGCAAGCTAATAATCAGTAATCACATCTTAATTTATTAAAATTTTGAAAAACTTTCCCCGTTAAACTCCACGGTAGGGCAAAAAAGAAAAATTAGCTTTTATATCCCCACGGAAGGGTGTCATGTGACTGGGGAAGTAATTGACGCTTATCATCATAGGGGCTAAGTCCAATTTTGGTCTGACTTATGCTATATACATCATGCAAATAAGATCGAATAGTGTGTTGTGTAATATATTTTTTATTATTATTTTGCAAACAATTTAGGTAATCCTCGAATATGATTTTATTTTTTACGACATTGGACTTAACCCCCTTTGATTTTTTCACGACTTTGCCACCTTGCACTTTATAACTATACATTTTTGATCGTAATCCCACAAAATGTGTCATAATTTTACCATTAGCTTCATCCTTCATTAAACCGGGAATTTTTTTATTTACTAAAGGAATCTTATAGGCGTTATTTGAGGGGTAATCTGAAGTGTCAAATTTTTCTAAGTGCTCTCCAATCAAACTTTTGTAAACGTCATCGCAATTTAATTCGTAAATAAAACTATCGGTGTCAGTGTACATTAATTTTACATTTTCCACCCCCATAGTTGGTAACATGAAATTATAGTGAAAATCATACATACAGGTTTTAGAAATGTCCAGGATAGCCATGCCGATATACAGGGGTTTGTTGAAGAGTAGTTCAGCTTTTTTTAATTCGATAGCCATGAGTTTGTCGTCAAAAACTCTTCGACTATGAAATCGGGGGCTGGCTATCAAATTTTTTGCACCGTAACGACCCTCGTAAGAAGTAAGTAATTTCACTACCCTATGGAGTCTGATGTTTTCCATCGTCTTACCGAATACGGCATTATTAGCGAGTTTGAACTGGGTTTTTTTAAAATTGCTTGTGGCTACAGTCCTTAAGCGAGTATTCAGCTCGATATAGGACTGCAGCCAAGCCGATTGTTTGAATTTTAGTACTTTGTGAATTTTCGTTAATTTTAAGCCCTGTTCGAGGGCTTGTTTTAAATTGCGGTAATGCAGAGTGTATTGTTTTTTCGGGTAAAGGGTGGTCATTAATTTGGACAATTTGGAACCGGGAGGTTTACGGTGTTCAGGACAAAATGGGAAATCTTTGTGCTCGTCATGTAAACTTTCGGGATACTCTAAATCAACTTGTAAAATATATCCGACGGGTGAATCGTCGGGAATCTGAGTAATGTCGATGTTTGTATTGGGCTCCCATTCAAACCCCCCGTAGGGGAGGAACTGTGACATTGCCCACCCATATAAATTGTTTACGTCAAAGTACATAAGGTACTTGGACGGCTTAGAAGAATCATATTCAGGCATGTATTTATTGTTGGCTTCGGAATATCGATTTGAACAAACAGATATTCCTCCACGTATTGATGCCTCAACAAACAACAACATGTCAACATCTTTTAAAATTTGTAATTTACATTTCGTGTACTTGAGCATGCAATCCCAAGTATATCCGGGCATAGTATAGTACCATGCCGGATCTAGCTGGTAAGTTTCCAGAGCAGTTGTTCGAAAGTTTTCCATAACGTCACAAAGAAGGAGAATGTCGGTTCGCATATACAAATCTGCATATTCGCCTAAATTTTGAATTTGGAAAGCTTGCCAAACGTTTTGCGCATGAGTGTAATCATCCTCGGAAATATGGCAATCATTTAATTTGTTGTAAAAACTCTCAATTGCTGGTAGACTAGTGGTATCATTTAGCTTATCAATACTATCAATGTAATCGTATGGAAAAACACCTTTCCTCGTCAACAGTTTGAACGTTTCATTAGTCAAGTTACCAAATTCCCTTTTTAATGTGACCAACTCCTCTATTTTTAGTGTAGACACCAACTCATCGAGACTGGTGCCCAAAAATCTAAAGGAGTCTATATAGCGAAATTTAATTTTAGTTTCTGGTTCATACTGCGTAAAAGAAATGTATTTTTCCATGTTCACAGGTAGTACACTCAAGGGTCCACGTTTAGCAAGATCTCTAATAATAAAATGACTGTCGTATCCGCTAAGATTATGGAAAACTATGGGCACTACAAATAGTTTTTTGAAGTTCAGATTGCACGATTGATGTGCGAACCCTCTAAATAATCCCGTAAAATGATCATGGTCTTTAACGATGATGTCTTTTTCTTTAAACTTATTGTCGCAAATGTGACAGCAGACACCGTTTGCGACGACAGTAGGCATACAAATAGGAACAATATTTAATAATTTAGATTCAATAAATTTCGCGACTTCTAACATTTGATTCGCAAACCAGTCCATGCAATCTTCCCCTCTATAACTATTGTAGTAGGAAATCTGATTATCGTAGCTGCATTTTAAGTAGAAACCTGCACTAAATGTTTTATGATGTTGATACTTGGTAGTTGTATGGGATATCTTTTTATCACACTTTTCTAAAATTGACTCGAAATCGGCATAAACGACAAAAGGACATTTCTGCTTGTATACATGATTTTTAAATTCGACGTTATCATATGGGGGGAAAGAAATTTTGCAATCATTGCTGTTTATGCATAAAATTTCGTGGTCCGTTAGTTTTTTTTCGCTTTGAAAATAGTTTAAGCACCTATCGCAAATAAATTTTTTATTTTCACTCTTGCTGAGTTGACTTGAAACTAGTCTAGACATATTTTTAATCCAACAATAATGATATTTAATTGTGGTGGTAGTAGTGTCCTCATTGTTGACGGGAGGAGCCTCGTAGTCGTTTAATTTTGGAAAATATTCATCTTGAATTAAAAGTAAATTTACATGACGCGGATGTTTATTTTTAGTTAAACGTGCAGGTACCACTACGTAAAATGACTTTTTATTAGTTTGATTTAGTTCTAAAACGTAAACGTTTACAGAGATATCATTCAACTTTTCAAATTTTGAAATTTGTGTTAGTTTCATAGGCAATTCTAAACCGTCTGTATTCAAAACTGTACTATAGTGTGGGTAATTATATGTATATTCAGAGTGTTTTTTAGCAGGAAACAAAAAACTCGTTACGGCCCAGTAAAAACACGCCAGGTCCGTATTTTGGACGTTTATGCACGCCCTTTTCGTTAATATTTCTTTTGGCAGTGGAATGAAGGATGAACCGTTCCCAATTTCAAATTTGTTAATAGCTACTTCTAATAAATTTATTTTTGACAGCGCCCACCCACTGTCTTTTTCTTGAAATTCCGAAAGTTTATTTAAAATAAAATCTACAATACTTTTATACTCCTGTGCTAAATCCGTCCCCAAATCAACAACGAAATTTGGGGATCCAAAGTATTTAATGTCAATTACTTCCCCGCCATCACTAGCATTTTTTAAAAAATCGCCGCAAAATGTAGCATTTACTTTTAGCGACGGTGCATCATTTTTTAAAATTTGTAAAATTTTTGACTTGAATAAATTGTAAGCGGCCTGCAAAAAATCTTTTACCTCTTTGTGTTTCAAATTTATAATAACCCCCGTTCTAATTCTATTGTTAAAAATCGCGTTGACGTCTTCCCATTTAACGCCCCCTTTAGTGCCGCGCCCCTGTCTAATGCCCTCCCCTACTACCTGGGAAGACGCTAATTTAATGATACACCGTAACCTTTTCAACTGCCCCATTTTGGTATAAATTTGTCTTTTTTGCCCTACCGTGAAATTAAATTTTTTTACAGCTAAAGAGCATTTTCTGAGGTGAGTACTGATTTGTTGTAGCCATTTGTTTTTATTGGAATATGCTGAACTATTGTGCTCAGTTTTAAGTAGGTCTTCGATTTTTTTAAACGTAAGTGCGAAATTCATGACTGAACTCACCTAATTTTTTTCTATTCTGAATAAGGTCCTCGGAGCACAGCTCTTTGATATCTCGTGCAGGCCAATAAAAACTAAACTGAAGCCCCCTTTGTTTAGATCGTCGATGTGGTTCTTGTAAATTTCGGTAGACCTTTTGGGCAGAAATGTGACAACGTTCTCCTCCAATTCCACTAGGATGGATTCCCCTCCAAATTTGGATTTGGTGAGCTGAACACGATAAATTTTCTTTGGGATGTTGGGTTGCAGGTCCTTTAGCTTAATTATGGGCTTGTTTTCGGTATCTGTAGATGAGGTAAATTCGTTTAATTTTTCGAGAAAACTCATCTAAAATAATAATAAAAAATGGAATACTAGCATGAAAAAACCACCGAAAAAAACACTTACTTTAAAAGCTTAAAGATGTGGATGGCAAAAAAAAAGTCTTAGCCGGATTGAAGCTAACAGCAAAAAATGTGTAGCACTGGTACAAATTGCTGAAAAAATCAAAAATTTGTACTGTTAAAATTGCAAAAAAAAAAAGTTTTTTTAAAAAAAAATTAACTTATTTAACACTTTGAAGTTTAGATTTTTGAAATTTACTACAGCACTGGTACAAAAACAAGTTTTAAAAAGTCTTAGATGGATTGAAGCTTTACAGCAAAAAAATGTAGATCACTGGTACAAATTACTAAAAAAATCAAAAATTTGTACTGTTAAAATTACAAAAAAGTTTTTTTAAAAAATGAACTTATTTAACACTTTGAAGTTTAGATTTTGAAATTTACTACAAAAAATGTAGAGCACTGGTACAAAAACAAGTTTTAAAAAATTAAAATTAAATGTACTTACAATAACTCCAACTGGAAACTGTTCACTGATCACTAACTGACAGCACAATGTAAAAAACAACTGGAAACAGCTCACTGAATTCTAACTGGTAGCAGCAGCAGCAGCAGCAGCAGCACTGGTGAAGATACTTTTACGACTGAATTGTCGATTGATTCGGCTTCGGCTTTTATAGCACTCGAGAAAAACAACAACATTATCTGTGGGAAGATAACTAAATTCGTTTCGTGGAAATGTGGTTGTATTTTTCACCGTTATCAGCCTTATCTAATTTTTATCCAGGAAGCTACATCCTGTGTGAACGGATGTACTAGAATTTGTTTTCTGTAAATGTGGTTTTATTTTTCCGTGTTATCAGACTTATCTAATTTTTATCGGGAGGCTTCATCCGGTATAACCGTTAAAGTATGTTTTTAAATTTTTTTAGAAAATGTAGATTGCAGGGCCGTATTTAAAAAATTTTAGTTTGAAAAAAATTTTAAATTATTAAAAGTTTATGTTTTTACATTTTTTCAGAAAATGTAGATTGCAGGGCCGTATTTAAAAAATTTTAGTTTGAAAAAAAGAAATTTTAAAAAATCTTGAATTTGGAGTAATAGAATTTTGTGTGTTATTTAACACTTTGAAGTTTAGCTTTTGAAATTTACTTAACTTAAGCAAGTTCAATTTTCGGAGGAATATTATAACACTATTGGCAAAAATTATATCTTTTTTATTAATAAAATGTAAAATATTATATAATAACCCCCTCTAGATCACGTGACATAATTATCCAATCATGATCAAGCAATTTCTTCCGTAAATTTGACATCTACGTCACTCATAGATCATGCCTGTTTTTTCCGCGATTCAATTGGACCAATAACAAGGAAGTTAAGCACTAATGCCCTTATGGCTACGTTCATTGCGCATGCTTTTTCTTTAAATTTGACATCTACATCGCTTATAGATAATGCCTGTTTTTTCCGCGATTCAATTGGACCAATAGCAACGAAGATAAACGCTTTGTGCCCTTTTGGCCACGCTCATTGCGCATGTTTTTCTTTAAATTTGACATCTACGCCACTTATAGATAATGCCTGTTTTTTCCGCGATTCAATTGGACCAATAACAGCGAAGTTAAGTGCTTTGTGCCCTTTCGGTAACGTTCATTGCGCATGTTTTTCTTTTAATTTGACATCTACGTCACTTGTAGATAATACCTGTTTTTTCCGCAATTCAATTGGACCAATAATAGCGAAGTTAGGCACTAATGCCCTTTCGGCAACGTTCATTGCGCCATCGGGTGACAGTTTCTAGAACTTTAGCATTATTGGACTAAACATGGCCGCCGCCGCCGCCGCCGCCGCTCTCCAACGCCATCTACTAACACTTTGTGGAACTCTAACATAATTGGACTAAACATGGCCGCCGTCGTCACCGCTCTTCAACGCCATCTACTAACACTTTGTGGAACTTTGGCGCCACCAACGCCATCTACTAACACTTTGTGGAACTTTGACATTATTGGACTAAAAATGGCCGCTCCCGAAATTTGAATTTGCCGCGCGACACCAGCGCCACCAGCGCCCCTGGTGGCAGAAACGGGTACTCGGGGTAGAACCGACTTTGTATTACTACTTGATCAGCTTCATCTTGCCTTGTTCTTTTATTCTTTTTAATCGCTTTCTTTCTCAGTATCATTCTTTCTTGGTGAAATTCTTTTTTAGTACCGTTCTTTTTTTGCCACATATTTTCTTAATCACAGTTTTTTTGTCATATTTTTTCTTAGTAAATTTTTTTCTTAGTCTTATTCTATCACAATCACTTTTTTCAAAATTCCATTTTTAGTATTCCGATTAATCTTTTCTTGGTTTTTGATTCTTTTTTGATCACATTCTTCATAAGACATATTCTTTCTTCATGAGATTATTTTTTAGTACCATTTATTTTGTCAGACACTTCCTTAATCACATTCTTTTTTAGTCAGATTTATTGTTGGTCATGGTTTCTTTAATCAAATTTTTTCTTAATCCCACTCTATTAGAATGGCATTCTCTTTAGTCCCATTCTATCATAGTCAAATTTTGTCTCAATCACATTTTTCTTATTCCGATTGTCTCTTAATCAAATTCATCTTTTCTTGGTCGTTCACTCTTTCTTGGTCACGTTCTTATTTACTCTCATTCACTTTTTGTCAAATATTTCTTTTGTTTCTTAGCCAGATTTTTTCTTAGTCAAGTTTTTTTTTGGTCCCTAACTTCTTCAAGTTTTGTGTACATTTACATTGATTATTGGGCTGTTGTATAATAATAAAAGGTTAAAAAATAATTTTTATAGATACAGGTACGTATTTATATAAAAAGTTAGTTATTCGACTTTTCTATTAATAATAAAAATAAATTATAAACGAGTGATCAATTTTTGTTTATTTATTTTTAAAAAATAACTCTGAAACTAGACTTAATATTAAAAGCTATTAAATTCAGATTAATGATACATTTTGTTTCCTACTTAACTCTTTTAGACATCAGCAGTTTACGAGAAAGCGCTTAAAATATTCAACTTATATAAACAAATTAAATTGTAGTTAATATGGTTTTTATTAAAAAGCACATTCTAAATACTGCACAGTAATTATTTGTAGCATACCCATATTATTTGTAAAACAGTGAACCCTGGAAATGTATTCAGAGAGGATTAATAAATAAACTAATTGTACACAAAGTTGCGCGATAATTATGGACTCTCATTTGAACATGTGCTGAAATGTTGGAATCTGTACAACTCCTTAGAAATTTATTGCACCAATTTTCATAATAAGCACAAGCGGTTCTTGTAATTTGATTTTCCACTCCAGCATTATAACATTTTATAAATGTATTAAAAATATGATTTTTTTTTGAAGAGGAAGTATCTTTGGAATTTTGTTGTTACTGAAATTCAACATAAAAAAAGTAAAGTTTAATTAATAAAGGAATTTAAATTGGATGCCAAAATTTCAAAAATAAATATAAGTTATTAGTATAAATGTAATTTTCAGGTTGAATCATGTTTATTATAAATGCTTAATTTTGAATTTATAAGAATTTGAAATTTACTGCAACCAAAGTTATAAAATAATTCTTAACCAAATTGATACTAAATGCCATATCCTTTGAGCACAAAAAAATCTCATGAATTTTCTATTTACACATTTTTCAAAATTAATTAAAATTCTTGTGAAAATTATTAATAATTAATAAATTACTGAAATTAATCAGTATGCCAGAAGTTAACATGTATGAACTTAATAATTAGAATTTATAGACAAATTGCTCTTAATTTCTTATATCTAGACTATAAGTTACGATACAACTTATTAATAAACATTTAAAATTGTGCCAGTTTTTGCCACACTTGGACTCACATTTTTTTAAAACTAAAAAATATTCCATTTGTAAAACAAATATCTGCAGCCCCAAAAATGTGAAACAAACAGCTCGGACACATTCTTATATATTTGGGGCGAAGCTAACGGTGAACGAAATGAAAAATATGCCTGATTTTGTCAGGTCCAATAATAGTCCCACATTACAGTGTAACGGAATATTTTTGGACGATTTAGTGCAGAGAGTTGAAAATGTTATGTTGTACAGTTACGAACTACCTCTATCCAGGATGTAATTGCTGGAAAAGAGAAATATATAACAACGGGTTTCTCGGGTTTATGCTTTGTACTTAGGAGTTAATGGTTTTTTGAAAGAACGAGGACGAACGCTTCTCTCTATACGCTATTTTCGTTTTCGTAATTACTTTCACCTCAGGGACTTTTTAGAGGTCGTTACCAGTTGCCAACTTGACGATTTTGCGTGGACATAATCCCTTTCTTTTACTATATTTTTCCTTTTTTTTTTTTCATTAACTTCCAAGTTATAATAAAGAAATATTATGCGGCAAATACATAAAGTCTCTAGGTACAGAAACACAACTCCCATTATATCGCATAACCGTCACCTAAATGGGTTATCCGGGGTTTAATATCTGACATTAGAAAGACCCAATGTTTCCTATAAGAATTGTTATTATTTATGTCACTCTTTTCCAAATTAGTGTCTAGTTTATAATAAAATTAGCATCTTCTTTTTTTAAATCCAATTTTTCTATCTTTGGCCAACGGTTTCAATTCATTCCATGTCTTGACCATGCTTTTCTTAATATTTCCGATTACTTTGTCCCAATATTGACGTGGTCTTCCTCTTTTCTATTTCATCCATATTACTGCCTCATATATTTGTTTGCTTGCATCTCTTTTTTTATGTTATTTTCTCTATGCCTTTGTGTAATCCTTTTAATTCTTTTGAGTAACTTTATTTGCTTTGCTTGTATTTTGCATTCCGTTCTTTTTGTTAATACAAAAGATTCACATCCGTAGCCAATACTGGTTAGAATATTACTCCAAATACGTTTATTTTTGTTTCTTCTGATATTTCTCTATTGTTAGTGAAACTGTTGTTCATTCCCTAATAAAATTCAATTCGTTTTTCTATCCACATTTTCAATTGTTGTCTCTGGTTTTCCTGATTTATCTAGTGTTACACCCATTAAAATTGTTCAGTTTGTTCTATTTTTGTTCAATTGTTCATCTCCGGTTGACATAACTTTAATTTTTTTTTGTTTATTGTCGTTCCCTTTTCTTCTATTTTGACTATGATATGTTATTCCTCTATACTTATAATTATTATAATATTATATATTATAATTTTTTAATTTCGTTTTTGTGTAGGTGTTACCAGTACAACACCCCATTTTTCTGGTATTTTTTTTCTTCCCATTCTTTGTTTAAGATATGTATTAGTATTTCCATGCCTTTTGTTTCCATATTTTTAATTGTCTCTGATATAATTTTGTCATTTTCCTGGTGTTTTGTCATTTTTTAATTTAGTTATTATTGCCTTTTATTTATTTATTTGTAACATTTTTTTATTTGCTTAATTTCCATCTTCTTTAATATCGTCTTTATAATTTTACTAGTCACTATTCAGTAGCTTTTTAAAATATTCGTTGCATATTTTTTATTATATTTATTTTAGTTGTTGATGTTTTGCCGTTACTCTCTTTTCTGTACGTTTTTTTCTGTAGTTTTTCTTTTCTGAATGATTATAACACTTTAGAAAATAGTTTTTGAGTACTTTACTGTATTTTTCCATGTTCTTTCCAAATTGTCTCTATGATATTTTTTGCTTTTTTCGCCAGTTCTTTAACTTTATTTCTCATTTTTTATAAGTTTCGTATTGTTCTTCAGTTTTTTCCATAATTTCTTTTTCAATTTGTATCTTCTTTTATTTCGTTTGTCCACCACTATGTTTATATCTTTTTATTATTTGTTTTGTAAAATCCACACACTTCTAAGAATATGATTTTGAAAGTATTTCAGCTTTGCTCTTTATTAATATGCTTAGTAGCTCTCTGTTTTCATTTATTGTAATGTATATTAATAATTGTTTATTATATAATGTTTTGATCCTTCTCCTTTATCCTTTGTTTCACTTATTGCACATATACTTAGTACTATTTGTTCGAATTTATCTACCAATTCTTTTTTTTCCTTTAAATATGCCATATTCCCAAATTCCATTCAGTCGTTTTTTCCTTTCTTCTTTCTCCAAGATTTTTTTTTTATTATGTCTGTATATTTTTCGTTATCTCATTTTTGAATTTATTTATTATTTATTTTCTTAACCAATTCTTTGTTTAGCATCATCATGCCTAGTAATCTGTCATCCATGATGAATATTTGTTTTTTGTCTTTTTCATTATCAGTTTTTCCTTGTTTCTTGACCATTTCGATTCTATTTTTTTCTTCTATTTTAATAGTATTTCTTTGGTGCTTTTTTTACTTGCTCTACTTTTTTATATGTCAATATCATGATAAGTTCAACATTTATGTAAATTTTTACATGTTCGAAATGTTTTAATTTGTTTTTACGATCCATTACTTTCTTTTTTTCGTGTGTATTTTCTAATTTAATGCAGTCAATCTTTACTTCTATTTTATTACTTTCTTTTATGTATTTTTCCGTTTCGCTTTTCAAAACAATGGTATCATTTATTTCAATATTTAGGCTTTATTTTGTTTTGTTTCTATTCAGTTTCTAAGACTTATTTAATGGTTTTAATTTTTTCATTTCGCCATTTTTTTAAAGACCATGTTTTCATTAGCAGGCTGTTCTCATTTTAGATTGTGTTAAAATTTTCTCGCTGAGTATTGACAGTTGAATTGTTTAAACTCTATCTTTAAATCTTTTATCATTTCCATCAATGTATCCAATTTTTTGTCTGTATCCTCTTGTTCTTTATTATTTTTCTGAAGTTTTCGTTTCAATTTCTTGTTTTCCTTAAATAAATATTAGTTCCAAAACAGATTTTAAAAACTTGCTTCAACCTGCGAGCGACATTTACATTTACGTTACTCCAACTTTTTGAATTGCAACTAATGCAAATAATAAAATTTATACCACATTGTTTTTTCTACACTATTTTTAGTAAATAATGGATACGCTGTTAAAGTGTTTTTTATTTTACTTAAAGTATTTTACTATTTATATCCGTTGACAAATAAATTTGTTACCTCTAGATCTAAGATTGATAGCTATTGATAGAACAAGATTAAAATTTAAGTAAGAGTTAATAGTTGGCCTAAATTAACTAGGGAAACGAAAATTGTTTGCTTTTTTCTTTGCTTCATTGGAATGCCGAGTACATGGCAGTGACTGATGATGTGGAATTGTTAGAAACGCCAAATTAAAGTTCATACGATGGGTTGAGCAGAACAAACGATTTAGCTTTTTAGAATGGAAAATCGGAAAACTCATTGAACAATTACAAAGTTCAGATATTCTTCCATCATCATTTTTATTTCACATAATTAATTACGCGATTTTAGTTATAGTTTTGTTTGATAAGTTTCTGTAAAATTATTTTAAATAAATGAAATATTTGGATCCTGAACAAAATTTAATTGTTATATCGGGTGTAAACGGGTCATGGGCGACCCATTTTTAAAACCCTAACAGCTTTTTTTTTAAATTTGGATCATTTATATTAGAGATAGTTTTGAATCATCTGATATTTAATTTGTTTTTTAAATTAAAATTATTATTTCAAAATATTGTTACATTGCCTAGATAAGGTCGGCTTTATGATCATGTTGTGATAATAGAAATTACAAAATTATAAATTAGTGCTTTATTTAGAAACTAAGGAGATTAGTATATATATCATTTTATTGGTACTTAAATGTACTATTAAATATACCGGGTAGCCCATGTTTGTTTCTGTTAAAAAAAGTGAGTTTCAGTTAGAAACTGGAATTCTTAAATTTAATCGTTAATAAAATAAACAGAATTAATTTTCTTGTGAAATTGATACTTTTTAGATATTTATGTTTCATTTTTTTGGAGCTTAAATAAGGTCACGATGTACTCAGTAAAGTAGGTACTCTTCTACTCTCCAGTTTGCTCAAATTGAAACAGAGAAGTTTTCTTAAGATAATTATTGAAAAAAATAATACTTTTGATATAATTAACATTACAAATCTACAGATAATGTAAAATTTCGTACTGTATAAATATAGATACATACCAATTTAATTATCTCCTAATAACTCCTTCAAATGTTGTTTACAAACTTAGAGTATATTGGGTTAAACATGCAGCCTCTGTGCTCAGAACTTATGAACCAGATAACTCTTGCGGCATAAACGTAACCACTACAAATTACCATTTCCAGCTATTTCCTCGTCATACATAACGTGTTGTTTATAATTGAGGTCTCCTTACGTAATTACCAATACGCTATAGGAGCATCCTTACGGGCTCTAATCATATTCTGTTTGACAATAGAAATATTGATTTTCCACAGCATCGCGGCTGCTCAGATTTGAGACACCGCGTTAGCAATGTGGAGAATATGTTTTTGGATAGATTCTTGGTTTACATGTTAAGAATATTAAATAACTGGAATGGTCCTTCTTGGCTTTTGCACATATTTTATTCCGGAGGAAACACATTCACATTCAACGCGGTTCAATACCCACGACGATAAATTGAGTGTTTGGTCACTTGTTTCGAGGATTTTGTATTCATATGTTCAGATATCTTGTGGTGATTTGTCTGAACCTCAAATTGTACTTAAAATTTTTTAGCGCTTTATTGTTTTTATGGTTTTAAGTGTTGTTTCAATGGTAAAATGTACTTTTGAAATTTCTGCGGAATCAACGTTGATCGGATTCTGATATGATGAACTGATGAGGTAAATTTACAAGATGTATAATTTTAATAATGAGATTACCAACATTGTGCGAATATAACAATACTGGATATTTAATACGTGACGGGGCTTCAGGTACACATGTGATGAGGTCTCAGTACAAGTTTTAACTTGTTAGAATGTAAAACCAGTTTACAGATCATTTTGGCCCAGAACCTGATTATTTTTTTCAAAAATTTTTATCTTTTCCTTTACTTCTTCAATTTGTTATATTTTTTTTCTCGTAATTCTTTTTCTACTACTTGCTTTCACCTGTTTCTTGGTTTTCTTGTAGTTGGGTTCATTCTATGCTATATTTTTTACTTTAATATTCCATTCTTTCTAAGTGACCTATCCACTATCCTTCTAGCATTGACTACATCATTTATCTTCAGCCCTGTGTACAGTTCATACCTCTTTGTAATTCATTCTGGTAAAACCTTTCTCCATTTTTTTCCAACCTACTATTACCCTTAGAATTTTTCTTCCCCATATTTTGTTATTTATTATCCTTGTTATACTTGGAAAAATCGCTATAGGTATGAGTCTTGTACAGTCTGAATTTTACATTTAGCTGCTACGTTCTTAATAAATGATTTATTGCTCGTGCATTAATTCTTGTTTTGATTAACCTTACCTTCTTTATATTTATTTGTCATCAAGGCCCACAGGTATACAAACTCCTTCTTCAAATATTAATATCTTATGCCTTATTTTTATTTCTAGATTTCCTTGTTCATGTCCTTCTCTTTTTAGCTGATAGCAGATCTCCTATTTTGAATTCTTCAGTTACTCCACCTTTTACTTGGATGTTACTAGTTGTTTCTTCTAATGTTATTTTTATTAGTTATGTTAGCTTGCTAGAATTCCTTTGAGAGCTCAAGTAGTTTAGATCTTTTGACTGAAACGTAATCTTGGTTGAACTCTGAAAATTACTCTATTAAGGGCATTTTATATCATTGCATGTCATCAATTCCTTGATTGTAAAAATCTGATCTGTTGTCGACCTTCCTTTCTTTTACCTTACCTGATATTCTTCTATTTGTGATTCTACAATTAATTCTATTCTTCTTTTTAATAACGTGGTTATTATATGTTACATTACCTTATTTTTAGTATTGGAATCATAATGGCGCTTCTCCAGTTCCTTGGCATTCCTACAATTCTTCAAATGTTTAAAATTCACTCCTTTCAAACAAGTTAAAATAGCATAAAATTATCTTTAGTGCATTAGTAACGTATTCAAAACAGTTATATTTTCAACCAATCAAAATCCCACAAAACTTGTCCAATAAAAAAGCTCCAACTGACCATATAATCGACCCATAAAATGTGATCACCCGTAACGCAACTTAGCACTTGCACAGTTGAAAAAAGCAGAGTCCAGGACCAACTACTAAATCATTAACACTATAAAAACTCAGCCCTTAAGTAAATCAATTAAAGCTATTGCTCATCACACAAGCTAAAGTTAAAGTTATCTCTCCATTAATCAAAATAAAAGCTTTGTAATTCAGTTTAAGTCATGAAAAGGGGAAAATTTGTTCAAATGAAATCGAAATCCACAGAGGAAACACTACTAAAGTTTTATTATTAATGTCTGAATGCTTGTCATCTCGTTATTTTCCTTAAAGTTATAAAAAAATACTCAATTCACCATGATTTATGGTCCCAAATAATTTATTCACGAACAACGTTGAATTACTTACAGTCCACTCTATATACAATCAAACGTTATACCTTGCACTAAATCTTTCAATTAATTTATATAATTTCGTTCTGGTAGGATATTCTATTTTCTGCTTGTCTTGTTTTTGTTCTTATTTCTTATTTCATCATATCCTGACATCTCTTCATTACTGTCATTCAGAATTTGACACAGTACTCTTTCCATGTTGTTCTAGTTTTAGCTTCTTCGAACTTGCAGAATGCATCTTCCATTTCTTTCTTTGCTGTAGTCACTAAAACTACTACTATCAGCCCTATATTTGTTACTTGTTTCGTATTTGGTATATCAGGATCTTGTTGCAATTTTTGCAAGTAGGATGGCGATTTTTTAAAAAGCTATGTAAAAGTCCCATTTTTGCAAAATCGCCTACAATAATTTGTCGTCATTTTTCAAACTTCTTCTCAGGTTCGTGAATTTCTCCGAGAACTGTTTTCTCTTTTAAAATACTATTTTAGACAAAACTAAAAAAATAAAATAATATAAAGTAAGTTGCAGTTATGATTAAAAAAGCATTATATTAAGGAAAGTTGTGGCAAAAATATTCTTATATGTTCTTTTTTGAAAGAAATTTTATCTGCATGGCTATTAACCGAATATGCGGCAATAAAAACAAATGGTGATCATCTTGTTTGACCAAACCCTGAAAAATCCTTAGTAGGTCAAATGTAATAAGTATGCATGACATCACTCGAACCATTATGGAAGTTTTCAAAGATTCCTCCAGGCGAAAATCGCTCGATAATAAACCTTTAGGTGAGATTCGAGCTACCTCCGGTGCTTAAAACCGAGAGATTCGACTTTGTTGAATACACTGTTAGCGTTACGGAGTTTTTGAAGTATGTATCGGCCCATTGCCCCCTAACTAAGCACGTTTGAAGTCAACGTTGCAACTTGCTTCTACATTGTCGGACGATTCCCTTCTACTTATGATCGTAAAAATTGATGACGCTGAAATGAAAACACGTTGTGTTTCCTGGTGTTTAAAGTCCTAAATAAGGGGGTCCACCCAAGCAGAAAACACAAATTTCTTTATGAAAGAAGGGGTTTTATTAATTTTTGACGTCGATTTCTAGGGCTAAAAATAAATGAGACCAACGCGAATTACAAAGCGAAATACTGCATATTTCTAAATGGTACGTAGAACGTATCATTTGCAACAAAATATTTTAATAACATTTTTTCTAACACCATTAGTTTACACAAAAATTCACTTCGAACAATTACTCGAAAATTTATACGTGGCAACACCTCTCACTTTTAATAAAAATATGTGTCATGTAACCAAGGAATATCTAATTGATGAAAGTTGTATTAGTTTGCAGAACATTCAGATCAATCAAGAAAAACAACCACAGCAGCGAGAGAAAAAAGAAAGAGGAGAAATTCATCTCAATAAACGAGTTTAAGTCATAATCCCAGCGATTCAAAAGCTACAATAATGATGATGATGATGTCCATTTTACTTTTACCACAATTGCTCGATTTTAAATTTCAACCAGGATTCTCCCAGTACCCAGTTTAACCAACGCTGAATATTAGTAGATTTTCCTCAAAGATTATCGATCACATCAACAAAATCTGTAGGCAAATTAAAATTTTATGAAGCCAAAAAGTATTTCTATCTGTTTAAAATAACCTCATAATTTTTGCAGGAGAGAACCTTATGAATAATTTTGTCTAAAACGAATCTAATTTACGTTACGATATTCCAGTTATGACAATAAATAATGAATTTTCATATCTCACTTCTCGGTCCCGGTGCCACCCCTTAAGCGTAAGAGGAATTGTTAAGGATTTAGCGATGGGTTCTCTGGAGACCACAAACGGTTTTAATCCAGTGTCCAGCAATCTACCAAACTTTTATATTTCCCTAGAGATTTGCGAGCAACCAAGGGACGTCTTCTGTATTTTGTTTCAGGCGAAAGCTTAGTTACAATTCATTTTCATTGCTTTTGAAATTAAGTCCTACGAAATTAATAGTTACTCCTGTTTTTAATATTGTCCAGAGAATTTCTTCAAACATTACAGATTATTATAAAAAAAAAACAATTTAAGTTGATAGATAATTATCTAAATGCATATAATTCTTTTTTTTACGCTGAGATTAAAAATCCTTCTATAATTAATGGATACAGTTTTCATCTTGGAAAATTTAGAAAGCGAAAACTTTTTAAGGAATGATGAATTTATGTTCGGCGTTAACTGGAAAATAGACGTCTAATTCAACCCGGTTTCAAATGTATTTCTAATTAATTTGAAAGAATGATGCACCTGGGAGCCTGTAACGACCTCTGTGGATTGTGGAAAACTTTAATGGTTAATAAAGTCAAAGTATTTAAAATATGACCGGCTTAGCAAATAAATCGAATGGAGTTTTACCAGTCAAGTAAGATCAAATCTTAAAAGTTAAAAACAAAGTCCCAGAGGATCTGAAATAATTTATACAGTCGTTAGTGCCTCATTTTCGAAACACACTAAATTTTAAAATAAAACTCAATAAAGATATCTTAATAATAGAGAGTTCGGTGTTTTGATGACAGTACTTGTTGACCGCTTTAATTTTCAACATTATAACTCTATGCCGACTACATTCGAAATTTTAATCCAGCATTATCAAATATCTGCTGTAACTACTTCAATTTGTAACAAACCACTTAAGATAATTCCCTGAAATCCTGCGATATAGAGCATTCATTTGTTCGAGCACGGACAATTGCTCGGGACCGCGTTATTTGTGGAAACCGAATGATTTCCTCATGAACTTTTCAGGATGTAGTCACACAAGCGCCAACAAAGCTCATCCCACTTTAATCCTATCCAAATAGAGCCCTGCAGATAGGTTTAAACACATATTTCCTGCATTCTGAAGCTAAACATTTGCCGCAACAAACTTTGGACAGAAACCTAACACTGGACTCGGAATATATCGACCATATACCAAATAATTTATTTTTTTTTGAAGAGTAACAAAAGGTTACGTGTTTGGTGCGTACACACTATGTAATGAAAGAAAGGCTGAATAAGTTGTATTTTAAAGTGTGTAAGATTCTTTATTTAAAGATATGTGTAAAAGAAATATATATATTTCTCAAAGTCAAAAGAGTGTCAAGCGCTTTCGGCAAAACAATGCCATCATCAGGACAAAAAAAGTGCAAAAAAGTAGAGAAGGTTGGTTATAAAACAAAAGTAGAGAACATCAACGCAGTAACAATACATCTTTTAAAAAGTTAATTTAAGATGTATTGTTACTGCGTTGATGTTCTCTACTTTTGTTTTATAACCAACCTTCTCTACTTTTTTGCACTTTTTTTGTCCTGATGATGGCATTGTTTTGCCGAAAGCGCTTGACACTCTTTTGACTTTGAGAAATATATATATTTCTTTTACACATATCTTTAAATAAAGAATCTTACACACTTTAAAATACAACTTATTCAGCCTTTCTTTCATATACCAAATAGTTCAATAGTCAGCAACTGTTGATTTATTAGGAATATTAATATCTCCAGAAAATAAAAATTAAACCAAAATCCAACAAAATCGAAGCTATATGATAACATATATGATAAGATAGTAGCTCAACAGAATTTTTTGAAAATTAAAAACATCACGAAGTATTAGACGGATATTGAATGATATTGATTTATTTTTAAAGTTAATGGGAAAATTAAAAAAGAACACGTGAGTTTAGCGTAATTTAAATAAATAGATCACGACAGAACAAGAGATCTCGATGATTTTGTTCGTGCTATCACCAGTGTAGAAGTGTATTGTAGGTTGCCTATCAGTAAGACGTACTTGTTTAAGTTTGAATGGATATTTGAATTTTAAGAGGCAATTTGTCAATATTTATTTGACATAGTGAACTGTTTCAGACCATTTTTTTTTTGTTTTTAGCACTAAGGAATAGATTCGATTTTTAAATTAAAAATAAAAATTAAAAATAAAGCCATGACACACCTTGTAAAAAGCGCTAGAGCAAATAACTATTTGTTTTAAGAAAAGGAAAATTTAATGGAGAACTGAGATAGAAATAGATATTTGTCTAGTGGAATATCTTGTATTGGGAATTAGCGATGTTGCTATATTTTGTAATTTTATTGAATGATCAAAATTTCTTTGTTTAACATTTTTAGCTTGTTATTGCTTTTTCTAAATTGTATTGATCTGTTTGTAACTAAATAACTAATGTTAATAGACATAAAAAGAGTGAAGAAAAAAGTTATAAATCGTTTTTTAAAAAAGTTAAATAAAGGAAATCGTCGAGTAGCTATTGTGGATGTGAACCAACCCCTCGTAAATTTTTCTCGTAATTGTAGCTTTGGAATGAACGGTAGAACTTTTAGTTACAAGCTTCGGGATTTCGGTTTAGCCGCTGTCAGTTCTAATCGAAATTATAGACAATGTTTGGAGCTCAAATAGATTTGAGGGATAGAACATTTTATCGGTAAGTTATGTTAGTTTAATCCGTATGGTTCTCAACATCCATGTGAAATTTAGAGGGAAAATTCTTTATGAATTGTTAAAATAAGGGTGTATTATACATTCGAAAAAAACACATTTTCTTTTCTTTTCTAAACTGATTTAGTCCAGACCCTTTTCAGCCCCTTGTCAGAGTAAATTTGGTATGGATGAAACAGCGATAAGAACAACATTTAGGTATATAGTCTAGTTTTTAGGCACACCCTGATACAAATATAAATATAAATATTATTAAGTATACAATAGTATCTTAAATAATACAAAAAACGTTATATAAATGCTTCCCTAAAGAAAATACACAAATACACAACGAATTGTTTTGAAATTTCATGTAGGACTTAACTTCTATGAGAAGAAACTTGTGACAATACATATTTATCGCTTGTATGGCTTTTTGAGTGATTTATGCGTTTCAAAAATATTAAAAAAAAAGGTAATGTAATTGCTGAAATTATTGTAGGAATTAACAAAGAATGCGTAAGCCGAAAAACGAAAAAAAAAAAGATCCTGCTACTGACAATTTTGACCAAGCCCATTGAGTTGAGCGTAACATCAGTTTTAGTTTATAAAGTTCAGTAATTATATATTTAAAATGGGATATTAAGCAATAAAAAAATTAATAAATAATTAATTTCTGTTTTCAACGAACTGTGTAAATGGGGACTAGAAATAAAATTTTAGCCTAGGAATGTCGAAAATTGCACGACTCAGACGTAGCAGTAGGTATTCACGTATTAATATAAATTTCTAGACGCCCTCGGCTATTTTATTTTAGTGGAATTGAAATATTACTAGCTCCAACAGAAATTTTCAACATTTTTCCTCATGCACGTGTGCTATCAGCATAATAAAGTTGTTATACGAGGCACCCACAAATACTTATTTCAAATTAAATCCGTATTTGGAAGCATTTGCTATCAAGGAATCAAATAGTCAAATATTCTTGTAGATTCGTTTATTTGAACTAAAATCTGGAAACGAAATTGGAAAACGCGAAAATAAATCTCTTAACTAGAAAAGTTTTCTTTCAATTTCTGTGTAATAGGACAAGTCGCTGTAAGATACCACAGAGCAATTTACGTGTTGGTCGGTATCAAAGTTTCTTATCCCCGCTGAGGAATTTAACACAATTTGTTGTTGCTATTCCCTGCAAGAACACGTGAAATAAAGAAAATAGAGGCCTAACTTATCACTCCACTTTAATTCTCCCTTGTCTAAATCTTGGTAGGAAAGTGGCTATAAATGAGTTGCCGAATTTCCAGGAAGTGCCGACGCGAATACTGATGAAACTTCGCAAAACCGGAAACTAGAAATAAATTATAATCTTCTTTAAAATATTTCCGCGTAAAGTTACAACTTTTAGAATTAATAAGAGTAAATCTGTTATAAAATAAAAGTTATTGCATTGGATTCCGAGAATCGCTTTCCATTATCTTATTATTAAATAATACATTTAATGGCCGCATGGACCGGTAGAAATTCTATATATGTCTATATATATCTAGAAGATTTGGACATAGAATGATAGTATCCAAAATTAATAAACTTTTGTCAATAGTAAAAAATATATTTTATAATTATAGACAAATATAATATAAATAACATAAAAGTAGATCATAGCGTGTTAAAATAGTTGGTAACGCCATATTACATATAAATGAAAAGGGCCATACGATAAACAGGTTTTTATAAAGAGTGTTTCAACAAAACGGATCGATGTTCATCGTGAATTAAGCTTAAATGTAAAATTAGTTTTGACATCTGGTTTTCACATTTAACAACAAGTACCTTTACTGAATGTAAAAATTCCAAGTAGCATCATTTCTCAAAACAGCAAAGCCAATTAGCCAAAAATAAAATGTGATTTGACATCTTCAGACTTCTTATTTTTTGGAGTTACCTCAAGACTAAAGTCAATGCTAATAAGCCAATAAAGATTGAATAGCTGAAGCATAAGATTTTCTTTACCTAATCCTTTTTACCTTGATATGTCAGGGAGGTTTTAGTAGGGTAATGTAATGTATTTCTCCCCTCTTCTTTCTATCCCTTCTCATTTCTGTAATCTTGTTCTGTTCCTGCTATAAAATTTTTTTTCATGTTATTTTCAGCTTTCCTCTTTAAAGGTTTTTGTTATCTTTGTCTCAAATACTCTTTTGAGTATTCTTTTTTCAGGCATATGACATATATCTCCAAAGCATATCAGATATAATTGTGTTATTTTATCACTAATTGGCTGATCTTTAAGTTCTCTGAATATTTCGATTCGTGTCCTATATTTGATTATTTTGTTTTGGATTTTCCTAAGTAATTTGATTTCCATTGCATTTATATGGTTTAATTGTTTTTGATTTAATATCCATGTTTCACAGCTGTAAAGCATTTTCTTTACTATTTGGTCAATGGTCCTAATTCGGCTCCAAGGATATTATTCGATTAGCTCAGGAGAATATTTATCCAAAACCAGTTAAAGGCCAGAGAAGTTAAAAAAGCACACGCATGAATTTCTGTATTGTCTCCATCTTTCCATTATTTGTCCCTCGTCTATAATTATTTTTTCAACCTGATATAAATGATCATCATTATATTCCTTTATTCCTTTTTTCTTTAGTTGGTTTTGTGTTCTACAGAACCATTTTTGGTATTCCCAATAATTTTTTTATGTTCAAAGTTTAAAGTTTGTTCATGAATTCACTTTTGATTTTTTAAATTCAATATTTATTTCTTATTTTTTTAAGTTCCATTTTCCTTTCTTATCTTTAATTTTTTATTAGATCTCTCGAGCCCACCACTCGATCCTCGGAGTTATTTGTTGGATATTTTTGTTCCATATGCCATTTTAGTAGCTTCTAGTATCCATTTTATAATATTTTTTTTATTTACTGATTGGCTACGTCGTGATATTTTTTTGTGTAGTATTTTTTTCAGTTTGTAACTTTAATTTTTGGTTTTACTTCCTTTCTTTTTTATCTACGATTTCTTTGTTTCTGAGAATAAGATATTTGGTAAGATCGAAGAGCAATTTATGCAAGAATATCTTCAAAAATTTAAGCCACCGAAGCTTCGGCGAAGAATTGGGTGGTATTATGAGGTGATTTAATAAAGAAATCAAAGATTTTTAATAAATAACGTTGTCTTACTTACTGTTTCTATAGACCGGTCTTATTGTGACATCTTTTATAACTCAATTATTTTATCCAAACAATCAAATAAAACTTAATTTTTCTGGATAGGACTAGAAAGAGATTCCAGTATGCGAACAGCATCAACTATGAATATCGAGATGAAAATAATGGGTTTATCTGCATATCAGTCATATATATACAACTGTGCCTTTGTATAATTACTATGTTAATTCTAACAGAATCCAAGTCATTGTTTGTTAGTATAATAGTTGCTAAGAGGATTTAAATTGCAACCATTTCTATTTGGATGGCAGGACAGACAACGTTTAGAGAATTATCACGTTAATTCTATAATGCAAATCGACTTGAACCAAATAATCGAAATGTTGTTTGTTCAGTTGATTTAATTTTCTGTATGAAATAATAATCTAATTACTGGAAATATAATTTTAACACAATTCTTTTTTTTTTCAGGTAAGAAATCCTTCCGAATTGATCCTGGTGTATAAGTAAGTAAATCTGTTACACATTAAGATATAATTAGCAAGAAATATTTCCGAGTTTCTAAGCCCCATGTACATATAAATAGCTTCTTGCGATAATCTCGGCATTCCTGTTGAGCCATATTTTATCTTAAATTTCGCCATCATAATCCAAGAAACTACAGAATCCGCAGGGGTAAACCTAACGAACATAATTGGAAACGGATCATTTACTAACAAATTTCATTCCGAGATGAAATGAATGTTCTTGAAATGCGCTTTCATCTGCGCGCTTACCGAAAATCAGTGGTAGGCCTTTCGTCATTTTCGAAGCAGAAGGGATGATTAAAATTCCATTGCCTTTATCTCTGGTAACCCTTTTACGCAAAAATTCGGCCAAACATTCTCGACAACCCTCGTGTCACGTTTATTGAACTCGTAAGTCCTTATTTAATTATTTTGATACTGTACATTCATTCCTGTAGAATAAGATGTAGGTCAGCTAAGTTTGGGGGAGGTAAATCTTGCAGGCTAAAAATTATTTGCTAGAGAAACTACCAGATTTGAGCAGGTGTAGTTTAGATCTAGAAGTACACAAAACGATTAAAGATTGATATTCAAATAAATATGAAACAGAAACATTGATTCTACATTCAAACTCAAAAAAAAACGAAATAACTAACTCAATAAACGAACGAATTGTTAAATTATAAAAAAATGTGCTAAACGTAAATTTTGAAAGGAATAAATATGAAATAAATTAATTATATTAGTTAAATCAATATTTTTTATTTTACACTTAATTACTTACCTACTCACTAGAATTTTTTCTCTAATCTTATTGAAACAAATATTGATTTAAACTACACCAATTTATAATTTAGTTTTTTTAAAGCATGTTTTGTTAAAATATTTTTTTTCAAATTTTTGTGTAATCTTCTATAAATAAATAACCAGAAAAGTTTCATTAAGTTAAAAACTGGTTATTGTAAAATTTTACGCCCCTAAAGTTTTTTAAACATATTTTGTTGCATATAACAATGATCTGCATTATTATGCTCTTATGATATTAGGTGAAAATCTTTGAAATTCTAATTTTATTTTATTACTATACATTAAAATTTTGTTGTGTGCAAAAATCTGAAATGCTAAGTTACCTTTATGTAAAATTGTTTATTTGCATCATATAACTCTCATCATTGATGAAATAAAGCTGAAGTTTATCCGAAAATCTTTATATACTCATAAACAAAGATTCCAAAATTGTCGTTTTTTAATTGTAAATTACACAATAATAATTAAATTTAATTTCTTTTTTTGAGCTTATAATCATATATCTTGCATTAACTAAAACAATGCAAGGTATTCTTCTCAAAATTTTATGGGAATTTATATTACAATATTAAATATAATGACACAATTTGTATTGCTCGAAGAAAAACAATAAAAGAAGAAAACACTCCGGTTCTAAATTAAGTTCAAGTTTGGAAAAATTGTTTAGAGAACTTTGATACGAAATAGGCCATTTAAAAAAATTGTCGATGATATCGTTACTCACAAACTGTTTACCCTGTATATTTCATTGTTATGTAAAATACATTAAATTAAAATAAAAAATCGACCTGTCTCAGGATTTTTCCTCAAAATTGTTTTTTTTTTTAGCTTAAAATGAATTTATTCCATACTTTATGTACACAGTGTATAATACATATATACGAATAATTTTTTTCAAATATTTTTTGTTATAGAGGGCCTTCTCTCTTAGCTCCAATAATCTTTGATAATTACAACGTGTATTATCAAAATATTAATTCCTGGGATTAGCGATAGCTGCAGTAACCATATATTATTCAAACTAGATTCTTAGTCGGTGTTTGTGCTGACATTGCTGCAAACTGACATAACTCACGTAAGTAAGTAACTCGTTAATCTAGGGAATTATAAATCAATTTTCTCTTAGGCATTATTGGCTTAGCCATTGCAGATGCCTAATAGAATAACGGAGTAATTTAGAAACTTATTTACTAATAGGTATTTTCTTGACATGAGCTCTAAGGAAGTCATCCAATTAGTTTTACTAAATCCAAACAATTTAGTCGAAGGTACGGCGCGTGCTATTTACATCAGAAAGTTATTAAAATTGGATTAGTCAAAAGATGGATTCGGGCCTACTGTGCGTACGAGATAAATTTCTACTTTCATATTTTACTGCGATGGAAAATAAATATTAATGGAGCATTTTGTCAGAATGTTCTAAATTCCAAGCTTGTTATAATGATCGATTTTTACTATTTTTGTTTTAATTAAAAGCTTATCGTATCACATTTATCAATTAGGACATAATTGTATTATACAGATGAATATTAATACTCTCTTAACAAACAGGACAAAACCATTACAGCTAATAAAATTAAACAATCAATTAATAGACTAGTTTATTTTTTACAAAATACTAGTTAGTGTTTTAAATTAGTGTCTGTATTGGAATATTATAAAATTTTCCTGTTTGAATACTGTTTCGCTAAAAATATTGGATTTTGAGGGATTTAAGCGGCGTAATTGTATAAATAGTTCAGATAAGTTCACATTATCCACACAAAAAATAGTTCAACTTTTTCTTCTTCGCGATTCTGCCATTTAAATAATAATTGGTAAACTGAGTTTTTAATAAATTTAAAACGTTTATATACAACATTTACCTGCCGATTTTCAGTTAACTGTATTTGTGTACTTTGTGTTCAGTAAGAAAAAAATTTCATTTTGCAAAATGTTCATTACTTGTAGGTTTTTGAAAGTATGGCGAAGCGATTACACACACAAATTCTATTCGGTTAAAGAGGGGAAACAGCAAACAATTCGACAAGCTGAAGGATTTTAAGAAAGAATCAAACTCCATTTTAGAATTGGAAATATATGACCACTAATTTCGAATTCTAGCTTAGATAAAGAGTGATAGGATTGGTCATTTTATATGACGTGTTTGAGTTACTTGAGTTTAATAGGTTGATATTAAAAAATCAGTTAGATTAGAGAAATAATACAATATTAAGCATTCGCATCGATGTTAAAACGAACAAACACGACAGCTTCTTTCTTTATACAAATTACTTTAAATGATGTTTATAATGAAAAAATATAATATTAGTATTATTTATATTATACTAATGAATAAATAACCTAATTGATTGTAATTACCGATGTATAAACATTGCGATATTATTTCAGTTTACAATAATAATGTTATTCGCCTATACCACTTCAAGTCAATATATTTTGAAACTAGTTGGTAGTAGTGTTGACATAATGGCATTTGTAGTATGGCGTTGTCATTATTTTGAAATATCGTTTTCAAAAATAATGTAATATAGATGGCTTTAGTGAATAGTGAAAAATTACAAAAAAAATTAAATACAACACTTTAAATGCTGTTAGAGCGTTAATTAGTTACTATTTTTAAAATATAATTTTTTTAATACAAATATTTATAGTATTAGTGCTAAATTATAAACCAATTAATTTTTAAAGTCGTCGTCGAAAAAGCGTTCTTATGCGATGAAACTTACAAATACAGAAATACTTGATACAACAACAATCCGATATGTAATTTACAAACAGTAAGCAAAAATATATTTTTCTACTTTATTTTTGAATTCCATTTTTATTGGAACCATAGCAAAACAAATTTCAAAGTAATGATCATTTTCTATTCAGATTATAATGATACTAGAAAATATTTTTATAAAAAAATTATTAATGATTTGTTTTAGAAAATAAATACACTTTCTTCCATTTCTACACTCTGTATGCGCATCATCCAGAGGCAATAGTAACACCATATTAAAATCATTTGCGAACTGCAGATATTAAATGATGATCCGCGTTCATTTAGGAAAATTGTGTTATACAAAATTCTGTGCCATTCAGGGCGATTAACTCTCGTTCGTGTTTGGTTGGTAGAGTGAAATTTTCATAAAGCTCGCGATGAAACATGGCGACAAAAAGCCATTCTTTTAAAAATGGCCATAATAAGTTTTACTTAACAACGTGCAACTACACTAGTTGACAAGTTACACGATGACCGTTTTCCCCTATTATGAAACTAGTAGAATGTAACTCATTCGAGCCGTTTGAACATTGCGGACATTGTTGCGCTAATTTTCTTAACATCACCAAATAAACTAAGCAATTAATATAACCAACATAATTGAAAACAGAACTGAATAAGAGAAATCTGAGTATATTGTAATGAAATGAGATACTAATGTAATATTATTTCTTTTATTTTAAAAATTTATTTATTAATATTATTATTAAAAGATGACATAAAACTACTATGTTTTGATTGCAATATTTGGCTTAAAAATTCCGTTACAATATAAGTATATATATTGTAAATGGTATTAGTTTTTTATTAGTTTTAATTTTTTCTTATATGTTGTAATTATTAATTTTTTTTAATCCCTCAAGGAGAGTTCAAAGAACAAATATAAAAAGCCATTAATGTGGTGTGCGACAAATTAAATAACGTATTTTATAATAACGAAATTACACTATATTAGCTTCTTTTTTATATAAATAAAAAGCTCATTTTTATCAATAATAGTTTTTTATACAATATATCCTTGTTAAAAAATTATAATAGTTCTATGTCAGGTTTTTAAATTTGGTGATTTAAAATGAAGCTTTAAATTTTTCGTTGTGAAATTTATTAAGGAGACATGATACAGTGTTTGGGCCTCTTGTTCGGGTTTCTAATATAATTGTTTCTACGAAGTTGCTTCAGTCCCCTCTAATCAACTCTTTTTTCTTTTTTCTTCACTAATTTTGGTTATTCAAAAATTTTCTCATGGACATCCACTTTTAATTTCGATATTGATCTGGCCTTCAATACCTTTTTCACTTGTCTATTTTCATTCTTTCCAATGACATGCCCAACCCTTTTTCTTCTAGCTTTTTTTTAAGTGAATTAACTTTGATTACTTTCTCTTTTTGTATTATTCCTTTTCATTTTCTTGAGTAACTCATTTCTACCACTTGCAATCTCGTTCTTTATTTGTCAGTTAGAATCCAGATCCCTAGATTACTTAGATCGTTATTGGTATATAAACTGATTAATATACTGTTATTTTTGTTATTCTGAATATTTCTTTTCTTTAGACGTTGAATAGTAAAGGTGGTTTCCAATTTTATCGTCTTTTTTTTTATAGGGTATCAGTTGTCGTCCCTTTCCTTTAATTAGTTATTGTTAATTCCTAATTCTTTACCAATGATAGTAGTAAGATAAAATTGATAAGGCTTCTCTTAGAAGTAATTGGGCAAATCCTTAAAACTTATTGATGCCTTAAAACGGGTTCAAAATTATCTTTCACCATTTCACACAAATTTAAAAAAACAATTTTTTCCTTAAAATAAAAGATGTTTGTATAATCAGAAAGTTTGGTGCAAAGAACATAAGTTGTATTTCGGCTTTTAGTTTTGTAAAAGTACATTTTGGTATTATTTTCTAATTGGCTAACATTTATGACATTGTTCCTATTTCTTTTTTTAATTGCAATTAATTTAATTCAATGTTTCTTCAGAATTAAAAGATGCAGATCATTGTTTATTTTTTTTAATATATACTTTGTTTTGTAGTAAGCAAATAAAACAGAAAATCACTTCAAGTATCCATAGGACGCTCTATAAAAAATAATTAAAAGAAATACCTGCAATTAGATTCTAATTCAATTTTTTTCTGTCTCCGTGGGCTGCTTTTATAAATCTAATAATTATGGCTCTATCATTTCTCTCTATAGATTTTCATAGTCGATATTTAATTAATCTAAGGTTAATGATTTGATGTAATTAAAGCTCCATTTAATGTAAAAGCTATCACCTTCAGTTAACATTGCTTCAGCTTTTCAAGTTATATTTAATATATCACGTTTATGACAACTTTTACTGAAACCTAAAGTAGATATTATGAAGCCAAGGAATTTCTTTGGAAAGTTGCCAATTTATATGAGTTTATAGAAAGAAGCAATTTTATTATCATATTATCGAGTTTGCTTATTTATAGAAAAGAGAAAATTTGTAATAAAAACTATGGTTCGTCTATTAATTAACTTTAATGGAGGACTTACACATTAGAAAATATTTAAAAAAATAATTATAACGATAGACCGGAAAAACATTTAAGAAACAGAATGGAGGGGTTGGAGTGAAGTAAAGAAGATAGAATTTTTTTGGTATATCAGTGTATCAAAAAAAAAATAGTAATAATATAAATTTTTGTTATTCTGTTATATTTGTTGTCTATAATATTACCAAGATATTTAAAGCTTGTTACTTCTTCAAATTGGTATTTTCCTATGTTTTTATAACAAATTCTATTACTTATTTTTACGTATTTTGTTTTCCTGGTAATTTCTAGTCCTATCTTCTTTGCTTCTTTATTTTTATTTTCTATTATTTCTTCCAAACTCTTTGCATCTTTTGCTACTAATGCTAGATCATCAATATTAACTTGAGCAGACATAAATCAAGAAAAAAAGTAAAAAAATAGGAACGAATAATAAACAGTTTAATTAGAATAGCACTCAGTATTACGTTAAAACAGTTTCAGATATGTTAATAATTTCTAGTCGTTTCCCATCTTGAATAAAACACAATACCCTTCCAATTAATATTTAATTTTTATTCTCTTAGACATGGCTACACATGGAATAGAAATTAACTTATGTAAACCGATATATCCGAAACATTGTATTACCATTGTTTCCAACTGCTCCTATTTATAGACTGTTTGAGCTTTTCAATAATAGTAGTTTCAATGTATTTCGAATTTGGCTTTAATCGTTAGTCGAGCTTCGGCCCTTAAATTATAAATTAGACCTGTACGAACGTGACGTTCAACTGGTAATTTTAGTTAAGAAGAAAAATTTCAAGCAGCTTAGGCAGGAAGAGATTTACTTAGACGGAAAATTTAATACAGGTTCCATTCCATTCAACCAAAATTGAAAGCGAGTATTTGCTCGCACTTCGATTTACTTGTTTTAATACTTTTTATATATACAGTAATATTTTGTAGCACTACGAAAACATATTGCGTAGTATCAAAAAACAGTCCGAAATTTGGCCCAGAATCCCAAGATTAATTTCTGAGATACAGACCGTTTAATATCATAGTTAGTCGCATTATATATGACGAAGTTTTGTCATTTAATAGTTTATGTACAAAGTTTAAAGGATATGTATAGTGCAACTTAATTGCATAACAAAACTTTGGAAGTTGGAGCGCTAAGCGGTCGCGAGTGATGTCATCACTCCGAGGAACTTTCATCATAATTTTCTAGTACAAATCAAACTGTACTATACACCTAGAAACTTTTGAAGCTCTCTTAATCAAAGTTAAAGTTCGAAATGTCAAAGTCAGAGAAGTTGTGTGTGTAACGGTCAACCCTTTCCATTTACATCCAAATTGCTCTTGTACGGAAACTTAACCAGAGCCACTTGCATTAATATCCTGCGAATACGGATAAAACTGAGAAATCCAAGATGGATAAACACTTCCGGAAAGGAGTGTATCCAGTGAAACATCATATAATCTTTATAAAATAAATCTTAATATATATTAAGATTTTTTTAATAAAACCGAATGGACGTAGTAGACCACGTACGGCGTTGTCTAATCGACACAAATGTAGAGAAAATCGAGAGAATAGTTTTTAAATAAGAAAATATTGTTAATTTAAATTACGAATGTTTACACTTTTCATACCATTTGTGTACAGTATAATAAACTTCATAAGTATACTGTGATTTATAGGTTAGTACTATAAGAAATAATGATAATAATAAATCGACTTTATTAAGGACGAAATTTAATCCATAGTTTAAACTAAGTATATATTTTGGCATCTTTTAATATAGAGTCACTTATATGCAAATTTTTTTTTATAATAGATAATTAACTTAATAATACTTATTAAGCAAGACCAAATAGCAACACTTATTTATTGAATATTTTTAGCATGAAAATTGTGTAATACTCGTATTGTGGGGACTGATGATGATTTTTGTAAACTAAAACAAATTTCTGGTTTTGAATATATAATTTTAAAAATGTGTACATGTAAATGTAATTATTTTTAATTTTAACAAAAATATATCCCTACAAAAAATATATTGAAAATATATAAAACCAATGTAATAAATATTTGAAACTTTGGCATATTTCAGCATTAAAAATTCCAAGAGCTTCAAATCACATATTATTTAAACAAACTTATCTGTATTGCTACTGTATATGTGTCAATATTATTGTTGCAATACTGCCTTGAAGTACCCCAAACAAGTCCAATAGGTTTAAAATTAGAATCATAGAGAGAACGAAATACAATTTTATGACCAGATTTTTACGCAAAATTATCAACAACGTATACTTTTGGTGATTTGTTGCTAAAAAAATAATGTATTTTCATTAATGACCAAATATGAAAGTTTTATTACAGTTTGAAGAAGTTCATTTGTAAAGAGATTAATTAGGAGTGACAACATCGTAATCAGTTTGTCCTAATAGCACAATTTTAGTTTAATACGGGATTCATGGTACATATTTTCATAATTGTACAATGTAAATTTTGGATATTTAATAGCAAATTTTCAATATTTGATGTACGAAGTTTATAAAATATATGTATAAATTGCTATTATTGAAATAGTTATAAATGTATACAAATAATCACGTTTACATATATTCATCGTTGTAATTTGTTAAAGTTATTAACGTGAGATACTGAGAGATAATGACAAATAGAACATTAAACAAATTTCCTATCTTTTTTTACTTGACCGAGAGTGAGAACTTTAACTTAGAAATGGTTACAGGCAACTGCAACTTTGCGAGTTGATGCGTGCATAAAGGGTTGAGCTAATTATTGATTCGTTACTTTGTATGGTGTGATTACTTATTGATTTTTAATTGGTTATCATTGAAACAAATCTTAGATACGAAGTTAGTGACACGAGTAGATAAAATTATTTGATGAAAATATAACGTGAACTTGTTTAAAATTAATTAATATTAAAATAATATATATATTTCTAATTTTCCTATTTGACAAATTAGTTATTTGTGTGCATATCATTAATCACTAGTTTCTTTGAAAATAATTGAATGCTCCATATTTATTTCTAATTATTTTCTAAAGTTGCAATACTACTTTGTCAGCCAAAAATGGACAATTTAAACTTCAGCATTATTTGATTGCACCTTAGTCATAAACCTAAAGAGTTTAAATGGACTTTTCATAGAATGGTTTTATTGATTCCACAATAAATCTTATATGTCACAGAAAGGCTTTGAACCCCAGTTGGGAATATTGTAATTGAAAGTTTTCCATTAGTGCTCGACCTCAAGATTGTCTGCAGTTTAAAAAGCCCAAGAAAGGAATAATATCTTATTTTCTATGGGCTTAGAAAAAGTAACTCGAGCAGAAAATATTTTACATACTCGTGGAATTTGCTATTTAGAGCTAATCTTATTATAATATTTATTACGTTTTGAGAAAAGTTGTATTTTAAAGGTTTGAAATGTATTCTAAAAAAAATATCAAACTCTGTTTCTTGTATAAAAAGTTATTGAAGAAAAGCTTAAAATGTATTGTGCGAACTCAGCTATAAATAACTTTCTACTTACGAAATTATCGGCCCGGCGAGTTTTGTACCAAACAACTGAGACTGGAATAAGACCCTAATTTTAAAATTAGAAATTTGCTTCGCTTTAATCTTCCATAAAAAAGCAATAAATAATATTTTATGCCATGAAACTTAAAAGTCGAAAAACAAGAGAAGCTGTAATGTTTTATTTCCGGGTAGTTTTAATGTTTTTCTTTACATCCTGATTTAAAGTTGCAGTTATCGCATGCATGCTTGAATGGCTTCGCTAAACTTCGCAATATTTATTTAGACGGCCCCGTTTTATATGTTTGAGTTGATGTTCCATCAAAGGATTTTATAGTATTATTTTAGTTAGTAAAAACAAATACTTTTAAAAAGTAATCTAGACTTGTGCATTACAAATGCATTGTTGTTCTAAAAAATTTGGGATCCTTCTATTACAAATAAATATTTTTGTGGATCCAGTTTTTGGAAGGGTCAACTCCAGTCTATTAATTTATACTGCTGATAGTGCTTTTCCATGTTTTCCTATTTTTTGTTTTTCTTTAGCAATCTGTAATGTAGCCATTTTATTCTTACACATCTCTTCCTCCATATTCCATTTTAGTATAGAAATTGTTTCCTTTTCGTTTCCTGCTTCCCACAATATCTCCTAACCATCTGATTCTTTATACAATAAGTATAATTTATCTTTTTCATATTTATTATAGATAGTTTCCACAAAGTAAGAGTTGAAACAATTAATTTGATTCTATATTGTTTTATATTTGTTGTATCGCCTTTCTTTAGTTCTTGTTTAATTTTGTTATTGATTCTACATCTGTTTTCGGTGTTTGATACTTTAATTGGTCTTAGTGTGTCTCAGGATTATTCCCTAGACTATGCTAAGAGTAGTTTGTCCCATAACGATTTCCTGTCCGTAATGTTTCTTATAGAAAAACCTTTTAAAACATCGAACAGTATATTCGTGAAATGACTGATTGAAAGTAAAAATGGTAGGAATGGGAAAATGTGTTGAACAAGTTGGAGGAAAATACAGGTACTTATGCTTGATTGTAAATAATTTGAATGTAAGTAATGGTACTTTTTGGAAAATTCTTAAGAACTATTTGTTGTATTCATATCACATACAACCCTTTCAGTAGTCTTGATTTTTTCTATTCTTTATTCGTCCATTTCACCACCTTTTTTCTTGCCAAGTCTGTAGTCATGTTTTCATCCTTTTCATTTTTCCTTAGTTTTTTGTCTATTTTTCCGCTGCTCGAAGTCAATGAATATTTCTATCCCTTCTGCATTTATCTGCTTAATTATATGGATTTTATATACTGTCGATTTTCCTTGTCTAAAACGACACTGGTACCGTCCAATTATTTCTTTTGTGGCTCTGTGGATCTGTCCAATATGTTTCCTTTATCAATCGTTAATCAATAAAAGACATATCTGCCCCTTAATAAATATTGATTGGAGAAGTTATTTTGTTTTGCTGGATATTCTTCCGAAAAATACAGGTTAAGAATGCAATAAATGTTTCCGACCCGTTGCTTTTACGATCTCCGTTTGACCGAACTAAAAAGAAACACATATAAATCTCGAATATTGTACGGAGGATGCGGAAATCATAAATGAACTCACTATCGAAGGAAGTAAGTATAGGAATAGTCTTCGGTAATTTGCCCACTTCAACGATTGATAAATAAAATAAAAAAAGAGCGGCAACATTTTATTGTACAACTGAAGGACGATATTATGTCGTTATTTCCTCTTAAGCTTTTTTCATTTTTCGTGCAGGTATCTTTTTGTACTATGTACTTCGATCATTTTCTAAGGGTGTACTTAGTTAGTGTTGCCTATATAAATAAAAACTTTCCCACGATAAATAAGAGGTGCCAAAAAACCTGTTTGAAAAGTCAATTCCAATTGCATTTATTGAGTAAAATCTTTGTAAAATCAATGTTACCGATGGAATAAGTCGAGCTTTTTGGCGCAGTTTTCCGAGCGATTGTGGAAATGATTAATTCGCGTCCTTTCTACCTTTCCTGCGAAAATAGCAGACTGTCGTAAGTAGTTTTCATTTTATGAACCCGTACGAATCATTTTTTACACACTCTTTCAATTTATTGCTCCTATTCACGTTCTCCTTTAGTTTCATTTTAACTGTGAAAAGCCGCTTGAAATATTTTATATATTGCCCGAATTCGGCAGTAAATTATATCGAATTTGAGGTTGTGCTTAACAAAAGGGGCCACCTATTTGCAGTAAACTTATAGATGCGAATGAAACACGACGAATTTATGTATTTTACGCTTTCTGAATTTCGGAATGGGGGCTTTTAACTTGAAATATCTGCTGCTTTATTAAGGAAAGTGAATATTATATTCCTTTATCGTCTTTGCAACGACTCTTGGCGCTATTAGCGTAAGACTAAAATTGAAATTCGGATTAGCATTTCTCACGAAATGGACATCATTATTATGAAAAGAAGGTGGTTTAGTTTTTCGTTACATTCTCCCTAAAACATATTCTTAAAATTTTTCCGGTTATTTTTATTATCTAATTATTGCTTATTTTCTTTCTTCCTTCAACTACCTAAATAATAATGATAATAATATATAAAATATTTTCCTTTAAAAAACCCATTTTTTCCAATTAATTGGAAAGACTGGAGCTAATAAATTCATAAAAATATTAACCCTTGTAATGTTGTGCCTACGTTAAAAATCCATTAATATTAATATAAAACGGACGTAAGTAAGTAAGTTCACTGAAGTTCACTTCAAGTCGAATTTTAATCATATTATTTAGTATTTATTTAGGACATTTTGGAGAGGGTCACAAACAAACTAACTTTTGTCGCATCACAGGAAGGATATTACAGTTACGAAAGCCCATAAATCAGCCTCTAATCGCTTTACTATAACCCGAGAGTATCTCTAAACTCTTGAGTTATTGTTAGATACATAAATATTTTCGCAATTAGTTTTTTAAACTCACGTCTGCGATCAGAGACATTTTGATGCCATTCTATATAATTTAAACAAAAAAAAATTGAAAATGTCATCAATTCATTATTATTATTCTTTGGTAATTGATTAGACTATTTCTTCATCTACACTATTTTCCAGATTTTCCTCTTTCTAACTAACTCATTTTCAGAATGTATTCTCGTGGAAGTTTTCTGAATATTTTCTTCTTTTTCATTGCATCCTTATACTCTAATAAGGTGTCGAAAGATTGGTTTTATTCTGCTACTCATTTATTCCATTTTTTGGGATCTCCTCTCATTTCGTCCATTGGGGTAAGTTTCCCTCTTTTGCTTTCCATTTTCAGACACTTCTTCGATGCGTGTTTTGCTTGGTCTACATTTTATCTTTTAGACCACAATGTTCTTTTTAATTGACTAATTGGATATGCTCTTTCTAATTTAGTTACCTTTTGTTTACTTTAGCTATTATTTGTTCTTGGTTTAGCTGATTTTTTTCCTGCTTTTTTCATTTTCATTTCATTTCTGTTGCATTTATTTTGCTATTTAGTTTTTCGTTTGTGGTTCATGTAACTACAAAAAATTAATAATGGAACAAGTATTGTGTCACATACTGTGCGCTTTATTTTAGTGTTCATTTGGTTTTTTCTTAATAGTAGCTGTTTTCGTGTCCATTTTTCCGTCTTCTGTAATGATTATCCCCACATATTCATAGGTTTATACTTTATCATGTTGTTGTACAATCAAATGCTACCTTCAAAATAATGAATAATTCCTTTATTTGTTCGATTTTCCATTCTATTAACCTTTTGAGGATGCATATATTATTTGTTATTTGTTTTCCTTTCCTGAATGTCGTTAGCTCCTCTTCTAATTTATGTTCTATCTCCTATCTCATTTTTTCTTCAATTTGTCTACTATATTACTTTATTCCAACCGATTATAAAAGTATTAATCTATGATTTTTAAAATTGGTCTTCTTTCCTTTTTTGTGTGTAGAGACCAGCAAGTCTTCCTCCCAGTCTTTTGAAATATTTTTTGCCATCTTCGGAATATCTAATAAGTATGATGAATTTACAAATATTAATTAAAAAGAATAAAGAGAGTGAGTGCATTATTATCAATCTTTTAACATTCTTTAAGTTGCGAAGTGCAACCAAAAAGTATTTTTTATCAACTTTAAATATGTATTAAATTCTTATAAAATATTTTACATTTGAAGTCGGAGAAATGATGTAACCACGAAACCAAAAACAATGATACATTGTCTTTTTTTAGGTTTACTCTTTTTTTAGGTTTATCATAATTTCTTGCAAAATGCCCATATTTATTGCACTGAAAGTAGTGAGTTTTTTTAACAGAGTTGTTGCTACTGGGTTTCTGCATTTTCTTTTGGTGATCACCACTGAAGATTGCGTTTACTGCTTATTGGTTTAACATTCTGCAAGAACTTCTTTCGGTAAACCTGTATGCACATTGCTCAGATACTTCTTTCTGATTCTTGTTCCCTCTGGAGTAACTGTGACTTTGCGGTGATTACGGATAGGATTGGTTAAGTGTGAGCTCAGAGAGGGCAGTTTTGATTGGTACATTTTTGTAGCATATATTAGCGAAATGTCGAACGGTTGAAGTAAAAAAATGCGGACGTGACAAATTTCATGCATAAAGTTATTTTGGAGAATTTACGGAGTGTACTAATATGAGTTGAATATTATATTAATTAGTAAATTTTAAACGAATAAAAATTTAATACTTTAAAATAAATGAAACATTTTAAATCAAATTTAAACCCCATACCATTTATATCCCTTCAACGAGTGGTTGTCACCTCGTTTAAAATGTATAATACATCATCAATGAAGGTATCAATCTGATGATGAATGTTTGTTGTTTATATATTTTTAATCTCGATAAGATAAATCGTAGAAACGTAGTGAGACATTTGCGATAAAGGTTTAATATTGATAGATTTCACCAATGTAGATTTATGATGACATTTAATCAACGAAAGTGTTAAACAATACTCAAGATGAATCTCTTTTGTAAACAGACTTGTAATACGATGAAAGACGACGATCCATTATTATAATTATTCAGCTAAAGCTCACGCATAAAAGGGCTCATCTCTTAGTGTTGGTTCTTAATAATCTTTGCTTTACACCACACAAGTTTTCCGTTAGTAATCCTTATCCTCGGCGTATATTATATTAATATTTCTGCCAAAGTCTTTAGTTAAGCAGGTAATTATCCATATATTTCGCAAGACATTTTTAACGGAGTACGTAAATACGATTTTTGACTTCATCCTTACATGAACGAAAACTATTTAAACTATTTATTCGAATTGTCTCAGTAAAAGACTCTGAAGTTGTGTGGTCTAAAAGTTTTTAACGGTCTGAAAAGTTAGGAAAATAATAACACGCGTTTCTGTGTTTTTTAGCAGTTTTATTGCACATTTATCATAATATTTAGTTAAAAGTTTCACATATATTGGCAGCTTCCATGAAGCAATAACTTAACTATTTTGCTGTGTACGAAAAAACAGAGAGAAATAAAAAATATTAGTATACTGTCTAATAAATTCCACTGTTTTAGAAAATTGAGAACATCATGAAGTATTAGACGAATATTGAATGACATTGATTTCTTTTTAAATCGACGTGATTTTTCAAGTACTAGGAGTCGAGAAAGTTGGTACTTCCGTTTCATTGTAGTAACTGTAGATAAATATCCAAACAAATTTGAGAAATTTAAAATATTTTATCAAAACATAATTAGTACGGCCTGCTTTTATCATTTAGATAACTTTTTTACAAAGCGGTTTTACTTTGAATATTTTTCGAATATTACACGTCTACGTTTAAGGATATTATGAGCTTACAATCCTGGACGAAAATGATATTTTCACAGAGAAATACACCGAAAAACTTCTCTGACTTTTCGCACCATCTTCAAAGCCTGCCCAATATATTTATATAAATTACAGCAATAAAACGAAAGTTTCCCAATATCATTCGAACACTTGTTTAATACTTTCTAAACTTAGGCTTCAAATATACACGTCATGTACTTTCCGAATAGATCTATTCTATTTTAAAAAGTTGGTTGTTTATTTGAAACTTTATCTAAATACTTTACTAAGACATAGAAAATAAATATTGATAAAACTTTTAAAGTTTAATGGTTCACTTTCAGAGTTATTTCTGTTACTATTTACTTAGGATCATTTTTAATTGATCGTTTCAGCGAAAGATTAATCTGAATTTAATTGAATTTTGATATATTTAAAAACACATTTCCTTTGCGTACGCCGCACATATATTTCAATATTTCCTAATATTTTAAGGATATAGGGAAGACACGGGTCGTCAGCCAGCATTATTAGAATATTAAGCCGATGATACTTTTTTAAAATTTTCCTATTTTGTTGGCATAACCAAAGAAGCACGTAAAGACCATTAGTGGAAAACTTGGAAAATTAATTGCTAGGTTGGCTGCCACTTATAATGGAAAATATTTTCTGCACCCAGGAACGATAAAAGCGAAGTGTTACGGATATTGATGTAAAATATTACAGACAGAATGTACAAAGCGAAAATCCATTCATTAATTCTGCACCTGCACTTTTCCAGGAGACGAGAATTCACGGTCTTATGGCCTATGCATATTGTCGATATGATCAACTTCGAAACAAGATTCTGAATAATTTATCTATAATTTTTCATTCCAATGAGAAAAATCTATTTTCCCAGACTTAAAGCTTCCCTGAAAAAATGCATAAATATAATCTATATTGTCCATAAATGGAATTTGATGTTTCGCGCTATCACAAATACAAAGTTCCCTCCTAATTGGAAAATTATAGTGAAACATTATCTGCATTGTCTACTGACATCAAATAATTATTTGAAACCCGACAGTGACCCGGAATTCACAACAAGTTCACCGAAAACAATCTACACTTTCCAAGGGAAACCTTCAATCTTAACTTATTTTTTTCTTAAGAAAGTATGCGTAAAAAGTGAGTAATAATGCCATCTGAAACGTGCAGCTGGGGAGCAAATAAATTTATCTCATACATTCTGTCAATACCTGGAACGGCTCGCTTTATCTTCCCCGCTTGAAAAAATATTTTCCATTATAAGCGGCAGACAACGTGGTAATTAATTTTTCAGGTTTTTCACTAACGGCTTTTACGTGCCGCTCTGGCTAAGCTAACAATATCGGGGAAATTTTAAAAAGTATCGGCGTTTTGTATTCTATTACCATCTGATACTGGATTGATGTCTTTCCAGATCAGAAAGTATTTAACATAATTATATTAAAATTCGATACACCGATATTTGAAAATATAAGAACGTAAGCTTTTCGTGTAATAACTAATGCTTGAAAAATAGGGAATTTTCTAGAGTTTAACTAAAACGGGTATTAATTAACGCCACTTTTATTTTATGTTATGTCTATGTTTTAGAAGTGAACCAATAATTAATATTTCTGGTTGGAACAAATTAAAATTTAAGCTGAAGAGTATTATTTATTTTTTATTCTTGATATATATAAACAATCCCTTATAACTCGAATCACCCTGTGTCACATAAATTAGCAACTTATAATTCAATGATACATAGAGCTTTTCAATACCAATGAGTGATGATGATTTTAATAGGAAAATTAATATAATAAAACAAATCGCTACATCTAATAATTATCCACTACATATAATAAACAGGTTAATCAATAAAAAAGGAAGAAAAGGTTACCATTAACCTTAAATTATACAAAACTATTACATATTTTTAAAAATAACTTTGTAATACTTGAAAATTCAAGATAAGTATAATTTATATTTTTATATTTATTCTGGATAAATTCCACAAAGTTTTATTTTAATTTTTAAATAATTTTGATTGAAAGTTATCTAATGAAAATATTTTCTGATAATCTCTCGTGTGTTAATTGTTGAAAGGAAATGAATTGTTGGTACGTGATTTTCCTGGAGCCGAACGTGTTTTTGTGCATTCGTTTTCAATTCCTTTCTTAATTAAGAAATTATAAACGATTAAAATTAGGAGAATTGTTGTTTGTGCCCTCGCTCATAATTTAACTTAAAATACGACTGTTTACCTCGAGTAAGCACGAAATTCTGAACTACCCTTTACAATACAAATAATTTCGAAATATCAGAGTTTGTCTCACACCCTTTAATTTCACTTATTCCTTATTCCATCCCACATAATTTGCCACATACCAATTCGCCAGTGACTAATTTTATTACACTTTGGGGCGAACTAAACTTATTCCTAATGGCTCCATCTTCTAAATTGCTAACATTTGTCTACCGCGTTATCCATTTCATTCGGACGGAATACACCTCCTGTTATTGCAAAAGGGCAATTCGAAAGAGAAGAGACCAAGAAACATAATAAGGGTATTTCATTAAAGAAACTTATAAGATTTAAATTTGCATACGCACTTTCTATAATTATAATTAAGCTGATGAAAACTTCGAAATTACTACTACTCCACTGATCCAGCAAATCCTGCATACGTACGATATTCCAGGATACTCTTTTAATATATTCTAACGCTTGTGTGGGTTCCACAAAATTTATTTACGGGAAAACTTTTCACAACTGCCTTTAAATAACTAAAATTACAAATAAACATGAATCCAAGCAACTCTAATTAAGTTACGTCAAATTTCATACTTCATTACCATTCTTACTGTCTTTTCTCCTTGACTGTTTATTTTTCTTGGGTTCTTATTCCAGAATATTCTTGACGTTAACGAGAATATTCGGAAAAGTGTCATAGCTGCTAAGCTATCCAGGTTATTCTTTTATTTTCTTCAAATAAATATGTAATTTCTATTAAAAATTAATCCCGACATATTATTTTATATTTAGTGGTGATTGTTGAGTTTTTAATAGTCCCCTGATTTGGCTAAAAGAAACGTAAGGATATGTCCAATGGAAACGAAATTGCACACTGATTGATCAAGAATGTAGCTGAATATTTTTCCTTTGGCGAGTCAGAATCTGTAATTTGAGTTAAGAGGTCAATTTTTATTTTCAATTGTACATTCTTGGTAACAAATTTAATAAATATAAATATAATAAATAATTTCGAATCCTATTCATCATCAAAATATTCACTATTGCAGGAGCTATCGCTGCTAATATTAAGAAATGTTATATCATCAATTACAATTTCAATTATTTGTTTTAGACAGCTATTAATTGTATTCTATACAGTAGAAAAGTTTTTCATTAATTTTCACAGGTTGCTCTTATTTATTTGACATAAAAATAATTATAGTTTATTAGGTTAGGTATAAGTAAACGTAGGGAAAAATAATAAACCTAATTTTAAAAACATCAAGTATGTATTAGGTTATTGATAGAAAAATATATAGAACAAAAACGCGAAACCTGTATCGTTTTTGGTTAGTTATACGGGCTGATTCGTATAAAAAGCGACACAGAGCAGGGGCATGTAGAGGAACTTAAAATATGGTGATTTAATACACTCTTTAACTGCATTCCTCAGAAGTTATAGACTTTGACAATGGAGTTGAAAAAATCAGTTATATTTGAACATAGAAAAACCAAATTTGGTACACGTTGTCAGTGTCAATTGTAACATCCTAATGGGTCGATAAAAGATGATGCACCATTAAAATGTGACAGAAATTTTTAACTCATTAAGAGGCCTAAAAAGTTATTACTTTATTTTATGGGGAATATAATTCTTACTCTTGTAATTTTTCAAAAAACTGAGTAAACTGAATGACTGAAAATACTTATTGCAGCAGTGTTATTTAAAATGATCGAAAATTCAAAAGTTTGCTATGAAATTAAACGTCAAACTTGAGATTAAGAAAGAATTATAATAATTTTATAGAAAAAAAAACAACTTAAACAACAAAAATAAGATCAAAAATCGAAAATTTCTACAGCTTTATAACAAAACTTGAGAATGGAGTGTAAATGTGTAAGACTCCGAAACTAGTAGCAATAAAACGTTAAATAAAGTATTGAAGGAAAGTACAGATTTCATCATTTTTCTTTTTTAATATTAAATACTTTTGGAATAATTCAAAGCATATGGGCTTATAACTTGTACTGTCATTATTTTTGTGAAAATGTTTATTTCTACTCCACCCACCTAGTTCTGTATTAAATGCACGAATAAAACTAAATAACCTATTGATCCCCCCTACAGCACGTCTAATGGTTTCATCTCTCTTCTAGAGTTGAGGTGAGTATTGCAATTAGAAATGGCTGCTAGTGCGCATCCCCATTTCAGAAAAAAAGAGCTGTGACGCCCGTAACTCTAGGCAAGAAAAGATAATTTTAATAAAAGCTTATCATACATATTTTACGTGAGCTTACTATATTACTTCTATTCACAGGTGAGAAACAAAATGTGGCCGTATAATACGATTTATTACCTACACCACATACATCTTCCAATTTGTCCTGTTTTTATGTAGGCAGCCGAGTTTTTGCATAATTTAAAAGTAGATATTTCTTTCCCTACATTCTGTTCAGCTTAGGGCACCATTACCTGTAACATATTGTTTAACTTTTATACGAGAAGAGAGGTTAAACACATTGGATTATGAATAATAAATGCGGATTTTTTCATAACCGCCCACGCCGTGTTATATTTATACGTTTTACGTTGAAAATTTTATCGGTGTTTAAAATCGTCCAAGCCTCAAATTGCGCTAAATTTATTGGAAATACCGTAGTTCAAGCGTAAACTAATCGGCGATTTAATTATACTGCTTCTTGGTTCCTAAATAGTTTTATAACTAAACATTAACTGAAATTCTGGTCCTAACGACACATTTGCTCATATACTGTGACACAATTCATATATTTGTTTATGAATTTTTGCCGCCCTTTAAAGAAACTAATACATACTATACATATAAGGTTTCCCAGGAGTCTGTACCAAAAACTTGGGAGATGGTACAGGGATTAAAAATAACCATAGCACTTCATAATAGTAATACGATATGATTTCCTTTAATCGTATCTTTAAAAAAAAATGGCGAATGCGATTTGATGCGTGCAGTGCGATAATAAAATTGCACGTAACTTTTAAACTGTTTTTAAAAAATGTTTGAGGAATTTAAGTGTCATGTTTAGAAGTGAAAAAAACCATAGAAGAAAAAAAATTCTTCCTTACCCATTCAAGAACTGCACCTGAGTTCAAAAGGGTAGCGCAGATTTGTTAATAACACCAGAAAGTGCGCACTTATATTGTCCATAAATAGTAAATGTTTTATTCATTTCCAATAAGTAGTTTAATTATTATAAACAAAAAACAATTTTTAATTTCTCCCCTCCAGTTCGTTAACAAGGGGCGTAAGCGACAAATTATATATAAAATGATATCATTATTTTTAGCCCCTCTATAATTTCCCAAGTTTTGGATACGAACTCTTGGAACACCCTGTATATACATACATCTATGTTCAATATTTTAACTCAAAGATACAGTTTCAGTAATTTCCAATTTTATGAGAATATTGAGCAAGTTCTATTTACAGGAAACTTTTGAGTTAGTTACCTTCCACCTTTGAGTGTAACGAAAACCGGTAAGTAAGCAATAAAAATGCTGAGCGCCAAGGATTTATTAAACCAAAGTTGAAGTAAATAAATTATACATGAATTTGGCACTAAAGCAACTTAAGACTCCCACAACGTATACAAGCAGCTGAATTTACCTTTAAAGTAAAAACTCATAAATAAAACATTTTATTTTCGGTCAGAAAGCTGTTATCGCATCATTTTTAATTCCGTCGGGAACCAAGCAATTCATTTTAAAGCAAAGATGGTCCCTTTCATCTCGCAAGGTTGGGGAATATATGAATATAGTGAAACGATACTTCGACACAAGATTATATGCGTCAGAAAGTACAAATACATACCGTAGTTGCTGTCTTAAATGAACTCATTATTTAATGTAGCATGTAAATGCGGTTGAAAATTCAAAAACTTTATTACACAAAAGATGCATAATACAAGTTATTATTCATTATTTTAAAAAAGGCTATTCTGATAGAATTTTAAGAAAATTATTTAAAGATTTTCAACTTTGTGTAAACTCGATATTAATATATAAAGATAGACAAAATATTATTGTTAGATGTTATAAATAAATGAATTCGTCATAGATAAGAATTAAAATATGAAAACTGTGAATTTCAGAATATAAAACATAGGATCTATGTATTAAGATTTTTTTTTTCAAATATTGTCTTGTAGGTACTAGGAAATAGTATCATCAGTTTTTAGAGGAAAGTTTAGTCTTTCTAAAGCTATAACTACATATGTCAGTGTAAACATCTATGGCTAGGAAGTTATCTTTAGGTGAAAAGGTCATATTTAACAAAATTTTATAAAAATATATTAGAACTTATCTGAAATAATCCATGTTAGTTGCCTTTGGTTGTAAAAAAAAACCTATAAAATTCATAGCACTTTATGTTAATAATAATGAATACTAATAATTAATTTTAATTGTAGTCTAAACTTTGACATCAAGTCCAAAAGATAGTAAATCTGTCGAAATGCTAAAAAATTTTGAGAGGAAAATTTGTATGAAAAGTAAAATTCATATGAAATGTAATTTAATTATTAAACATTATACATAATATAAAAACTCGGCTTTTAAAAACCTAGTCAATTCCTCAGTTCGGAAAATAATAAGAATGGATAACAATCTGAACGACACTTTTTTTATGGAAGGAAAAAATCCCGAAAAACCTTTGGACCTGCAGCTCAGTTTCTCCAACTATGCCCATGATTTCTATACAATTACAGTCTGTTAGTTGATTTTAAAATTCTTTGTAATTTTTTTCCGAAAGAACCCTTGTGTTTAAAAGATTTATAATTCTCAGACCAGCTTGTTTTTTGGCTGTTGAATTTGTAAATTTCAAACCAATTTTTATTGAAATATTCCTAGAAAAATAAAAATTACTAGCTTTTAGATAAAACCTTGCTTAGTTAGTAAACTACAACTAACAATTTCGAATTTGCCTAGGAATTGACTTTTAAAGATCATGCAAAAAACTGTTTGATCTACAATTTTGTTTTTAATGATCTAAAATAGTATCCATTTTTCTTATTGGCCAAGAGCAGAGAGGAATTAGCACTTGATAAATTGATAAAAAAAAATTTATTTATTTTGAAGTAATATATTTAATTTTTTTAGATAGTATATGAATATTTGAAATTAAAATTATTTTTAAATATTTAATACTTTGCCAGTTGTTCAAATTGCTGTTCCAACGAGCATTTTACATTCAGTTGGAATAAAAAAATATTATTTTTTCTTCTGCTCCCTCTGGTTTTATAATTTCTAATTCGGGATTGTTCCCTTTTGAAACGACCATTCGTTTTCCTTATTTCACCTTAATCTCATCACACCCTAAATTGCTCTTCCGCCGGTTACCGACTTTCTCACTTCCATTCTCGAGTGGCCACTGCACCTTCCTCATCTTTTGTTGTCATTTTTCATTAACCTCATATTATTACGTTAGGCACTCTGTTGTTTACGCTGCAGATGGGGCTGCCGTCAGAGGCGTCCTTTTAATTTTCAAATAAAATATCCCGTACTGAACTTTTTAGCGATACTTTGTTCTTTTATCAAATTAGGATAGTTAGCACGTTGTCGATTTTTTCTCAATTATGGATTAAATCTGTTAAGAATTCTAAAGTTTATTCTTCTTTCCCAACTATTTGAAATTTAAGTTGCCGTAATTTTCGTGACAGGTTGAGTGGAGGAATATTCTTTATTTTCTGCAACTCTCTTTTGCATTTGTTTGTATGGTTTAAATTGATTTTATGTTACCAATAAAATAATTTATTATAATTATTATTATTATTATTATTGCCAGTACTTTAAAAATAAATGATACTATAAAAACCAATACGAAGAAGTCTAAGGGTCGGTATCGAAAGCTTTATTAAATATTTACGTCATCTATTATTTACACGTGAAGAGGTTGCAATTCCAAAATAAATAGAAATGGTTTATCGTTCACTAAACGAACAAAGAAAGAAAGAAAATATTCATCTAGCAATTTCGTGTATTTATAAGAGCTAAAAAAATATTTTTTAACCATAACTATCCCCTAATCATTTTTAAAAAGCTATTGCACAGCAATAAAAACAAAATAGGTACAGATTATAAAACATTTGAAGTTTTATTACCGTTAATGAGAGCCCTAAAAAAATTAGCTAAATAATAGGAACCAAAAGAAAAATAAGCTAAATATAAAAAATATATGAAAATCGTCATTTATGGAATTATCTATAATTACTAATGTTTTGGCTTCTTTTTAGTGTTTAAGTTAGGTTAGGGTTAGGTTTAGGTTTTCTTGGCTCCCATTAAATTTTGAAAACTCTGTATATCAAAAATTAAACAAATATATAACAAATTTGCTAGTTGGATCTCATACAAACTCTATTGAAATTTACACCACATTTGATCAAATTTAAAAAATTATATAAATATTTGCCAACACTAAGTTAATAAATATTACAACGATTCTAAATTACAAAACAAATAATCGTTACAACTAAGTTTTACTTAAATTATTACGAATTCAGAATATTTTTCAAAAAGACGAGTATTTTCAGAAAAATCTTTATTTTTGTGAATTCAGATATGTGAAATTAAAAATAATTTGTTTGTAAATCTTAATTATTAAGTTTATGAGACACATTAGTTTTTAGCAATATTAGTGTTGAAATAAACTTACAATTTAAATATTAAGTATAGCATCGTGTGAGGTTATTAATTTTCAAACTGTATATAAATCTTAGTGTAAATAATGTTTTAAAAACTAATTTCATATGGAGAATCATAATGCTAATTTAATTATAATTTATAACAAATTTTGTAGTTACGGGACATGCCTCTTTATAATTCAAGAAATCTTAATGAATTTGAAATTTGGATTACAATAATAAATGGCAAATTAACGAAGAAAGTATGGAGTTTCACAATAAATAAATATTTAATGGGAATATACGTTTAATAATAAAATCCAATAGATTTATGAAATACAAAATATGGTCACAAGTTAACTTGATATTTGAAATCTCTTCTATTTTGCCACCATTTAGATCGATAAATATTAACATTAACTTTAAATTTAAATTTTATTTCTCGCTAAAAACCCCATAATTAATTCATTTTCAATACACCTAGATTTAAGAAAGCTTATATAAGTGTTTATATGAATATTTATACAGACCAATTTGTCGATCTTTTAGAAAATAGTCGTGACCAGTTTCAGCTAAATATTGGGGTCAAATGACAATTTGGTTAATCAAAACTTTCTCGTACTTTCTCATTAGCCAATTACCCTCTCAGAAGAGCAATTTTACAACGAATTTGCGCCGACACTAACCCTAAATAGGGACCGTATATGCAAATATGCGGAAATTTTCCACCCATTACGCTAATTCTAAAGTAAATATTGGACACGTGAGTGGACAACTATTAGTTAAAGTCCAGTTACATGAACTTAACCGTGAATACCTTCCTAGACAGTTGAACCGAAAAAGGCATTATATTTCCAAATCGTGTCAATAAATAGTAGGGCAGTGGAGTGTGCTTTTATAATTAATGAATGGATGATCTTTCAAAGAAATTTATTTTCAATGTTTACTCTTGTTTCTTTTTTAAAAATTCTGCATCGTTGAATTCAAAAAGGATTTATATATAAATTAAATATATTGTGAATCCTCTATCTGCAGGATGTACTTTGATAAATTTATTCTCAAAGTGGGTATTTTTTACATATAATAGACATCTCGATTAGAGATTGAATGATAGGAAGAAAGCTTCTACTTTATAATTTATAGATGTTCTTCTAAGCACTTTATTTGTCCGTTCTAATGCAATAATATTTTTAATATATGGTATACGAATTAAATCCGAAAATTTTTAGAACGGGCCAGGAAAAAACAACTTTTTTGAAAAAATTGTATTCATTTTTTACGTAGTTACCTTTCAGCTTTATACATTTAGTCCAAACATGGATATTTTTAGGTAAAATATTGTAACAGTGGGATTTGTATTTGAGAAATAACTTTAAAATTAATATTGAAATTTATTAAAAGACAACTAAAATGAAAATTAAGGGCAAATTAAATAAATAAACAAAATAAGAAACTATTAATTCGAAATAGGACAACTAAAATTAAATTCGAAATAATTCGTAGTTATTTAACTATTAACAGTTCACAATTGTTTAAAAATGAATACAAAGTTTAAATTTCCTAAGTTTTGACTTACTTGTCAAAAATTTGTCTATACTAATGAATGATAATTATGTTTTTAATAATTTTGAGGTTAACAATTTATTTAAATGAATGCTTGCAAATAATAATAAACTGGTACAGAGTTCCTGTCTCTGATAAATTGAGTGGCGAATTATTTTAACCATAAAATGAATCAATCAAAAATGTATTGGAACTGGTTGAAGCTGAAAGTTTTAATCACTTCAGTTATTAAGAAATTTTTTTCAAGTTAGGATAAGATTTCAAAATAAAAAACTTCAAATCTCATTTAAATAATAATTATTTTATATATTTACGAGAAATTATTTGATATTTTTTTTATAAAATAGCTTACTTATTATAAAAATATAAACTTTATTTCTGAGTATGTATGAAACGAATGTCTATTATTAATTTTTTTATTAATTTTAAGAAACCATAACTTTCATAACTTCTGACAGAATTTTAATGTATTTATCTATAAACTTTAAAATTATAATTATTAAAAAAAATAAAAGCATATAACCCTATCAATATTCCACTATATAGAAATACAAATGGTACTTTATCATCATTAAAAAAAATGGGTATTTTCTATTTTTGTTTGATAGGTTACACATACATACACAATTAAGAAAAAATAAACAAATACTTCTTCTAATTAATGAAGAATATATGCGAGTATTTATCTTTTGTGTATAAGGTAAATATTTCAGGACAATACTTGGGAAGGATACTTTTTCTTGGATAAATGCGAGTTCCTATTATTTCTATTAATTAAAACAAATCCATTCGTCAATTAAAACTTTTAGGACAGTAATCAATTTAGTTAATCGTTAAAAAAGCTTTCAGGATAATTACCGAGATAATCGCCTGGGCTAATTCAATTTACAAGAAACAAACAAATTACTTATTCTTGCTATTTATTGTGAAAATAAATCCAATGGAATCGATTTAGTTGACAGAACAGTTGTATTTTAATTATATTAAAACTTTGTTTTTAAAAGACTGACTTATTTTCTACTTGTTTTTTTATGTTGGTGTTTGTATTTCTCTTAAGTTGATTAAAGTTTGAACCAACTTTTTGATTTAGAAAAAATGTTAACGTTCACCATTACAAAGAAAAACATTTTGTACACTTTAATCGCTGATTGGTTATTTCTATTAATTATTGAATTGTTTTATTAAATTGGCCTTTTTTTAATAAATTCCAAGCGCCGCCATTTTCGTCGTCGTCCAATGAAATAACATAAATTATGTAGGCTCTTATGAACGAAAAGGCCAACGGGATCATCGATCTTTTTATTGAGTCTTTCTTTATTGACACTTTTCAGAAAAAAATTCCGGGCAGAATATCAACCATTAAGGAGTTTATTGTTTCCATTACAAGGTAAAGGGTTTCCTTGTGAAAAATGATCCTCCCAGAATAATGAGAAAAATGTTTGAATATATTTGAGTAAGCGTCTTTTCGGGTATTTTATATAATTATTAGGAAAAAGGAGAAATGGAAAAAATAGGCTTTCAATATTCGAGAAACAAGAGGAGTCTTTTGTTATGTTGATTCAATAATTTCCAAAATATTTGAATAAATTTTAAAATGTTAATACAGACTTGGGCTATTTACCGAATATATTCTACCTTAGTACCTTCTAGAGTTTAAAAAATACTGAAACAGCTCGATTTTTAATCTAAAGGGGTCATATTTTATTCGATACAAAGATGTGTCAAATGGCATGTCTTATATATAAAATGTATTTTAAAAAAACAATAGGAAACTTTGATAATAAATTTAAATTAAATAATATCGCGACCAAAAGAAAAATTACACATTAAATAAGCAGAGTTCAAATTTGGTTAGAGTAAAGGTTCTAGATCGGTTCCAGAACCAAATCAACTTTTTTTCGTTTGTACTGTTAATTTTGGGACGCTCTGTCATCCGGCATTTCTAATTCAGCATTTATCACCAATTATCTGTTATCATGTACCTGGCAACCAACATCTTTGATCCAATATCTCTAATCCAGCATCTGATATCTCTCAACTTCAAACCTATATTCAAATTATTTTAAAGCTGAAATTCAAATTAAAATTATCCTTAGTCGACTGAGTTTCTATTTAATAGCAGTGTTAGCTTCGTTTAGTAAATAATTTTTGTATCTAATCTAAGCCTTAAGACATACGTATGTAATTAATAATTTTAGGTCTCGGAAATTTTTTTTTGTCTAACCTAAGTTACGACTTAAAAAACCCTGCGCAGGATCATGAGGAGAGTAATTTTTATTTATGGCTAAATTTTACTGTTTTCTCGGGATACTGATAAATTGTTGGCTCTTAACAAATCTAAAGAATATCTCTCAGTTTGTAGAATTTACGGAGTTGAAAATATTGGGCGAGAAATTTTCTATGGGAAAGCTCCCACTCTTTCACCCAACAATCCTGCACAACAATTAAAATTATAAACTTATCTTTGCTGTTGTTTGAAGCATCATCTTTACATTTACTTTGTATATTTGTTGGAAATATCTATTGTGCTTTAAAAAATGTGTTCGTTTTAGGATCAGTTGAATGATTTGCAGATTATGTGGGCTTTTAGGTTCTTAGAAAACATGTAAGGATTACTAAATTTTTTACATCTTTTCACAGGAACGGCGCTGTTACTAGGGACGTGCATATATTTGGAGAACAGACAGTAAGGGAAATTTTTTTGTTAAACTTAAAACACGATAGAAAAAATCTTGTCTGGAACCGGTGCAATTATTAGTCGCGAAGTCTGTATTTATTTAGTGTTTTTTATTATTAGATCAAGAAAAAAATAAATTCTACAGGTGGAAATAGCAAAAAATATAGAACCAATTGGTAAAATAGATGTTTTAGTACTATTGACTATTAAGCTCCGTAAAACAAATAAACTAAATAAATAATACGTCTTAAATTGGAAAAAATACATCTCTTTGATAATTTAATCATCTTTTGTAACGACTCCCTTAAATTTTAACACGGCGAGAGTCTCTCCCTAGGGTGCTTTTTCCTGTGCAAAGCCTTCGAGAGATACGCGGGCGAAGTCGAAAAAAGAGTTCCTGTGCCGAGCCGCACAAGTGGACTCATTATTGATTTACGAGAACATGTTGCTCTCGAAACACACTTCGATAGAGCCAGTTTTAATTCTTTTGTTCAGGAAATAAAACATTCACGCTTGTTTCGACCAGCAAGGGTCGAATTAAATAATTTTTATTTTTCGTTAACAGGTGCGCTAATCGATTTCGTTTCGATCAGTGTCGTTCAGTTTCACGGCTTTACGAAACAGAAACGTATTTTTTTTATTTTAATAGTTGACATATTACAATTTTCACATGTTCAAAAGACTTTGATCTGATCTAAAAGATACATCTTATATATGGGGTATTTTTTTAATATTGCTAAATATCTAAGTAGAGAGAAAAAAAGCCCAAGCTAGAAATAGTTCTCTGATATTTTAATGAGAGTAAATGTCTTTTTGTTTCGCCATTTGTCCAACTGCAGAAAGTAAATGTAAAAGTATTTAGATTGAATTAATTAGATAACCAAACTTTAGGAATTACAGACTGAAAAATACACGAAGAATCAAGGAGAGTTTTCTACGATTATGCTAATCTCAGTTGGCAAACTTCAGCGTGTTTTAAGGTTGTTTTAAAACAATTATGTAGATTAGTTATTCAATACAATGTGCCATTTTCACTTAGCCTATTTTTTTATGTACAATCTTTTAGCCTTTAAACTTTTACAATATTGAATTTGGTCGATTATCAGAAGAATATAAAATTATTTTTTTAATAAATATTAATTGGCAACCAGAACTGAACAGTATCGTATGGCCATAAAACCGAACTATTTTTTTATGAGATATCGCGCCCCTGATCAAAAATCCAATTTATTTTGGGTAAACCAAACCAATAAATAATTTATATCGAATGAAGTCAAGCGCAGCAGCCTCCTGCAAATTCTCTATTTTTGTTTTACTCCAATTTGAATAATCACTTTCTCGAAAACATCCACAATAATTCAATTAGAGTAACTAGATTAAGGTAGAGAATCCATTACTTAAATGGTCTATTTCGAACCTCGAACTGGGCTCCTTTCAACTATAAATCGAATGCTCGCAGCCATAATTATATCTTGATCCCGAAGATTCACTCAGTCGAAACAAACACCTGATTAAGTCAAAAATCCTTTTGCTTGCTCTTGATATATGTTTGATACTGTTAACTCTTCTAGTACGTGGGCCTCCACTATTATCACAATTATTACTTTCTTTACATACAACAGAAATTCAATTCAATGAAACGTGATTACAAAATTGAGTATTTTTAACAATTCTTTACTTAAATTAAGTTATACTTATTAGTGTTGTTTTGATAATTACACTTGTCAAGCTTTTGCTTTTTAAACTGTTACTAGAATAACTCGAAGAACTTCTTCTTCTTAAGTCTTCTAATTAGCCCAGTGTCATCAATTATCTGGATAGCCTGAACATTTACATGATAATGGAATTGGTCTTCATAACTCCTCGTAAACTTTTTGATGATTTGGCCAAGAGTTTCAATTACCAAGTCCTGATGTATGGATGTTTCTGATTTACAAAGGATATCAACGATATTTCTGTATACTAAAGGTTTGGTCCTACTACAGTTCCTTGTGATATTTCAACATTAATCTTTTTTGAGGTAAGAGTAAGAATCTTCTTGCTTGATCAGAAAGAAATATATGATTCAACGTTATATCAATACTGTCTGGGAAAGAAAAGTTTCATCTCGTAATTTGAGCCTTTGTATGAATACCAGACTTTTTCAAAGGCTTATGCTATGTCAAAGAAAATAATGGCAAAAATGTTTCTTTATTCTAGCGATTTTTTATTATTGGGTACTTATTTCTAAATCATACTGGTATTTTGGAATTACTTTTTTTTGCTTCTATTATTGGTTTTATTCTTTTGAGCAAGAGTTTTTCAAAAAACTTCGATAGGAGATGCAACAGCAAGATTGGTCTTTATGAAGGAAATCAAAGGAAATTGCATCTGGTTTTGGCAACCTAATTTCTACAACTTTCTAGAGTTTAGAGACATATTTTAATCTGAATGCTGCTTTTATTAGATTAGTTAACTTAACCAGAGCTCTTTTTAACTGGCAATTTTAAAATTTTTTCAGTAATCGGGTCAAACCCTGGAGTTTTTTTGGATCAATATTTTTTATTTCAGGAGCTACTTCTCTGAAACAGATGTGGTTGGAACATATTTTCTAAGTGGGTCTAAGGGATTGGTTTTATTCATGTTACACACCCATTTACCATCTTCTAGTATAAGAGGAGGGATTTCGATTATAGGTCTCTTTAATCTATCAGTAAATATCCATACAAAGTAATGAGTATTGTTGATTCCCTTGGATTATTGCTCATTGATTCATTTTTAATTTGTTTTTATATGATATTGTTTCGAATATTTTTATTATGTGAAAATCTAAGTTGAAGAAATCATCCAGTTTATCTAAAAGATATTGGCGTAAGATTTAGAAAATTATGGATAAAAACGATCACAAAATCTTGAGCATCATCAAATTTATTTCGATTACATATGCAGGTTGATCTGGGTAAGTGAAAAATGATTCTATTATTTAACCATTTTAGTAAAACTATAATTGTAGACATGATGATGCTCTAATGAGGCAGAAATATATGTAAACGAAATAATTATTTTCATCGATGATTTTCTAAATTGTAGAGATTTGGTACATCAATTGAATACTTAAAAAGTAACTAGAGAAAATAAATTAGGTAATAAAGAAACATGCAGGGAAATTATTTAATTTCGAGGGATAGGTACTTATAAAAATTGAAGAAAAGAATGAAATAAAGAGAGGATATTGTCTGACCCAGGAAATAACACCAAGTTATATCGACAATGAATTATCAATATAATCGACTTGATTGAATAATCTCCAACTTGATCTGATCTTAAAAGACATATTTCACCTACTGGAATCTTCAGATATAGCATAAGAAACTGACAGATTTTCCACATAAAGTGTGTCTACTTAAGTTGGAACCATATGGAAAACTTTTTTATTATTAGTTTTATGAAAAAAAGTTATTCTTTATAACTCCAACTTAAGTAATATATGATTGATTTCTTATTATAAATATTGGAACCAATCAGCATCATCAGACAAAAGATAAGAAATCACAGATTTCATATATAAACAGTATGATTTTATATTATAAAATTTCTAACCAGTAATTTTCTTCATTTTCTACAAAATTGCTTAATATATAAAAATTCATCTAAGATAATTAAACTTCCTAGATTTAATTGTTAATTCTGTACTATATATTGAGGATATCGTATATGTTTACAAGATAAATAGATTGTAATGTTATCTATCTTGGCCACACCCTTAGAAATTTTGAAATAAGTAACGATTTTTTAAATAACCAAATAAGAAATATTACGCAAAACACTTCATTGACTCATCACAAACCTACAATTGAAAGAACAGTGGAAATAATTCATATAAGTGAGAAGAAACAAGAACTTTGGAGAAATTTGAAATAAAAAAATATCTAGACTAGTTTTTAATTGTTTTTATAATTTAATTTTTAGAATGTTCTTTCGAATGTTTGATGGATCAGCCCATTTACTAATAGAGCTCGTATCGTCGATCCAAACTAACTGCCTCTATTTTCCGGGCTAGATAAGTCTTGCCATTTATCCTACTAGCACCTAACTGCAACATATTGTTTTTCGAAGTGTCGGGCGATGTGGTAAGGCCAAAATTGAAATTTATATATCAAAAATGTGTTCGTTTTGTAAAGGAAACGGTACAGGTGTGCTCGGAGACTAAGAAAATGAATTTTTGTTCCGCAAGCGTGCAATAAGATTGTTATATAAAAGAATACACCTGCTTGGAAATTGAAATTGAATTCGGATCTTTAATTATTTATTGCATATAAACATTGAGAAACTTGCAGTTATTCTTATTGCGGCTTAACATGAAAGAGAAAAATAGTTTTAGGAAAAAACTTTTTCACGTATTATTATTCTGTAACTTATTTTTGGAATAATATGCCAAATCTTACTCAAATTACTTTGCTCATGTGATAAATCGATTAATTGTTTCTGGCCCAAATTTCGCGTTGAATACTGATTGAAATAATATTATTTTTTTTGGAAACTAAATTTCAATTATTTCATTTTCAGTATCTGAATGCATTTGCCTAAAAAGTTTTAATGTTGTTTCAACAACATCAATTATTCAAATTATTCAAAAATGTAGCCATTAAAACAATTTTTAAAAAATGTATACTTTTAAATGGTATTTTTATCAATTTTAAACAAAATTTATATTAGACCTTTAAAAAATAGAAGATATACAATTATGGAACGTATAAATTCATATTGAGAAATTATTTTTTTTTATATAAATGCAGTATAGTTAGAAATATAAAAAATTGCTACAAATTTTGTGTTATAAAAAAATAGAGCTGTCAATAAAACAGCTGTCACCTTCAATTTTATTCAAAAAAATGAAACATCCATTTTCAGTGACACATTATGTATTTTTTTAATAAAAATACGAAAAACTGCATTTAATAAAATAGACATTTTGAATTTCCACAATTTATTATTGCTTTCATGAGCAACGCTGCTAATAACAACGATTGTTCATTACCAAAAATAATATCTGAACATAGTTTGTTGCCAGAACTAATCTGAATTACCAGAACTTTTTGATTAAACTTTTTTTGAATAAAACAACCACTTAACAATTCATTAAAAGAATCACACTCATATTAATAGAATAAAATGTATAACTTTCGCAAAAAATTGATATTACAAAATTTACAAAAAATGAGTAGGTACCTAAAAAACAAATGTATTCATACATCTGATCGATTTTCGAAGAGTATTTCATCTTCAGCATATTATTTTCGAAAATATTTCCAAAAAAAGGAATATAGATCGAGAAATTAATTCCCCTTTATCTTTCTTACAGTTGAGTTTTCTACTATAGTTTTTGATTTGATTTTCTTTGTCCCGTGAAGATATAACTAACATCCATATTTTACAACTTCTGCTTACATTATTTTATCTCATCTTCTAGTTTTTCACCGTAATTTGACTTGAATTTGGAAAGTTTCGGACCCATTCACTGCATTGTACGATGCAAGCTGAGTTTAATAAAAAGGGCCACATGTTTTTGATAGAAAATATTCCCAACTTCGGACTTTATTTATTACCGTTGTCGACCATATCGTTTCATTTCATTCTTACTTTATTTATACAGTACAGTGGCATCACTTGAGTTTAAAAAAACATAGATAATAAAAGTAAGTTTGCTTTTAACTGGAGGTTTTATGAGAATTATGGTTGTTATTGAAAATTATTTAACAAAAGGTTATGAGTAGACACATAATCAAGAGCGCTTAAAATGCGGTCACTACAGTGGTCTAAAATTGTTAAATAATGTATAGTGATGATTTTATAAAGAACAAAGTTTTTATTCTATCTTTTATATTTTATTTGGAGTAATTGGGTTTATTTTTATACAAGTTAAAATGTGAAAATAAACGGAATAGACGGTCGTCCGCCGCTGTCATAAAGAAAGGTAAAAGCGCTCGGAAAAGTTACTATTTATAAAAAGTTTTGATATCAATGTTGTCACACCCAGCAGTATCTAATGGTTTTAGTGAAAACTTATATTTTCATTTATCACGTTTATGTCCAGTTTAATAGTTTTTTGGGCAATATTTCGGTTTCCTGAAAAGGACGAAAAAGAGGTGTCACGATGCGGTCGCAACAAATGAAATTATTGTCCTGATGTGTTCGTTTGTTCCTGGAATGGACAGTTTACTTTTTCCTTGAGCTAACAGAATGGCCTGCGGATTTTGGTAATGGTTTCTGAAAAAAGTGGAGCAGACATTTTGCTGAAACAAGTAAATCTAAAAGGCACATATACTGGGATTCACGACACTAATACAGTTTAATGATTGTGATAGTGCACAATCGTTATTTTTACTTGGTCATGTGATTTATTCTGTACGTCAAATCCCAACAAAGGTTTTATTAATCTGATCTAACTTTTGGTGAACGTACTTATTTGTTTAGTTGATTTTTTATAGACCGTAAGAAAGATTTCAGAAAGAAAGAAAAGTAAAATTTATAAAGACAAGTGAAAAGGGTCCGCGATATTGTTTCTTGAAGTACGTTCCATTCATTTCGATTACATTTAAAATGGAATTCTTTGGCAACCCTCGAGAAAGCAAGGATTCCAATATCCCTTTCCTCGCATATGAAAATTACTTCCGGTCCTTTGATCATTCTATGGGTACATTAAAGAAAATGACTATTTAGCCCTATTCCATATATCATCGTTTCGGATGGATAATGGAATTATGATCCAAGAAAGGCTAAAGCAGAGATTGGTATGGACATATTTTTACTCGTTCTTTTTTTCTTTAACAAAATTCCAGTTTATATGAGCCGTAACAAATTTGGGTAAGCAAAAAATAATAACTTTCCTGGAATAAAGTTGAAAAGTTCAACTTAACCGGCAAAAGCACTTAAATTTGGTTTATTGGAATCCTAATTACAAATTTAGAACCCTGAACACATTTTTATATTTGGCAGAATTAATCTGATAAATATGATCATCTATTTACAGGTGTCATCCCATATGTTTTCATTTGAAATTTACCTATATTTTGCTTGTCTTGAGTTGAAACTACTACGCTTGAATATTATTTTAAGAGTAAGTACATGTTTAATAACTTTTTATTACAAATTGTTAACCAATTTACCTAAGTTGATAAATAGGTTACATGACTTAATATGTAAATAAATAAGAAAATAACATCAATTTTGATGAAAAATTAACACGACCAGAATTATTATAATTAACGGAAATGAATAGAAAAGAACTTCGATTGAAACAATTATTTAACTGAAACATTTTAAATTATTTCGTATAAATACAATCAGTGACGTAGGGGTATATTTGTAAAAATTAAACTATATGGAATGTTTTGTTTCTTGTCTGATTTACAAAATATTTCAAAGTAAGTAATACGTTACAATTAAAATAAATAAATAAATAATTCGCAAATTTTACTGAAAACAAAGTTTATTGTTACGTTCTGTTGAAGTCGATATAAATGATACATTAATTAATTAAAAAAATACTTCCAAATAAATAATTTTCTAATATATTCCACCAACTAGAGACAACCCTGAAGTTCTATTCACATTTAAGTAAACCGCTACTTGCTTTTTCAAAAGGAGAGAATTTAAGCCTTGAGCACTTAACCCTAAATGATACCTTCTAAAAAAGTACACTGAGACAAAAATTACCAGCAAAAAATCCAACCGACCGTAGAAAAACCCGAAATAGTCTCCCTCCCAGGATTTGGTGCCAGTGACATGAAAACTTAATAAGAAAAAGGGAAAGGAAAACTTGAATTTTTATAATGAGGAGGAACACAAAACTATAGTGCGTAATAAAAAATCAACAAACTTGGCAGAAGCAAGGTACTGTCAAAAAAATTAGTTCTTACAATAAATATGTTTAAAAAAGGAAAAAATAAAAATCTGAAAGTAGTAGGGCTAGGCCGATTCTAAATCAATTCAAGAAACTGCCACCAGAGGCGCTGGTGTCGCTAGTGTCGCGCGGCAAATTCAAATTTCGAGAGCGGCCATGTTTAGTCCAATAATGTCAAAGTTCCACAAAGTGTTAGTAGATGGCGTTGGTGGCGCCAAAGTTCCCGAAAGTGTTAGTAGATGGCGTTGGAGAGCGGTGACGACGGCGGCCATGTTTAGTCCAATTATGTTAGAGTTCCACAAAGTGTTAGTAGATGGCGTTGGAGAGCGGCGGCGGCGGCGGCGGCCATTTTTAGTCCAATAATGCTAAAGTTCTAGAAACTGTCACCCGATGGCGCAATGAACGTTGCCGAAAGGGCATTAGTGTCAAACTTCGTTGTTATTGGTCCAATTGAATCGCGGAAAAAACGGCCATTATCTATAAGTGACGTATATGTCAAATTTAAAGAAAAGCATGCGCAATGAACGTTGTCGAAAGGGCACAAAGCGCTTAACTTCGCTGCTATTGGTCCAATTGAATCGCGGAAAAAACAGGCATTATCTATAAGCGATGTAGATGTCAAATTTAAAGAAAAAGCATGCGCAATGAGCGTCGCCAAAAGGGCACAAAGCGCTTAACTTCGTTGTTATTGGTCCAATTGAATTGAGGAAAAAACAGGCATTATCTATGAGTGACGTAGATGTCAAATTTACGGAAGAAATTGCTTGATCATGATTGGATAATTATGTCACGTGATCTAGAGGGGGTTATTATATAATATTTTGTATTTTATTAATAAAAAAGATATAATTTTTGCCAATAGTGTTATAATATTCCTCCAAAAATTGAACTTGCTTAAGTTAAGTAAATTTCAAAAGCTAAACTTCAAAGTGTTAAATAAATATTTTAATAACACACAAAATTCTATTACTCCAAATTCAAGATTTTTTAAAATTTCTTTTTTTCAAACGAAAAATTTTTTAAATACGGCCCTGCAATCTACATTTTCTGAAAAAATGTAAAAACATAAACTTTTAATAATTTAAAATTTTTTTCAAACTAAAATTTTTTAAATACGGCCCTGCAATCTACATTTTCTAAAAAAAATTAAAAACATACTTTAACGGTTATACCGGATGAAGCCTCCCGATAAAAATTAGATAAGTCTGATAACACGGAAAAATAAAACCACATTTACAGAAAACAAATTCTAGTACATCCGTTCACACAGGATGTAGCTTCCTGGATAAAAATTTGATAAGACTGATAACGGTGAAAAATACAACCACATTTCCGCGAAACGAATTTAGTTATCTTCCCACAGATAATGTTGTTGTTTTTCGCGAGTGCTATAAAAGCCGAAGCCGAATCAATCGACAATTCAGTCGTAAAAGTCTCTTCAACAGTGCTGCTGCTGCCCGTTAGAATTCAGTGAGCTGTTTCCAGTTGTTTTTTACATTGTGCTGCCAGTTAGTGTTCAGTGAACAGTTCCAGTTGGAGTTATTGTAAGTACATTTAATTTTAATTTTTTAAAAACTTGTTTTTGTACCAGTGCTCTACATTTTTTGTAGTAAATTTCAAAATCTAAACTTCAAAGTGTTAAATAAGTTCATTTTTTAAAAAAACTTTTTTGTAATTTTAACAGTACAAATTTTTGATTTTTTTTTTTTTTAGTAATTTGTACCAGTGATCTACATTTTTTTTTTGCTGTAAAGCTTCAATCCATCTAAGACTTTTTAAAACTTGTTTTTGTACCAGTGCTGTAGTAAATTTCAAAAATCTAAACTTCAAAGTGTTAAATAAGTTAATTTTTTTAAAAAAACTTTTTTGCAATTTTAACAGTACAAATTTTTGATTTTTTCAGTAATTTGTACCAGTGCTACACATTTTTTTTGCTGTTAGCTTCAATCCGGCTAAGACTTTTTTTGGCATCCACATCTTTAAGCTTTTAAAGTAAGTGTTTTTTTTCGGTGGTTTTTTCATGCTATTATTCCATTTTTTTTATTATTATTTTAGATGAGTTTTCTTGAAAAATTAAACGAATTTACCTCATCTACAGATACCGAAAACAAGCCCATAATTAAGCTAAAGGACCTGCAACCCAACATCCCAAAGAAAATTTATCGTGTTCAGCTCACCAAATCCAAATTTGGCGGGGAATCCATCCTAGTGGAATTGGAGGAGAACGTTGTCACCTTTCTGCCCAAAAGGTCTACCGAAATTTACAAGAACCACATCGACGATCTAAACAAAGGGGACTTCAGTTTAGTTTTTATTGGCCTGCACGAGATATCCAAGAGCTGTGCTCCCAGAACTCTATTTAAAATAGAAAAAAAAAATTAGGTGAGTTCAGTCATGAATTTCGCACTTACGTTTAAAAAAATCGAAGACCTACTTAAAACTGAGCACAATAGTTCAGCATATTCCAATAAAAACAAATGGCTACAACAAATCAGTACTCACCTCCGAAAATGCTCTTTAGCTGTAAAAAAATTTAATTTCACGGTAGGACAAAAAAGAAAAATTTACGCCAAAATGGGGCAGTTGAAAAGGCTACGGTGTATTATTAAATTAACGTCTTCCCATGTAGTAGGGGAGGGCATTAGACAGGGGCGCGGTACTAAAGGGGGCGTTAAATGGGAAGACGTCAACGCGATTTTTAACAATCGAATTAGAACGGGGGTAATTATAAATTTGAAACACAAAGAGGTAAAAGATTTTTTGAAAGCAGCTTTTAATTTATTCAAGTCAAAAATTTCACAAATTTTAAAAAATGATACACCGTCGCTAAAAGTAAATGCCACATTTTGCGGTGATTTTTTAAAAAATGATAGTGATGGCGGGGAAGTAATTGACATTAAATACTTTGGATCCCCAAATTTCGTTGTTGATTTGGGGACGGATTTAGCGCAAGAATATAAAAACATTGTAGATTTTATTTTAAATAAACTTTCGGAATTTCAAGAAAAAGACAGTGGGTGGGCGCTGTCAAAAATAAATTTATTAGAAGTAGCTATTAACAAATTTGAAATTGGGAACGGTTCATCCTTCATTCCACTACCAAAAGAAATATTAGCGAAAAAGGCATGCATAAACGTCAAAAATGCGGACCTGGCGTGTTTTTACTGGGCCGTAACGAGTTTTTTGTTGCCCGCTAAAATAAACCCTTCATATACATCTAATTACCCCCATTATAGTACAGTTTTGAATACAGACGGTTTAGAATTGCCTATGAAACTAACACAAATTTCAAAATTTGAAAAGTTGAATGATATCTCTGTAAACGTTTACGTTTTAGAACTAAATCAAACTAATAAAAAGTCATTTTACGTAGTGGTACCTGCACGTTTAACTAAAAATAAACAGCCGCGTCATGTAAATTTACTTTTAATTCAAGATGAATATTTTCCAAAATTAAACGACTACGAGGCTCCTCCCGTCAACAATGAGGACACTACTACCAACACCATTAAATACCATTATTGTTGGATTAAAAATATGTCTAGACTAGTTTCAAGTCAACTCAGCAAGAAGGGGCATACAAAGTTTATTTGTGATAGGTGCTTGAATTATTTTCAAAGTGAAAAAAAACTAACGGACCACGAAATTTTATGCATAAACACCAATGATTGCAAAATTTCTTTCCCCCCATATGATAACGTCGAATTTAAAAATCATGTATACAAGCAGAAATGTCCATTTGTCGTTTATGCCGATTTCGAGTCAATTTTAGAAAAGTGTGATAAAAAGATATCCCATACAACTACCAAGTATCAACACCATAAAACATTTAGTGCAGGATTCTACTTAAAATGCAGCTACGATAATCAGATTTCCTACTACAATAGTTATAGAGGGGAAGATTGCATGGACTGGTTTGCGAATCAAATGTTAGAAGTCGCGAAATTTATTGAATCTAAATTATTAAATATTGTTCCTATTTGTATGCCTACTGTCGCAAACGGTGTCTGCTGTCACATTTGCGACAATAGGTTTAAAGAAAAAGACATCATCGTTAAAGATCACGATCATTTTACGGGATTATTTAGAGGGTTCGCACATCAATCGTGCAATCTGAACTTCAAAAAACTATTTGTAGTGCCCATAGTTTTCCATAATCTTAGCGGATACGACAGTCATTTTATTATTAGAGATCTTGCTAAACGTGGACCCTTGAGTGTACTACCTGTGAACATGGAAAAATACATTTCTTTTACGCAGTATGAACCAGAAACTAAAATTAAATTCAGATATATAGACTCCTTTAGATTTTTGGGCACCAGTCTCGATGAGTTGGTGTCTACACTAAAAATAGAGGAGTTGGTCACATTAAAAAGGGAATTTGGTAACTTGACTAATGAAACGTTCAAACTGTTGACGAGGAAAGGTGTTTTTCCATACGATTACATTGATAGTATTGATAAGCTAAATGATACCACTAGTCTTCCAGCAATTGAGAGTTTTTACAACAAATTAAATGATTGTCATATTTCCGCGGATGATTACACTCATGCGCAAAACGTTTGGCAAGCTTTCCAAATTCAAAATTTAGGCGAATATGCAGATTTGTATATGCGAACCGACATTCTCCTTCTTTGTGACGTTATGGAAAACTTTCGAACAACTGCTCTGGAAACTTACCAACTAGATCCGGCATGGTACTATACTATGCCCGGATATACTTGGGATTGCATGCTCAAGTACACGAAATGTAAATTACAAATTTTAAAAGATGTCGACATGTTGTTGTTTGTTGAGGCATCAATACGTGGAGGAATATCTGTTTGTTCAAATCGATATTCCGAAGCCAACAATAAATACATGCCTGAATTTGATTCTTCTAAGCCGTCCAAGTACCTTATGTACTTTGACGTAAACAATTTATATGGGTGGGCAATGTCACAGTTCCTCCCCTACGGGGGGTTTGAATGGGAGCCCAATACAAACATTGACATTACTCAGATTCCCGACGATTCACCCGTCGGATACATTTTACAAGTTGATTTAGAGTATCCCGAAAGTTTACATGATGAGCACAAAGATTTCCCATTTTGTCCTGAACACCGTAAACCTCCCGGTTCCAAATTGTCCAAATTAATGACCACCCTTTACCCGAAAAAACAATACACTCTGCATTACCGCAATTTAAAACAAGCCCTCGAACAGGGCTTAAAATTAACGAAAATTCACAAAGTACTAAAATTCAAACAATCGGCTTGGCTGCAGTCCTATATCGAGCTGAATACTCGCTTAAGGACTGTGGCCACAAGCAATTTTAAAAAAACCCAGTTCAAACTCGCTAATAATGCCGTATTCGGTAAGACGATGGAAAACATCAGACTCCATAGGGTAGTGAAATTACTTACTTCTTACGAGGGTCGTTACGGTGCAAAAAATTTGATAGCCAGCCCCCGATTTCATAGTCGAAGAGTTTTTGACGACAAACTTATGGCTATCGAATTAAAGAAGGCTGAACTACTCTTCAACAAACCCCTGTATATCGGCATGGCTATTCTGGACATTTCTAAAACCTGTATGTATGACTTTCACTACAATTTCATGTTACCAACTATGGGGGTGGAAAATGTAAAATTAATGTACACTGACACCGATAGTTTTATTTACGAATTAAATTGCGATGACGTTTACAAAAGTTTGATTGGAGAGCACTTAGAAAAATTTGACACTTCAGATTACCCCTCAAATAACGTCTATAAGATTCCTTTAGTAAACAAAAAAATTCCCGGTTTAATGAAGGATGAAGCTAATGGTAAAATAATGACACATTTTGTGGGATTACGATCAAAAATGTATAGTTATAAAGTGCAAGGTGGCAAAGTCGTGAAAAAATCAAAGGGGGTTAAGTCCAATGTCGTAAAAAATAAAATCATATTCGAGGATTACCTAAATTGTTTGCAAAATAATAATAAAAAATATATTACACAACACACTATTCGATCTTATTTGCATGATGTATATAGCATAAGTCAGACCAAAATTGGACTTAGCCCCTATGATGATAAGCGTCAATTACTTCCCCAGTCACATGACACCCTTCCGTGGGGATATAAAAGTTAATTTTTCTTTTTTGTTTTTTTCAGATGATAACGTTAAGCAAACTTTGTGTAAAAAAAATTTGCGAAAATATTCCCAATACCATTAGATTCATTTATCAATCACCTCTACCGTGGAGTTTAACAGAGAAAGTTATTCAAAATTTTAATAAATACAAGTGGAAAAAATTAAGATGTGAGGCTGATTATGATAGCGATGATGTGTTATTAGAATTTGAGTATAACGATATGAGCATAGAACTTCGCAACGCTTTATTAGCTTGTCCTGATTTAGAAATATTTACTGAAAATGATTACTATTGTGCTTGGTTTCGATATTTCAAAATAGAAAACTTGAATCTTTTTGTTTGTAAAATTTGTTTTAAAGGGATTCAAGAAGCAATGTTAGAACGTTATAATAACAAAATAACTTTTTCCACTGATAGCTATCATGAAAGCTACTCAGCATCTGAATTGCATTTATTGTACCAAAGTAGAATTTCATGGTGTCAAAATTCTTTCGATCATACACTATTTGAATTGAAAGAAAAATATGATTGTTATAACGAGTTACATGAAAAAAATAAACGAGTGCGATTTTCAGACTGAACTATGTGCCAAATGTATTAGTTATATATATACTTGTTTGCCGTATTATTTGTAGTTTTTTTATTTATGTATGTTTAGTTACTGCATTATTTGTAGTTTTTTATGTGTGTTTGCTTATTGTATTATTTGTAGGACAATAAAAAAAATAAAATATAAGAAAGAAGTGTTTTATTTCAAAAAAAAAAAAACTTGGTACATTTTTTTTAATTTGAACAATGATTTAATATATCATTAATTACATCATCTTTATAGTAATACATGTACTCTTGTAGAGCATTTTTTTCTAAGCAGTTTGGCATAACAGCACAAATTAAAATTAAAGTATTAAATCTACTAGTGGCGTCATCGTCGTCGTCGTCGACACAAATACTATTGAAATTAACAGCAAAATAAGCTCGTGTAGAGGCTATTAAATTACAGTAGAATGTATTAAAGTTTAAGTCTTCTAGCAACGAAATGTAGTTCTTCACCAAATTGCAATTTGCTTCAAGGATGTCGGAAACATCATACTCGTCCAGATAGAACTCTACTCCATGTTTGTTTGCAAGTAGAAACTTGGTATCGTCGTACACTAATTGAGTAACTTTACAAAAGTCTCCACACGGGAAAACTACAGGATCGTATTCGTCAGGAGGTGACGGTAGATTCTCGTGAAAAAAGTCATCGTATCTCTGGCGCAGCAATTCAATAAAAGTAGTCCACTCAAATGTACCAAACGAAATTCTTCCGGGTCGAAGTAAAGGTGTTAGCGTTATTGCAGGAGTAAAGGTTCTGGTCGGACTTATTCCGCACAAAAGTGCATAACTTCTTAGGGAAAAATTCGTTTCCAGTAGATGGTATCGCTCCAATTTAGCAGCATACTCGTATGAAATTAAAGCTTGGTCGATTTCCTCAACACAATCATTAAGCGTCACTGCATAAGGTGAAGGAGGTGTTGGCGACGGTGATGGCGATGACGATGTCGAGTCACTTTCAAAAACAATTTCACAAGAACTATAACCACTATCTTGACTACTCATGTTGTCGATTGATTAAATTGCAGGTGCACCACACGACTGAATAAAATGTAGGTTCACACACTTGTATTTATATACCCCCACTATGAGGGACAACGCTAAGTTTGAAGGTTATTAAAAAAAGGCCCCTTGAATTGCTAAATTTGTTCGTATTTTCCATAAGATTCTATACAAAATCAGCGTTTTCAATCCAACTGTTATGCTTGTTATCGAGACCCAACCATTTCACGTACGCCTTCTTTCCCTTTCTTCTAAGCACCTTTTCTACGAGGTAGACATCGGGTGCTTTCGTCTTTTGCAATTCCTCCTCGTAGAAAGCCCCGTTGATTGGTGTACCCAACATGTCTTCAAGCAGATAAGTCACGGGATTGGTTATTTTGACTTTAGTAATTTTAAAGAGCTCGGTACTCCAATTAGGGGTGTATCCCTTTTGAAAAATATGCTTGGCTTTGCTTAAGCGCACAATGTCGCCAACGTTAAGTTTGCGTGGTCCGGCAATCTTCAAATGCGAGTAAAATTTTCGAGAAATTTCCTTCTCGTTTGACTTGTTGACCTCCGAAGGCTTACATCGTATTTTCGAATGTTTCATGTTATTGTACTCTTCCACAATTTTCGGTAAAATGTCGATCCATCGGTAGGTGCCTTGCAAACTAAAGTACTTGTATAGTTTTGTCTTTAAAGTTCTAATACATCTCTCGGCCATCGCAGCCTTTTTAACGCTAAACGTATTGTAATGATTAATGTTGCATTGCGTCATTAATTTTTGGAAATCTGCATTGAAAAACTCTGTACCTTGATCGGTTTGAAGATTTTTAGGATGTCGTCGGCTGTGTTTTAATATGCTGGAGAAAGCTTTGGTAATTTCAACTCCAGTCTTTGTCTTTAGAGGCATCGTCCACACGTACTTTGAGAAACAATCGATAACAACCATAATCATTTTGTAACCTTTATTTTGGTGTGCATAGGGTCGCATTTCGGCCAAGTCCATTTGCCATAAATCATCGAGACCCTTAATGATTGTTCTACGTCGCGGATAATTCCTACGTGCTGGAGCATGGAGTTCATTAACAACTTGAATTTTTTCTTTCGACATCTTGAAGAGCTCTAAAGCGAGTGCAAGTGTGTTGAAGTATTTAAGGAATATTTGATGGCGTTGTAGTATAATGAAATCGGTTTAGTTCTCTTTCCAATTTCTTTGCTAACTCGGCAGTTTCGTGGTGAGCTTTTAATAAATCTCTCAAAATAACTTCATTAGCAGTCAATTCTTTTTTCAAATTATTTGTTAACTCGACGACGGTTTCTTGGTTAGCAGTCATTTCTTTTTTCAAATTATTTATTAACTCGACGATGACGGCGCCGCCGCCTGTTTCTTGGTGAGTTTTAATCAAATCTTTCACAATACCTTCATCAGCAGTTATTTTTCGCTCGATTTCAGCAAACCGTGTGCCTGTCACACTGGCAATTTGTTTGGGTATATCGATTTTTAAATTAGTATAAAGTTGAGTTAACTGAACAAAATTTGAATTGGTTGCCGTAAGCTTTTTATCTACAACTTTCACAATATTCACCAATCGATTTAACTGCGAGTCAACGTATTCTTTACTGGCAGCATCAGAACTAGCTGAAGGTGGTAACACATTGCTTATCCTCACATTGCCAATATCAACGTTACCTTCAGCCGTTTGCGGAAACTTAAATAACATATTACGGAGCAGGGATTGAGGTGGCGGTCTATTTGACATCGTCGTTGACCGACGTCCGAATTTGTCGAGACTCATCATGCAAATAACATTAAAACCATGTGTTACACTAGTATATAACGTTGGCTTCTCTCAGCTCATTGATGATTGCAACTATTTCGTTGTTGTGTGATGTATTTCCAGCGTGTTTGGAAGCTACTAGCAATTTAAGTCGTTCCACAAGTTCATTGACATCGTCCCAGTACACGTAATCGATAGGGTTCTCATTGTAGACCATTGCAAGTCCAACTCCAGATTTCGATGATATGCTGCTAGTCGATTTCGATGGCTTTCTCGGTGGAGGAGGAAACATAGGTTTAATAATATCTAGATATTTTGATCTCGATGTACCTTTTAGACGTCCAGCTGTGTTTCTGTGAGCGTTAGTTAAATTTAAAATCGTCTTGTATGCCAATTTATCATCATCGGTATAATCTTCGGGCTCATCATAAAATATCAGTTGATATAGACCTGGTGTCCCTTTAACATGTTCCCCCTCCGTTATAATAGCTCCAGTATTCCGATCAAAATCGATATTTTTCCCTCCGAGAAGCCATTTAGAGTGAGTCAAATCGTAAACTGGACCGTAAACTAGGTCTATATTTGGACTCTTATTCCAGTAATCAAGCATATACTTATGTGATATTTCGGGATATTGCTCCAGATACTCTCTGAAGGCCTCATCCGAAATATGCTCTGGGTTTGGTTCTGAACCGTTGGAATATACACTCTCATCATCATCATCATCATCACCCCCAGTCTGAGCTACATCTTCCATCGGAATAAAATCAGTGGGATGGCTTGTATCCTCTGTTTTTAATGGTTCTTCTTCTACTTCGGGTTCTTCTTTCTTTATATTTTTTAAAACTTGCGCAGATTCATGGGACGTTGTAACAATTTCTTTTAGAGGTTTTATTAGGGGTTTAAATAATGTATTTAATGTGCGATCCTGCTCAGATCTACCCAACTTGAGAGCCAGATATTTTCGACGTATATCACGTGAGAGTTGTAGAACTTTACGTTTACGAACATCCTGCTGGTTTAACATCTTGCTGCATATTAATCATACACCACATGGAATTACATTTTTATATACAAGTCGAATCCTTTGCGATACCTTCCATTGTTGAGAGCAAAATCTTTTACAACAACAATAGAACCATATTGATCACTCCAACATTCAGAACAGAGTTTTTTGAAGCGGTCAAAACTCGTGTCAGGTGACACGTGCTCGTCGAATACGTGCCTCAAGTTTACTTCATCCTGCTTGAAGAGTACAATTAAATTACAATTGTCTCGAATCAGTTGTTTGGGTATTTTTGAGTACGTTTGACATAGATAAGCAGAATCAATATCCTTATGACGGCCCATTGAGTAATATTCCCGAATTTTCTGCTGCCCATCGCAAGCCACATCGTCAAATATGAATATGGAATTTGATTTAGCTTCAGCGGGACTTATTATTTCCTCATTATCTTTGAACGGGAAATAGCCTACTCCTTTCGTCTTACTTAGTACCTCTTGAAGCAACTCGTATTTCGGTTGATACAAAGATTTGGAGTAAACGTAAACGTTTTTAAATTTCGCGCCATTCGGATGAAACAGTAATGACAGTATTACGTTTGTTTTACCACACCCACTCGGTCCACATATGATTGCACGAAACGAGTTTGGTAATAACTCGCCATGTTTACTCTTCTCATGCTTGGAGGTAAAGTCCAAGTTTTCAATCGGAAGCGTTTGTTTCTGTTGAATGACCTTCATTGTATGGCATTTTTAGTCAAGTCGTTGTGTATAAATATATAAAAACGTGAGGTGCGTGACGTAAAACGTGAGGTGCGTGACGTAAAACGTGAGGTGCGTGACGTACAACGTGAGGTGCGTGACGTAAAACGTGAGGTGCGTGACGTAAAACGTGAGGTGCGTGACGTAAAACGTGAGGTGCGTGACGTAAAACGTGAGGTGCGTGACGTAAAACGTGAGGTGCGTGACGTAAAACGTGAGGTGCGTGACGTAAAACGTGACGTGCGAGACGTTTACGTGTACGTATATGTATATAAATATATATAACGTGATGATATGGCATCAGTTCAAATGAGTCTTTACTTAGGTAAAGGTGTCTTAAATTCGCTCATAAACAATCTGCCCTTTGAGCTCCACATTCCGACCTATCAATACTGTGGTCCGGGCACAAAGCTACAAAAACGCTTAGCACGCGGTGATTCGGGCATTAATCCCTTAGACGCTGCCTGTAAGGAGCACGACATTGCATACGCTCAACACAAGTCCTTGAACGATCGACACAAGGCAGATCAAATACTCGAAAACAAAGCTTGGACACGTGTCAAATCAAGGGACGCAACGTTGGGAGAAAGAGCAGCTGCTTTGGCGGTGACCGGTGGCATGAAGATCAAACGTAAACTTGGAATGGGGGTGGGGCAGCAGAAGAAGAGTTCCTTTAGAAATCACGTAATCAGCAAGGTTAAAAAGGCTATGAAAAAAAGTCCTTCCACAACGCTACAGAAGGCCGCCTCGCAAGCTTTGAGAGTCGCGAAAATCGCCGTAAGGAAAGCAGGTGGTAAAAAGCAAATTCGACTACCCAGGACGATACCTTTTGAAGGGAAAAAATCTGGAGGATTTCTACCATTGATTCCCCTGTTTGCGGGCCTTTCGGCACTTGGAGCCCTCAGTGGCGGGGCGGCGGGAATAGCTAAAACCGTAATCGATGCTAAGAATGCGCAAAAGAAACTGGAAGAAGATCAACGTCACAATAAAGCTATGGAAGTTATTGGGGCAAAAGGATCCGGCTTGTATATGAAAAAGAACGCTCGCGGAGGCTTTGGATTGTACATGAAGAAACAAAAAAACTGCCAATAAAGCTACCCAATAGATCGCTATACGATGTGGACCTTTTGCGATATGTCAAACGTTTAAAAATTCCTCATTTTAGAGGGGTTTTCATGCGCGACTCTCTACCACATCAGCAGCAGCCCTGGCAACGCGAATGTGCCATCATAAATTTGGATGACTCTAATAATCCAGGCACACATTGGGTAGCTTATAGAAAGCAAAACAATGTTGTTGAATATTTCGATTCATTTGGTGACTTGAAGCCGCCGAAAGAACTCGTCAACTATGTGGGGAAGAATGTTCAAATCTATTACAACAACGACCAATATCAAAACTATCGACAAATCAACTGTGGACACCTCTGCCTACAATTCCTATATAATGGAGCAACATCATCATCATCATCAGGAGTTTAATGAAATGAGAGACGTTATTAAACTCCTGATGAAGAACATTACCCACGAGGTTTGGCGAGAAATTCCCCAGAAATACCGAAAAGAACTAACACAATTTTTACCATGTCAAAATTATGATTTTCATCGATGGAGCGATGTTTGCGGTAATGAGATACCAACATGTTTATTTTGTGGAATTACTTATAAATAAATAAATAATTTTTTTGAAGCAGTTTTTTATTTAAGTACTATCTCCCCGTTGATATACATTAGTCATGTCTTTGCTTTTGACGCTAACGAGTCAAACTCACGTGTTTTCGTTCACACCTCAGCCTCCAATTGTGCTCGATTCCGAAAAGAGATATTTCCTAGCAGTACTCGGCTTCCACTCATACAACTCGATACCCAATATTGACGGCGAGAAATTTTTCTACTACGAAAACAACGATAGTGGGAAGTTGAGAGAAGTCGCGATTCCTACCGGCTGCTATGAAATAACGGACATTGAGAAGCTAATTCAAAATTCTATTGCTCCAAATACGGGTGATACACTATTTTCGCTGAAGCCAAACAACAACACTCTCAAGTGTGAAATATACAGCAAACGTCACGCAATTACTTTTGAAAGTCGTCACTACAACAGCAGTCTTGGACAGATTTTGGGATTTTCCAACAACAGGGTACTGGCCCCCGGTGTTGTACACTCTTCAGATCTCCCCGTCAACATTATAAAAGTATCAAACATTCGCTTTGAGTCCAACATTACCGAGGGTGCCTTCTACGGAAACAGGCCTGTCCACACCATCTTTGAATTTCCGATTACAGTTGACGCAGGCTACGCAATTGTAGAAAGACCTAATAACCCAATATATCTACCTGTTACGAATACCGGGGAAATTAGCAACATCACAGTGCTGGCGGTAGACCAAAACTTTAAGCCCATAAATTTTCGAGGAGAACAAAGTGTCCTTCATCTAGAGTTAGTAGGACGATCATAAATGGGTTTGGTGATAGATTATAAGAACAACGCGGTCAGTTCAATAACATCATTTACTGCTAGACCTCCTCCGGGTCGTCAACGAGAGCTAACGTCCGCAAATAAATTGTTTCTTCAATCGCTTGGATTTACGCTAAAAACAAAATATGGCAAATCAATACGTACAAGCGGGAGACTATGGTAAACGTCCCCGTACCGAAAGCATCGATCCTAGTTTTAACCTCTACCAACAACCACGTTATGATGAGTCTATTAGAAGGATGGAATATCGAACGTGCTCACCCTTCATCAAATCCTTCAACAACAATGATGTGGTGGAATTTGTTGTCAATCAAGTGGATTCATTTTTTGCCATGAACGAGTCATTGATCGAAATCAAGGGTAAATTGGAGGTAACAGGAGGAGGAGAAGTTTCCCTAGTACCCAACTTTTGTGCCTTTCTCTTCGACTCGTGCACGTACAGCGAGAGCGCCAGAGAGATTGAAACGGTTCGTGATCCTGGAGTAGTGAGCGCTGTACGAGCTCTTCTCAACTACAGCGCATTAGATGCAAATCACATGGCTATCGCCGGTTGGAATGGCACTTCCAACCCTCCTATGGACACTTCCACAAAATCGTTTAGTTTTTTGGTGCCGCTCAAGCATATTTTCAACATATTCAACGATTACCCCATGATCACTTGTGGAAGGCAAACAATTCGATTGGTTCGCGCTCGCGATGATAGTGATTGTCTTTTGATTAAAGAAAAAACTACTTCTAGTGGTACAACGGCAACAACAACCACTTCTGCAACAATTAAGATCGAAACCATTGATTTGAAAATCAAACATATATATCCCAATGATGAAATTAAAATAAAATTGATGGAGGCCATTAGAAGCGATACACCTATACTGATACCGTTCAGAAAATGGGAACTTAATGAGTTGCCTGCAGTTACGAGCGGTTCACGAAGAGAAATTTGGGCTGTTAAAACTACTAAGGCCGTTGAACGCCCCAGATTTGTTATTGTATGCTTCCAAACGAATAAACGAAACAATACTACACAAGATCCAATGGCTTTCGATAATGTCAATGTGACCAGCATTAGACTGTCAATGAACGGAGAGTATTGGCCCAACGAAAGAAACATGTTGGACTTTGTCAAAAACGACTACGCCATGGCTTACCATAACTATGCGGAATTTTACGCTAGCTATATGCATGGTTCAGCCGCCGCCGAAAAACATCCTATACTCACGTACAAGGAGTTCAAGAACAGAGCCCTATTTATCATAGATTGCTCGAAACAGGAAGAAACCATGAAGTCCTCCACTGTGGACGTGAGACTCGAACTCGAAACGGATATTGGATTTCCAGCAGGCAGCAAAGCCTACTGCATCATAATTCACGACTGTCTTATGGAGCACCGCCCACTAAGTGAAGTGGTTAAAAGTTTAAATTAAAAAAATATAATTTCTTTATTGTTAATAACTGAATTTTTGAGTTTTAATAAATGAAATGAAATGAATTTTTGAGTTTTAATGAAACACCCTGTATGTTTTTCTTAGTTGTTTATTGCAACATTACATGAGGATCGAAACCTTCTTTGAATACATTTATAAAGAAATTTTAGTAATAAAATACATATAGCAGATAACGTGAGGCACGATATTGTAAATGTCTTGTTAATTTCGCCATTTAATTGTCCATCCTTGGTGTTGTTGTAGGAACTGGTGTTGGTTGTATTCGTCTTAAGGGGTAACAGCAACAACATAGTACTTTTTTCGGTATTCTTGTATTGTCCAAATTTAAATCGCCCAACTGCTTTATAACGTTTTCTTTGTCTTCGTACAGTTTAATATCTTTACGAAGTTGCTTGAGTCTTTCTTCAAATTTAAGGACTTTTTCCCAAATATGTTTGTCTTGACGACGCATGTCTTAAAGCACTAATCCCCTCAAAGCGTTATTAATAAATATTATATAATAACCCCCTCTAGATCACGTGACATAATTATCCAATCATGATCAAGCAATTTCTTCCGTAAATTTGACATCTACGTCACTCATAGATAATGCCTGTTTTTTCCTCAATTCAATTGGACCAATAACAACGAAGTTAAGCGCTTTGTGCCCTTTTGGCGACGCTAATTGCGCATGCTTTTTCTTTAAATTTGACATCTACATCGCTTATAGATAATGCCTGTTTTTTCCGCGATTCAATTGGACCAATAGCAGCGAAGTTAAGCGCTTTGTGCCCTTTCGACAACGTTCATTGCGCATGCTTTTCTTTAAATTTGACATATACGTCACTTATAGATAATGGCCGTTTTTTCCGCGATTCAATTGGACCAATAACAACGAAGTTTGACACTAATGCCCTTTCGGCAACGTTCATTGCGCCATCGGGTGACAGTTTCTAGAACTTTAGCATTATTGGACTAAAAATGGCCGCCGCCGCCGCCGCCGCTCTCCAACGCCATCTACTAACACTTTGTGGAACTCTAACATAATTGGACTAAACATGGCCGCCGTCGTCACCGCTCTCCAACGCCATCTACTAACACTTTCGGGAACTTTGGCGCCACCAACGCCATCTACTAACACTTTGTGGAACTTTGACATTATTGGACTAAACATGGCCGCTCTCGAAATTTGAATTTGCCGCGCGACACTAGCGACACCAGCGCCTCTGGTGGCAGTTTCTTGAATTGATTTAGAATCGGCCTAGCCCTACTACTTCTGAATGACTACATTTCTGAAATTTTATTTAATGTTATATTGGTAACAATTGTAATATGAACTTCATTATGTATTTATTTCGTTATTCTAATCAGAAAATCTCTTAACTCAACTTTCAATATTTTCGAGAAAAGCATAGAAAACTATTTTGTTTCGTTTCTTTTAATTTTATTAATAGAGAATTTCCAAACATTTTCGAATACAAATTTTCCAGCAAATATCTAAAATATTCTACAATCTTAGAGAAATAAAAAAAAAGGATATATATACGAAAAAACTGACAGGAGGAGAGTAGTAAAGTGTTAAAGTGCGAACAATTGTATTGGTATTTACATTAATTTGTATTTTTAAACAGTTTTTCCTGTTAAAGTGTGGATTTTTTTAATTAATTTTTGATCCTTATATTTCTGTAAATACTTGAATAGGATGTGATGTCACAAATTGACTAAAGAGATCCAAAAACAAAGTGCGGTTCTGTGATTTTTCATTTTAGAAATACAATATCTATTCACATTTCAAATAAGGATAATGTAAATAGAAGCACATTAACGTCTATTTAGAATAGGATCGTACTACGCTCAAATAAAAAACTCCAATAAAAGGAATGACAACATGTACGCTGTGAAATAAAACTGACGCTTGTTCGACCGAAAACAAGAATAGCACCAAAGTTCAAACTGAAAAACAGTAGTTAAAATTCTCAAAACAAGGCTCGCTCAAAAGCATTGCGTCACGAGACTAGCATGCACTTAATACGCGCTGATCATTGTTTACATCGGACGCATTTGAAATTTGAATTAGTTGTAAGCATTTTGTAGAAATATTTTGATAAAATGTTTTGTAATTAGTTGTTAAGCGATGTTATTAGGCAATAGGCAGTAGAATCCACAAGAATCTCAAAGTTGTTTTTATTGGTTAGCGTCCTAATTTCCTTCAGACACAACCGGGTATTTATAAGAAGAGGATTTCAGAAGTGACTGGAAACATTTTAGATCCCCAAATTGAATTCAATTAAGAGGATGATCCTCGTACCTAGAATCAATTGTTACCGATAATAAAAAAAGCCTCCGCTCCTTTTTTCTTTATTACGAGAATGTTGAATTCTCGTCCTTCGCAAAATATTTCTTTTTATAAGTTCATATCACGGAAGAACCGAAATTGATGTCATATATATTTCACTTGGTCTCAATCCGATTGTTATTATATAAGAGTTATTGAGAAAAAGTATTGTGAAGGGTACAGTAGGCAGATGGAACAAGCCCGAAATAGATTTTTTCAATATTGCATAAGTAACGGTTGAACGCGGCAAAAGAGAATCTAATAATACCGAATTGGTCCGGACTTGGTGAAAAATGAAATAAATGAAAATCGATAGCTAACACTCTGGCGAGTCTCTCATATCTTCCTATATAGTCATCCTATATCTCGTTATTTCATTTTCCGACTAGTGAGCTTCCTGTTTGCTCCTTTTAAAGATAAATAAAAATTTTATTAAAAATGTTCCGAAAGTTTTTCCCAATATTTACTGAAAATTGTCTTATTATGAATAGAACAAAATTCAGGCAATTTTTTTGTGTTTGGAAAAATAATATTGCTGTATACTTATTTGAAATTTAAAATGCATTGGCTAAAATAAACTGCTTCAGGCCACTAATTTCAACCCTTTAGGAATGCGCTATAAAATAAGAGAAGTCTACCTTAATTCTATTTTAATATTGATTTAAAGTATAGTTAAAATGTGGAAGGTTTCATATTCTTACAAATTCACTTGTGAACCTTGTTATTATTGGTCACCACACATCCATGCACAAATGGTGTTTTTAAGTATTTTTAATTTTCATCACTTAATATACATAAAATTTATAATTAACACGTATGGTGTTATATAATTATTTTGTTACTTTAATCTTTTTTAGCAATAATCTGCCTATAATACGCCTATATCAAGTTAATCTTCTCCGATGTTATTTCCATTCTTTCCTGGACTTTTAATTTTTATGTAGTTTATAATTTCGTTAGTTTTCTCTTTTGTTGATCTTCTATTTTCTGCTCGTCTTGTTCTTCTTGTTCTCTCATTTCATCGTGCCCTAACATCTTTTAATTTTCGCCATTCAGAATTTTCCCAAATGATTCTCTTACTCTTGTTTTAATTTTATCTTCATCATCTTCATCTCTTCTTTGCCCTTAATGAATACTATATGGTTTTTTCTTGCCTCTCTTCTTTTCATCTCTAGAGAAATTTTTTGCCTTTTACTTTCTCTTTATTATAACTTCTATCTATGCAGTTTTCTTGTCATTATTCTCTGTTTCTTGTAGACTTCTTTGACTTCGTTTCTGCTTGTTTGTAGATCTTTTATTCTGACTTTGTTTTTGTTCTCAATTTCTTGGATGCATTCATTATCCCACTATTTTTTCTTCTTCGTACATCGCTTTTGTTGGTTATATATATTGACGTTATTTGTATAATTTTGATGTAACCTCGTTCAATTTCTTCATAATTTTGTTTCACCATTTTTTTTTTTTTAATTTGCAGCTCTTTCTTATCAAATTATTCTTCTTTCTTAGTTTTCTTTTTTCCTTCTATCTATGTGCTTACTTTCTCGCCGGCAAAAAAATTAAATAGACTAATTTTGCTGATGCCTAATTTCAATTTCAAAAAGTGTTTAAAAGATATAAGAGTACATTCTCCTTTATGCTTTATATTTTGATAAAACTATTAGTTTTGTATAAAAAAGATATCTTCAAAATATTTGCCTTTACTCCATGGCTCCATGGAATTGATAGACATTTTAAAGAAAAATTAAACTAATAGTTAATAGAGTTGTTTTTATTAATTATATAAACTCAACATTATTGGATGTATCTAAAATAGGAATATTTAAATATTTATGTTAAAATAATACAATTTGATTGAAAATAAAGTAATGCTTCGAGGTTTTGGAAAGACCGGAAAATTAAATTTTTTTTTAATATTATGAGAGTCCCATAAAATTAATTTTTCTAATTTTTCTTAATCGAAGGAATAGTTTTCTCAAAATTTAATACCAAAGTGGTAAATAAATGAAAAATAAAAATTTATAATAATACCAAATCTATAAGTACACTAAATTTTAATAAATATTTTTATTTGTCATTAATTACAATACCTCAATAAATATGTGGTTTATAAACAAAAATACATTTTATTTTTTCAACAACCTGTATTATTGTAAAGAGCTAACGAATGTTAAGCAAAATATGAATTTTTAAAAATGTAGCAACAGTTATAGAGTAAATAACTAAAATTTCATTTGGTAAAAATATTACTATGTTCGTATATTTTATTCTATTCATGTATTTCAATAATAAATTTACTATTGATTTAGTTTACCTTTGTATTATTACAACTACATATTGTAATTATGAAAAGATTAAATGAATATTATAATCTATTACAAATTGCCAAAATGTTATGTTAAATTTTACATTGAGCGTTCAGCTTAGACAAACTGAGTGTATGTGTAGTGCAGTAGGGTTTTTTTTAAATGATGGTATAATTAGTAATAGAACTGCAGCTCCTGTAATTGTTGGTTCTAGGGTTGACTCCGGGGTATTAAAGGTTCCAAGAGGGGAGTCTCAGAGGGCTGCGAAACATGATGAAAGCAGGGGAATCCCAAACGATGAAAAATATTGAATTAGTTATTTTTTATGACTGTCTGAAGTAAGGTTAAAATGCATTTTTTTTTATTTATGAAGAAAAAAATTTTTTTAGTGTAGCTCACGTGATTGAAGCTGCTTGTCGAAAGTAACCAAGATTAGATCTAGCCATTTATTTGTCCTAGATAAGATGTCGGTGGAGTTTTGCTAAGTTTCCAGCAATCTGCGAACTGAGATTTATCTCGGAATATCCGAAAAGCTGTGCGGAGTATATTCCATTTATTACAATTACGATTAGCTTAGATTTGACGTTTCGTCGGTAATTCATCATCGGTTTTTTCTTTGCGCTCCGAAATTGGGCTCGTCTGGATTTGACAAAGACAGGAATTCAGTTCGCCGGCTGATAGTTACAAATGTAGTTTGGAAAATGTATTAATTTCACTTCGGTGGGCCCGATGAGTTTATTTCCAAGATTTTTCATCGTGACATTACGCATATTAAAATAAACGACCGGTTAAATTGATGGCATTGTAAACTTTTCGTTTTGGTCCACTGAAAAATGGATTAACCTAATGAACTTTTTATATAGAGAATGTCTAAAAATTGGAGAGACATAAGATTCCTTACATAAAAATTACTTTTTCTTATTTTAAACATAATTGATTACCAAAAAGTTTTGTTGTGTCTCATATATATATTGTAATGGTCTAAAAAAAGGAATTAAATAATTTAACTTTGGATTAAACAAAAATTGATATGTACTTTAAGATAGCATATGGGATAGTATAATGCAAACACATAAATAAAATAAAAATTGGTTAAAACAATATATAAGAGCAATTTCAATGATTATAAGAGAATTCTGAACAGATTGTAAATATGTAAATGTGAAACCTTAATTAATTTTTTATGTAATACTTGTAAGTCTTAAATTATTCAAAATTGTGTCAAATTAATGAAAAATTGTTAATTAAACATTGTTTTCTATTTAGAAATATGTAAGTATCTAAAATTTTTCAATTAAAACAAAATTAAAGTAATTAAGTGTAGAGAATAAGGTAAATTTTAATGTAGGAATGAAAGTTATAATGTCAAGATGCAAGTAAAAACATCATATTTTAATTATAAATAGTTCATTCTCTGAATAAAACAAACATAAGTAAAATTCATATCACTGTAATCATAATTTATTTGAAGTTCAAAATTATTAAGTGGCAAACTAAAAAAATTATACATAAAGAAATCTACGGATTTCTATGTTTCTTAAAAAGTAATCAAACTAAAAGTAACTGATAATACTTGATGGTAAATAACTGAAAGTATTCAGTTAGTGTTATTTATTAGTATTAAAACAATTGTATAAATATAAACTGTATTGTATATAACATAAAAAGGAAAGATTTAAGAATAAGACAATAATAGTAGTATCAATACAAGTGAATTTAACTTACCTGTTGTGGATGGACTCAAAAAGAGGGTAAAATTGGAATTTTTAGAATATTTGGCACAATTGAAGAATTTATTGAACTGATAAGCAAGAAGCAAGAAGAATTGGACTTTTACAATGGCACAAAATACAACTATTAATGATTTTTTTATGTTTAAAATGAAAATTAGATTATTATATTTCCAGAGATTTTATTATACCGGGCATAAATATAAAATAAATTATAAATAATTATATATATATATATATATACGGGGGCGGCATTAGTGCGTCGAAGTACGATATATCCGTTATTATTGAAATTACGAAAAAAAAGTATTTACAAAAAGTGTAGGCAGTCTTGATATTCACATTTTAAAATTAGTCCCAAATATACAATATGTTCGGGAATACAGTGCCGCCAGACAAAAATGTTGTTTTTTTAAATGGAACACCACGTATATTTACACATTTTTATAAACCTCTTGCCGAGCTAATTTCAACGATGTATCATACTTTATGTCTATTATGTTTAATAAACGATCTACAGCCACTTGAAAATCACATTTTTTTTAATTTAGATGTCTGTAGCAGCCAAATCAATAAAAACGGCTTACATGTTCCTATCCTAACTTTTCAAGTTCTATGCTATGGTATTAAAAAATATTTGATACAGAGTGATCAAAAATTTGATTTTTAATCACTTCAATAATAGCGAACTAATCGAACTTTGCCACACTAATGCCTCACCCTGTATAAATATATATTTTTTTTTTGAGAAGTGATGCTTGTTTTATTTATTTTTTCTTATAAAAGAATCTGGTGACAAATTTTATTTTAACGGTACGAACAAAATGACTTCCTATCTTAATCGAAGAACAAAACAGTCAGATTAACAGGCAATTAAACTTATTATACGATTTTCAGTAGTGCACAGTAGTGTTATAATGTAAAATTTAATTAATACCCTTGCTCACCGAGAATAACAGTCAAATTTATGAAATTACAGCAAACCGGAATGTGAAACTATATGTTTGAATAATTGTTGGGTAAGCATGACGGCTTGTTGGATGTTAGACGGTTGCATTTTGTTCTAAGGTTACAATCCTTTATAGTACAATAGATTTCTGTGTCTATTGGCAACCCAGATATGTCAACAGGAAGATCTCGAAATGATTATTATCCAATTGTCTTAGAAAGTGAGAGAGTGAGAGAGAGATACCGACTATATTTGTCAAATATTGTTCAAAATTCAATGAAAATCGCAAATATTATTATTAAATGTTATAAATAGGCAACATTGCAAACTGATGAAAAAAAATTTAACCTCACAACTAAAAAAAAAGTATTCTTTATTTCATTTTTCCGTTAATTAATTTATGCCCGTAATAAAAAGTCAAAAGATTGAAGCTTGCAGATATTGCCAAATTGCCATATTAAAAAAACACTAAACATATCCTTTATCCAAATAAGAGCAAATTTATTAACAAACTAATGGCTTATACTAAGTGAGTCTTAAGTATTGGGTCAAATTTATAATTTACGTTCTGAAAGCAAAAATTATAAAATTTTATTTAACAAAAACATTGCTCCTTTTTAGTTAGTTGATGTTGAAAAAATAAAATGTTTTTGATACTAAATCAGCCATTATTCTATATACAGGCCTTAAAATTAAGAAACGGTTATTTTTTGCAAGGACATACAGTACGTTTTTGTGTTTTATAATATTTTGTTTTTTTTAATTCCGTAGAGTTTATGTTTTTCTGCGAGTGAAAATTCTTTGAAATTTTTTGGTGAAAATTCGACTAAATTACATAGTTTTTTATTAGTGGCCTCAAGAAACATCCCTGAAGTGTTCCGCTTATTAGTTACAGCTTGAATTAGTTGGTTAAAAAATTACATATTTTAAATAAGTTTGAAGTTGACAATTTTTCAAAAACCTGACAATTTATCGACTCTTTTGGAAAACTTATTAAATCTTATTATTTTAAAAAGATTGATTTGTTATTAAATTTGAACAAAATTAATATTTTTTATTAAATTTTAACAAAATCTTTTTCTAAGAGTTTTAAGTAAGGGCATTAGGAGTAGTAATTAGAAAAAAAATAATCAAGTTGTGCTTTTTTAATTAAATTATAAGAGAAGTATCCTTTTTTCCAGTAAATTTAACATTTCTATATTAGAAGTCGTATTAGCTGGATACAGTTTTTAGGAAACTACACTGTTTTCATTTTATTTTAATCATAATTATACTTCTCAGGTTCTAAAAACTAGGAAAAAATAAAAATATAACAACAATGTTAAAAGAACAATACGATGAACGAGAATGTTAACAAAGAAATAAAAATTATTAAAAAAACTAGCATAGAGATAATATATTGAGATTAAAATAGAGGAAAAAAATGAAATAAGAAGTAAGGAAAGCAAAAGAGAAAAGCTGGGAAGAATTTGAAAGGGACATGAACGAAGCATAAAAAGCGAAAAATAGGAATTTCTGAAACACTGTAAAATCAAAAAAAGGAAAACAGAAATTAGAGGAATAATAGATAAATATACGAAAATTTTCAGCTTTTCCGTCAGATGATTCAATACATTAATAAATTGGAAAATTTTATTGAATAGTAATAGTATTTTTGTTTAAAACTGACAGAATATTAAACACCCTTAAACATCTCTTATTTTTCCGAAAAAACAATATCAAGGTGAATTTTTTAACTTTTAATATCCATCCCGTAGAGACATGCAATCTGTTATTTCACTTTTGCTTGCTCTACAAGCTTTAACAACACAATTAAATTCTACCCTTATTCATGCCGCTCAATAGGACAAGAATGCTAGTGAAAAAGTGTAAAGCGTCTATCCATTATTTCCTTTTAGGAAAAAATTCGCCTGAATCGAGCAAAGTGAATAAAAAGGAAAAGTGGATATATATGCCATGAAATATAAAAAATGATTCGAACCCAATCCTTTTGAAATCGCTTTCCATACAGGTAAGGGGCGCTATTGATAACTTTATTGCTAGTGTGTTTATGATATTTCGCGTCGATCGCGGAAAATATATTTTTATTTTTAAATTACAACTGTGACGAATAATAAAATAGACGAACAACACGTAAATATTCTTTAATAATAATAATAATCTAGCTTTTAATCAATCGCTGGTAGAAAGTCTAATATTTCTTAGCTTATGTCGTACCACATCAGGCTTAAATTTTAATAGAAAGTAAACAATTATATGTTGTATCCCATCTACCTAATTATTTTAGGGATTAATCTTGGAGTGTTTGTTGTCTATATAACGTTTTCTACCTTATTGAAAGTAAACATTTATCTTGTTAGACGCCATAGCGACTATTCGGCATCAATGAAACTTAAGTCCGAGATCAAAAGACGTAGTAAGGTCTAGAGTAGAACATGAATTTCAAATTAGAATATGGAAAACAAGAAAATATTCTTTTCTTTGGAATCGAGGAGTTGAAAGAGTATTATTAGACGTTGTCTGAGTCTCTAGAAAAATACCGATTTCTTTCTCTGATTTACTTTAAGAGCGTTATCCGTGGCTCGGTCACGGCCAACGACGAATCTAAGATTTCTCTCTCATTTCCTTTATAATTTTGTAGTTAGTGAAAGTTTTAAACAAGATATTATAGTTTCCAGCATTGATGTTAGAAAATTGGTTCGTTTAAAAATAAAACGCGCGTGCAAAAGTGTGTATTACTTTTAGACTTACACCAAATATAATAACGAGGTTGCCGCTGTGAATTCAAACATGAATTGTGTTATTTGATGCCGAGCGGGAGCATGTAAGTTCTTGAGATAGAAATCTTGAACATTATTAAACACACTGTATTAATCAGATGAGAGTCGTAGTGTTTTAATAAAGAAATTGATACTTAACCGAAAACAGAACTCAGCTTAGATACAGTATATGGCTACAATTATAACTTACGCAATCGATAAACGAAACCAAACTGAACTTTTCCTTATATTATTCAGACCAGGAATATTAACAACAAAAAATATGGAAAACCACAGCAAGTGATCTAAGAATAGTAACTGAAGAGTCTTTCTGAAATAAAGGCCAAACATCAACTAATTTCAAAAATGTATGCTTACCGGACACGATTTTCTCATTAGTAGGTGACGTCGGTCTTTGCTTTTTTATGATGATTATTGATTAAATTTCAGCTTTTTCACAGATCTAATAATATCTAATATTAATTTAAGTTTTCTTAAAAGTTATACAATACAAATTACATTTTTCAACATCTGAGTGACAATTCGCCTTTTTCCCGTGTAATCTTCATAAAAATATTTTTCAGAACGTGGTTCTAAAAAGCTTTAATTCATTATTTTGTTTCCCATACGCTAAAATATGTTACTTGTATGTTTGCTGATTTCTTTGTAATTTTTGTCTAAACAACATACACTATTGTTATGAAAAAATTATTTGATATATTGAATTAAATTTAAATATTTTTAATTTCTAACTAAAACTTTGTAGTAAATAAAGAAAACAAAATATTATCCATGAAAATCAGAGTAACCGAAAATAATAAATATAAGAAAAATATTTTTGTTTCCTCTTCATATGTCTCTTCTGAATCCCCAAAACTAATTAAACTAACCTGGGAAAAATCCACAATTGACTTTTTTAAATATTCTGTATAGCAGAAAGGTATATTTTCTTTCTCAACAACTTTATAAAATGGAGGTTAAGTCATTTTGAACAAACGTTCGTTAATTTTAAAATTTTTGTTTATTAATATTCCAAATAAATTCTTTAATCTAAAATATCTTTAAAAATATTTCCTAAGTAAAAAAATATGGGGTTGTATAAAGAAAAAAAACCCTTTCAAATGATGGGGGTATAATTATAATAAAAATTCAATAACGAGTTTGGACTTGATTTAGTTAAAATGTGATATTTTCTTGGCCATGACACTCCAATATTTTTATATGAAATAAAAGTATGTATTATTATTATTGTAATTTTTATTTTAACCCAAAAATAAATTCTTAGCTTACGATTTTAAGTAGAATTTTTTATCGAGAATGGTATTATCTTTCTGTACAAAATATAATAACGTTGAATAGAAACATAAATTGAAATTTACTGCGTTCAAAAATAATACACGGTTCAAGGCATGTGAATTAACAAATTAATGAATGTTTTCTTAATAAACTAAGAAGGTTCCTCCTACGTGCTTCAATAATTTGCAATATGAGAGTAAAAATATATGTTATTATTCTTCGTTGCCACGTTGTGTAATCTATACAAAGCATAATGGATGCGTTCTTAATTTTGATTCAGTGTTACCCTCAACTTGTACATAATGCTCTCAACTTTTCTACTAACTCACGTTCCAGGAACTGGCAAACAGGACTATCCATAATCCAATGCTAAAATAATTCGTCAAATATAACCTACTCGGTGGATTTAATACTGCACCGATCATACAAATATTAATACATTTTATTTCTGCAATAATTTTCACAACGTTTCTCCTTATTCTGTGAAACTTTTCGAGTCGTTTAATTGGCTTTCTTCCCCGGTAAGTAGTCCAACTCTTGTAAAGCTTTAGCATTGTGTAACTAGCTCGAATTAAAATTAACTATACACGTAAAGCTCTAGAGAACGTAAGAACATAGACTTACTATTCCATCTCTTTCTATTCTATAAATTCGTCTGCTTCTAATTTACCCAAACCGTAATTTTGTATTGCCCGAAGGAATTTGATATGCGGATGAGTGAATTTATCTTTGAATTACTTATCTACCTTATGGGTGTACAAAAAAGGATAAAATATTTATTAAGATAAAAGATAAACTGATCCTGATGTTGTCATTTAGCTTTCTTTGTTGTTAAATGATGACTGTACACGTGAATATATTTATTGTAATATTTTAGCTCGTATTTGCTTATTCATTCGATTAAACACCTGTCAGAAATGGTTGTTTAACCTGTTTTGATAAGTCTAACGTCTCTTCGATAAATTTTCAGAAAAAAGTTTTTATAACAAAAATAAACAGAAAGATTTATTGGTTTCATTGTTCTGTTTCTTATCGTTTTAACTATTCCATTAATTTTAGGTTTTTACTAAAGTTTTATTTTAGTTTTTCATTCCATCTTGATTTTGTCCTTTTTTTAGCTTGGGTCGTGCTAATTAAAAGGATATCTCACCACTAATAAAAAAAAGCATATATAGAGTTAGTAAGAGACGATGAGTTCTGCAACAAGTACAATTTAATAAAGATAAAAAGTGTTCTCTTTAGAGGATTCATGGCGCTTACGGCACTTAGACACTGGGTAAAGTTTCCCGTGGCGTATTAGTCAAAGACTTGAGAACCGCTGATCTTACTACCCCACAGTCGGGGACTGCTAAATCCCCAGACGGGGACCACTGAACCCCATTTTGAGAGGTGACTGGCTTTTTATATTATTAGATTTATGATTTTTTTTCGGGTATTTCCTTTATTATTAATTTGTTTTGTAATTTTTGTCCAAATTCCATTCCATTTATGCTGTTCATCCTACCTTTACTTGTTGTCCTTTATTTTTTTCTTCTCTTGGTCGGTTTCTAATTTCTTTCGGAATCTCTGTTTCTTTGCTTGCCTTGTCTCATTCAACGAATATTTTATATTCCTTAACTTCATTTACTTTGATTTTATTCTTTAGAATATCTATTGCCTGTCATTTTCTTTGTTTCAATAACCTACGTTCTTCTTTTGATTTTTTCAACATTAGTAATCTTTATTTTTATTCCTAGATTTTTTTATAAAGGTTTCTATTTCGGTTTTGAGTATTTTATCATCCTTTTTTTTTGGACTGATTGTCCTGTGGTGATCAACATTTTCCTTCTAGAATTTATTTTAAATGATCCATTCTATTATTAGTTTCTTTCAATTTCATTTCCAGTCTCTCGTTCTTATCCTTTATCTCTCGGATTTGTTTCATATTTTCTTTTTGTTCTTTTCAGATTTTTTTTATTTCTGACATTATTTCTTCATTTTTCATTCATTGTTTGATCGTAGTTATAAGCAATTCTTGTATTCCTAGGTCTTCCCTTCGAATAGGTATTTGAGGTTCTTCTGAATATTTTGTTTTTTGGCTAAATGTTAAATTCAATTAAATATTTTCTTGCTAATTAACATTATTTCCCTAACTTAATTAAATTGTTGACGATTTTCCCTTGACTATTATGGTTAGAGCGTGGCGCCGGAATCCCAGTCTGATCTCCTGCCTTCTTTTTGAAATTTCTTCAAATTTATCGGCCTAACATGTTGACCCTTCTTTTAACAAAAATTAGTTATGCTTCTTTCATTAAGAAAGAGCTTTTTGGAAAACTCAATAAATCAAACGTCAGATATTTTTCCTTACAAAAAACAAGATATTTTATAGCTTTAAGGATACAACTTTCTTGAAATACTTCCCCGAACTTTGTATATTTGTAACTAAATTCATATTTCCAATAAAATACATACTGGGTCCTCCCTGTTGCAATATTATTTACATTAGAAACTGCTCTCCAAAACCATTTATTACCTCATTTGGAGCGCATTTCAGTCATACCAAACTTTTGTTACCAAAGGGCAATCTTTGAATCGGTCCTTTGAAATGGTAAAAGGATTCCGACAGTAAAACGAATAAATTCAATGAGAATTCATAAAGTCTCATACCTGCCAAAAGTTGCGAAACTTATTTTAAGTTTCAGCACCCCGCTTGTTAAATCGGCAATTATAATTTAAATTTAATTTCGACCGGTGGAGTTTTTGTTCGGGCTGCAACAGATTGTTGTTGAAATATTTGTGTCGGCAAAGTAGGTAAGTAATTGGAAATGGTAATTTCAGTATTCCGAGATAGGTATTTCGGAAGTAAGGAAGTTGCGTGTTACTGCAAAAGATGTTAGTGCGAGGGAGATACCAGGAGACCATTTAAACTAACACACAAAGAAAATTGTTATATTTCAGATAAAATTGGAACAATATTTGAAATGAATTTAAATGGAATTTAATTCTAAAAAGGTTCATACTTTCAGTTTATCAACAACGAGATCTCCGTTATTATTTTCCATTGTTAGCATAACTGTATCATCACCGCAAGTGTAAATTGTACAAACTCTCAGTTACAAGAGGAACATGCCAAGTTTGTTCAATTTCAAACATCTATTTCTAAGAATAGGAAACATTCTAAGGTGTTAGGACAAACAAATATTGACTTATTTAAGAGCGTTGGTTTGTATGGTGAACTCTAACCGCTGCTACTATTATCGAATTTCTAATTCAAATTCGTGCTTGATGAAAATTCAGGAAACTGCTCATTCTGCTAAATGGAATTTGATAGTAAGAGCCGGTTCGCAAATCTAGATGGTTCAGATCATAATGGATTAATAAAACTAACAAAAAACTAACTTTTATAAGTAGAAAACTAGCTGTGAATTAATTACAACCTTTTAAAAAACAGATTTTAATTGTCGTATCGTGAACTTCGATGTTTGAACTTTAACTTTAGTTATTCTATTAATTTCAGTTTCATTAACCTTTTTTCAATACATCCGAATTATGGCCGAATATATGGAAGAGAAATTTCGAGCAATTTCATCGTGGGTTTTATTTTTCCTTGTATTTTTATGACCCTCGGACGTTGTAGCTGTGACAGTCATTAACACACAAAGTCCACTCGTTATGTAGCTTTTTTACATTGGCGTGCACCCAATAAAAGGAAAAATGTGGATAACCAAACAAACAAACAAATCAACAATAGATACGGGATTGCAGAAAATTATTGATAAAAAGTGCAATGATCTATTATTACTATGTCCGTTTTTGTCATATTGGGCATCGGATGTTTCATTTTATTATTATATCCATTTTTCCACTACTTCTGTTCCCACCATCTGGGTCGTTTCCTCAGGTGTTTTGGCTTTGGTATACTTTTATCCGTATGTTATCTTTCTGAATAATCTTTTCTGTTTCTACCACTTTAAATATCCGTACCTGTTGATTATCTTCTGTTTTAGGTGTTTTTCTTATGGCATCGTTTTAATTCTATTCATAATTTTTCCAGTTATATCTCAGAGCAATTTACCCATGAACGTTATTACTTTGTCTAGTTATTTTTTCCAAACTGTAATCTCCAAGCGTAGTATATTCTGTTAGCTTCCTTTGTTTTATGTTTGTTATTTTCCTTTTTTTTTACGTCTTATGTTCTTGGCGTTTGTGTTTTATGTTAATTGTTAATGGATTTTTCTCCACAGATCAATGTTTGTTTCTCATGCTTTATTAAACGATTTTAGTTGAATTGAGTTGATCCTTGAATTTTTCTATTTCGTTTCTTTAACTGTTTTTTTTTTTCAGTTTATTTCTTGTTTTACTTGTGGTATCTATATTTATCCTTCCATTCATCTCTTCCGTTGTAATTACCTTATTTCTTGAAATTTGTTCTATTTCATCTTCACTTCACACTTATACCATTTATCTTTTTTTTAACCGCACACCTACATATAGGTATTTAAAAACACATTTTTAAGTGGCCTCTAAAAGCATTAAAATGAAGAAAAATCACAGCTAATTTCTCATCTTATTTACATTTTAACATGTGACTGTTTGGTATTGTAAATTCTTAATTTGATTACTGTTTTTATTTATTTATTCCAAACTGTATTCTTTAAGTTTATTATTTTCATTTTAGTTTTGCCATTACTTGAGAAGTTTTGGTACATTCTTTATTCCCTCTCTTTAAATCCTGCCGTTTTTGTTTTTGTTTATGCCTGTCTTTGTGTTGATTATTAATTTATTTTCCACTTATTCGGCTCAGATCAATGTTTGTTTCTTTAGTTTTGTTTAATGTTTTTGTATATCTTTATAGCCTATGTTTTAAGAATGATCTCTTCATCTTTCATAATTCTTAATTTTGTTTCTTGAACTCTCTCATTGTTTCTATTTTACTTACAAAATTGTATGGCTTTTTTTGTATGCTTCTTTGACTTAATTCCTGAATTTTTTTATTTTGCCTCTTTAACTGTTTATTCATTTTTTCTAGATTTTATTTTAATTTTAATGTATTTTGGATTGCTTGCTTCGACTTTTACTTCAGTATTCCCCGATTGTTCTTTTACTTCTTGTATCTAAAGTTATCGTTACACTTACCTCGTTTGTTGGAATTTTTGTTCTCTATTTCTTGTCTTTTCATTTCGGCATAATAATAATCTGTTATTTTCTTTAATTTCGCTTCTTTTATCAGTGATTCAAAAAAACAAAAATTTTCCAGGCAGATATAAGTCTAAAGGTGTTAGTTATATCTACGAAAAGAGATGAGAGGCTCTAGAGGATGATATTTTAGAAATAACTTTTCGTATCATTGGAATTCCTTGATAGCAATTAATATATTTGAATATATTGAAGCTTTAGCAAAAGAATAGATATATTGGAATCCCTAAAATAATTTCTAATGGCGCCCATGTTTTCACTGCTGTGTCATAAAATAAATAATTTGTTTTCCGAATGTCGTTAACCACCAGCGTCTGTACACGAACTACTGGCGAACATTACAGTAATCAGTTGGGATGATCATATAATTTTTTAGGTTTTCTGTAGGTACTCTTTGTTAGTAAACTTAGTTATTTCAATTATATTGAACTGTAAACCGAGATTGTTTTGTAATTATTTGGAAACAATGAGAATAAAACGAATCATTTCATGTGTCATGTATACCTTTTTTTTCAATTTTGTTTCAAATTGGACAATTTTTTAGGTTTATTGATGGATTAAATGGTATAGAATTGCACTGAAAATGCATTAGATGCTGAATACATGTTATTCAATTTTAGATTAATTTATATATCTACAGAGTGTTCAGGGAATCTAGTATAACATTATTTCCTCGTCATTGTTTTTCTTTGGAATTGATTTAAGTACTTTTCTAAGGTTGCTCACAATTGTATTTGCTTCTTAATTCCTTTTTATTAATTATTTTTCTAGTTTCTAAAGCAGAACAACAAATAGGAAATTTCAAATTGCAGAGTATTAAATTTTGGTAGTTTTTTAAAATTCACATAGTAAGCTTATTAAACAATATTTTCATCATAAAGTGACACACAAAAGAAAAATTATATAAATATGATACCATGGTGAAGTTCAAATTAATTTTTATTAGTAAGTTAACTAAGCATTACATTAAATAAATCTAAATTAGAAAAAACATTTTTAAATTAATTCAAAATTTTATTAAACAAAGTAAGGAACAAATTATTATTTGAAGACAATGTGAATTTAAATATATATCAGATATTTTATTCGAATGTTTTTTTAATTTCCAATTTCTAAATATTACATGATTTAAAATATTTTTATAAATTTTAAACAGATAACATTATTTTTCTACAGTTAACATATTCGGTACCAATAATACATACAGATGGTGCGTTAGCATTTAAAAATTCATCATCATGTTCATTTTATTGAACAACTTTGGCTTGAGTTGGTTTTAAATTATCATTAAAATGTGAATATATCATTGTAGTGGCTAGAATTTCTTTTTATGCCTTATTATAAAGTTGATGTTTAAATTAAATAAAAGAGTTCTATGTACAGGATGATGCTTAACTAGATCCCTGTACATAACTATCGTAACAATATTTTATCTACTAATATTGATAGCTTTAATTTCTTATTTTAGTACCTTTAATAGTTTTTAGGCTAATACATAAATATTGTCCTCGTTTTTTCAGGGGGTTCTATCACTTTTCCTTGAATATTTACATAAGAAATTTTAATCAAATATGAGTATGGGTGTTTTAATTTTTCTATAACTGACTGTTTCATATATCTTTCTTTTATCTATATATTTTATCGTTTTATTAACATCATTTTTACTTTTTGAAATAGTCATCTTGAAAGGTTCTTTCAAAAAACACGATAATTTCTTTTAATTCTTTAATGCTTTTCCAGAATCGTTCAAGAATAAACGTTTGGCTTCAGTTATTTACTTTTTATTTTGCTGAATAAGTGGATTCAATTATTCCATCTATGTCGATTGCTTCTTTAATCTCATATTCTGTATTATACTAACCTTAATTAACTTCCATTATTCTCTGACGTTTGAACAAACTGTACTATTATATTTTATTTGTTTTCCTCAACATGTGTTTTTAATGCATTTAATAATAGTGTAATGTTCTCAATGGAAATCCGATTGTACAGCTTACAATAAAACAAATAAATCTTCATTTCACTCTTACACCAATTTTGTCCGCACACGTGCACATACTTTAAAATGCAATTTTTTGAAAGTGACTTCTAAAAGCATTGAAATATAAAAATATCGTAGCCAATTTCTCACTCTGGATACATTTTAACACAAAAACATTCATTCGATCTTTAGGTTTGAATTCTTAAAACACACTCGAGTTTAATACTATTGTTACGATTGTATGTACAGGGATTTAGTTAAATATCGCCCTGTACATAAAACCTATTTTTTATTTTCTAAATTATAATATTTACTATTTATTGAACATTAAGTATGCGAGAGTTATGGGTCAAGGCCGCCAACGAATGTTAAATAAATATTTTTAGTAGAGTCATCAAAATTAATAAACATTAGGGTCTTCTTGGTTGGGAAAATAAAAGAATATCGGGAGTCAAGTTTGGGTTCTCGCATGATCGAGAAGTTTATAGTGCCTATCCATGCTATTAAGTGTATTAGTTATTTAATGTGTAAATTGCCCTCAGAATTTAATTGTTTTCATCAGATAAATAAATTGTTTTTGTTCTTACTCAGCCTCTTTATTGTCCATTAACCAAGTTACGTAATGGGTAAAAGCCCCCTTAAGTTAGTAATCAGATTCTTTTATACTTGTATTATTCAGAAAAAACACCCCAACACGTAACACTATTTTTAATAAAACACATTGATAAAAGTTACAAATAAGAATGTTACGTTTTACTTTAATGTTAATAATTGTATTAAGTCTGATATTATCTTGTTGGTCACTTTTCTTAAAGAAATTCGGTATCAAAAAACTCAGCGCCGGATAAAATTCTGGCAAAATTACCCTTACAACAATAAAAATCTAATAAATCTTGCTTAACGGCTGATCCGGTCAAACTCAATTTCAATGAAAATTCAACGTTTTACATTTAAGTATCCGATTAACTACACGGAAACCCTTCTAGCTATCGAAAAAATAACTATTTGAATTCAATACCGAGTGAATAGCAGCGGCAAAGCATAAATTTCAGCATAAGACCCAGCTCGGCGAACAGAAGATTATTTCGACCTTTCCGCGCTGTCCCTATGTACTCAGTTCTCTCAAAAATCCCACTCAGAGACTATAGAATTGGCATCGTAAGTGCATGGAACTGCATCAGAAGAAATTGAAGCGAGATTACCAAATCCTTTCGAGCGTTGCATGCGGGTTTTAGCGACACTATCACCCAAGGACTCCAAAAACTGCGAGACGTGTGCATGTGTTTGAATATCCGGCGATCAGAGACATCCTATTTAAGTCACGTCTCTTCCACGTTACGGACGTGACTCAACATATACGTAAACATTGTGCTACATAAAATGGAAACTTAGATTTCACTTTACATTTCTTTTATATAAAGCCCTTATGAGAAATAACGGCCACGGGACTTTCAGAGCTACTTTTATACTTATTGTTATGGAGATATTTCCTAACAGATATAAAAAGTACATTTAATTTAAGAAGTATAACTTTCTTTTTGAGTCTAACGTGAACTAAAATGCCACATATTTTATAATTTAGATGGACCGATTTTTACACGAAACCCCTCCTTATTCTATTTCAAGTAAATTAAGTTAATTTTTAAATACGTCTGCCATCGATCTCATAATTGTTTTAAGATATTGTCCTATACCTCAAGATCATACCATTCATATTCTAACAGTCGTAAAGTGTTAATTCAATGTGAAACTTTTTAAAGAAAATTTTTAAACCAAAATTTTAAATACTGATATTTAGTGAAAATAAAAAGTAAAAATTCTAAAAATGTACTGAAATGAGGATTAAGAATTAGTGTCATTAATAAAACATGAATAAGGAAGAATGATATCCAATTAAAATTTTGTGTATCCGTAAACATTTAATTTTCTATGGATATTTCTGACCTGCCCTGTATACGATTTTCATCAAAAATTAGGGATCCAGTTAACTTTAATAACCTGTTTTAATAAAAAGAACCTGGAATCCATTTTTCAGGAGATTTCAAATTGACAGGTGATAATTTAGTGCCAATTTATAAAATGAACAAGAATCAACGAATTTAAAAAGTGCAATAAAAGAAAATGGAGTTACCTTAAGTATTCGTGAATCATCAAATTCCTGAAAAGATTCAGTTGATGACACAACTTCTGAATCAGAATTCAATGATCAATAAATTTGAATTATCCACAGTAGTAATCTGGGAGGGTAAACAATCTCACCTAAGAGACTCCCTACAAACATTAAAAAGTAATAAATATCATAAATATAATCTAATAAGCATAATAATTAACATAAAAAATTGCTAATAATATTATATAATTTTTTTTAAGCAGCTATTAATCAACAATTATAACTTTAGAGAAATGAAAAATATTTACTTTGAAAACTTTTAATTATATTTGAAAATGGATACTTATTATTACTTATTGTTACTTATATGGATTTATTATTTGTTTCGTTAATAAAATTCTTATTGTTTATTTCACTTAATACATCTACATTACTTCAACAAACAATTTTATGCCATAATATTAAAGAAATGCTACGTTGTCCGAAATAAAAATATTTACAATTGGCCTGATTTATCATAATAAGTTTTTTTATATAAAAAAAAGAACCTGGCAAAAAAGGAACCTGGTGCTCAACACAGTGTTGTTTATGATCACTGAACTCTCCGGTCATAAGTAACATTTTAGTTATAACCAAAAATAAAAATAAATTAATTAAATTATAATTAAAATAGCGTAATAATATAACTTTATTGACTGGATTACAGATGCCCAAAATAATCTTAATTGTGGCTTTAATTGATTCCGCCCATTTTCTTAAACTGATATTCCTTTTGTTAATGAATGATAAAATTTCATTCTCTCATAAATTTTATACAATATTTATTCCATGCTTCCCTGGTCTCCTATAAACTGAAGATAAAACTCGGTGTATCGTTGATTTTCTCAAAATATGTGGCTCTTTATTTTTGCAGAAAATTTAAAACTCTTGGTTACGTGTTTTTATGGTTGTTAAATTTGACTACATTTCTTACAAAATGAAAAATTTTGCCGATCATTTCTGCAGAAGTATTGGTACATCTAGCAACGTTAGTTTATAAAATCTTAACACATTCACTGCTGAATTGTTTGCAATATCTTTAATTTTAGAGAAATGAATAATTTTCCTTCAGTACAGAGTTTATTATTTTCTTTATAAAAGATTGTCAATTTAATTAATTAGTTATATTTGAGTATTACAATAAGAATTTACTTATATAAGGCAATTTTAAAAAAGGTTGAATGAAACCATAAGAATTTAAATTCAACACCATGTATCTTTAAAAGTACATGACTTCTTTCCAAATAATTTGTATCAAAAGTTAAAAAAAGAATCTTAAATCAGGCATAGCAGAGACATTTTTTGAACAGCAAAATAATTGTAGAATAAAAACATTTACAAAATAAATATTATTTAAACTCTGTTATTTCAATCATTTTTAAGTTACTCAATTGTTTTTTTCTTCTTCTTTTATTTTAAATTGGATTTATTTAATGAAATTCTTATATGATTCATAAAATAGCTTTAATTTGAACATTGCGATTATATCATATTTATATTGTTTTTTCTTCTGTCTGTCACTTTATAATAAAAATATTGTTAAATAAGCAAACTATGTGAACTTATAAAAAAAAACTTTTAACGTCCTGCAAAATTTTGATATATGTTAGAACCAATTTGATTTGTTCTGTAAAAGTTTGTCTGTTTCAGAAAATTCATCGATAACTCAATTACTTTAGCGGGTCACCAAAAAACACAAATACTAAAAACACAATATACAAAAACAAATTAAGAAAAGAATACAATTGCGACTCACCTTAGAAGTACTTTTAAATAATATTTTTTGTATAGCACTGCCTTTTACTTTTTCTACGTGACAATGTTTTTACTTGTTCTTTATTTAAGTTTCTGAAGAAACTTGGAAACAAAGGAAATATATTTAAAGATCTTTTAGTCAACACAGAATATTGAATCACGCTTTATAACCTTTAAAAATTGATATTTAAATGTGTACAAAAGAAGGTAATTAAAAAACTTGAACATCCTTATGAACTTTGATATAAACCTCGTAAACTTTTTTATAAAACTCCTGTATAGGTATAAAATCTTGGCAAAGAGATGAGACGGCAGGCAGTAATAGAATTACGTTTCTCAACTTCATTCTGTGTTAGCAATTATGTCAGGAAGTTTTTGTATAAAAGGCTACCGTGACTAACTTGTGAAGAAACTTTCTATTTTATATTTCTTTGTCGTTTGTCTGAAAGTTTTCAGGAAATATTTACTGGGCTGTTTATTATTTTTATAAACATATTTTGCATTACAAAAAGAACGTAAAATATACAAGACGCACTTTATTATTCTTACGGTTCTAACTGTAGACATTAAATCATTTATTAAATAACAAATAAACTCGCCCGTTTTCTGGAGTAAAATTTCCGTTCCAAAATTGGCAAAGCAACCAGAACACAAGTTTCGACATCCTATAATTATTCGCCTGTTTCGATTTGATTTAATTTAATTTAACAATGACTGCCTGGATTGTTTAATTTGGCGAAATGAAAGACGACCTTAAACAAGATCTATGTCTGTGTTTGCCAGATCAAATATTTATTTTGCTTTTCTTAGTTAAGTTATAATTACTGCACCATTTGATATTTGTCTTGCTAAAGGACTCCCTAAATTAGGTTTGTTGATGTTGCACTTTGGGTTTAAATGAAGTCTGTACGGAATTTTTTATTCAAATTGTTTCTACGAGATGGAAAGCCAAAATATCTGCTCTCATTAAAACAGAATATAAACCATAACATAAATTCAAAGAAAATTACCTGAATCTGATAGAAGAATTATTTTGTAGTAAATAAATTCTTATTTAGTTTATGTGGAACATCTGTTTATTTCCTCTAAATTATCCAAACAATATCCCGGTTTGACTGTAATATCCAGCATTGATTTAAACGATTACTATACATTATCGTCTAAAGCATAAGGCCCTCAGATTTAGTAACCTTATTCTAACACCGTCAATAGATAATCTATGAAACAAAGTTGAAGCATATTTTGAGAAGGGTTAATAAGATATATTATCCCTCTAGCCCTTTTGTTTATATTTGAATATTCCTCTTATGGATACGTGCCTGAACTCCACATACAATATTTCGGGACCAAGGATAATAAATTTTGAAGGTTTTGTTGTTTACGATAAATATTTCTTAGCAAAATATACAGTTTTAAACCTCAATTTTAACAAAATATATATATAACTAATATTTGTGTTTTATCATTTGAGTTTTGATAAGTTTCTGGAAATATATTAAAAATTCAGGGAACGATCAAGTATTTCATATCTTTCAGATAATATTAAAATGAGATTTCAATACCATCTTAACATCGACTAGATTTATTTTAACCTGAATGCAGTTCACACCAAGAACAAGACTTTTCAACAAACCCAATACATTATGAAACTCCATCAAAATTCAAAGACACTCGAACTGGCAAATGCAAATTGTCATTATAAAAATGTCAATTACACATAAAATGTCATGAAAGGAATAGAAAATATCGTTACTGATACTCTATGGAGAATAAAATATTAGAGTTTTGGAGTTACCTCATTATTATTTTTGGAGTTACCTCATTATTATTTTTGGAGTTACCTCATTATTATTGCTCAAAATGAAATGTAATTGGTTTACATGACACCAAGTTTATTGTACTTAGCCACTTTCTACATTTTGCCGATATTGAACTAAAAGATGGATTGTAATAATTTATATTTGTACCAATTAATTATTCAGCCATACTTTGATTATTGCTCTTCTCTCTTCTATCTTTTTAACTTATTTACAAAAGCTTCAAACTCTTGGAATGAGATAATTTTAAAGGTTCGTACATTTGCACCTACAAGAATTATGTTAAAATCGTTACAGATGAAAAGATAATTAGGTGGTTTTCCCAATTATTCTCTTTGATCAACGGTCTGTTTAAATCGCGGTTCTTTTTCGAATTAGCAGGTGAAGTTGGCGAAAATAAAATCCAGGCATTTCCTACTTCTTCAATGCTTTACTCTTCATAAAAAATATCGATGGTTTTTAAGGGTTTTTGAGTTAACAAAAATAGATTTAAGCTTTAAAAAAATACACTAATATTTATTTATTTATTGTTAGGTAACGCTATTGGCCAGCTCAACATGGCTTCATTCAAAACATAATATCCGTTATAAATGTAAAAGTTAAAATAGACTTATCTTAAAATTCTTATGTTTTCGAAAACTGAATATTCTTATAACTTTATGGCATCATCAGATAAAATTAATGAATTTGGTATAAATTTCTCGCACATACCTGATTTTGTATTATTATAAATATGCTTTATTTATATATATATATATATATATATTGAATCTAATATTCCAGTACAATAATTTAGTTATGAAAAAGGTATATTTAAATTAATTATCATTGAACTTATATATATATAGTTGAACCAAGAGTTGATTATAAATTGTACTCATAATTAATGAAATATTGAGTAATTTCAAGAACACAACATAAAACTCTCTCAAAATCACTTGATCAAAATTTCATCTCGGCTATTTTGAATCTTTTAAGTCCCTTCTTCTCTCTCCTTTTTTTCTCTTGTTTTTTGAAATCTTGGAAACGTTCTCTTGCTGCTTTGGGCAGAGAAGCCTACCTTAAGGCAGGAAAATTCTTTGGTATTTTCTTTCTCCAAACACATTGGACTTGATCAAGCTAAAGCAATACGACCCAACACCACAAATATACACATCATCAAGCCAACAATATAATCAAAATCTAAATCAGTTATATGAATCTTAACTTTTAAATAATACATTTTGTAATGAGATTATGCCTATGTCTTAATGGGTTCTTTATGAGGTACGCATAGTTGGTGATATTTTGGAAAAATCAATTTGAATAAACAAAATTTTGTAACTTCAAAAAAATTAAGTGACACTTTTATCACATTTCTGTTTTTTTTTTGAACTCTGAAAGTAAACTCTACTTTGAAGGATTTGGGAGATTACAATCCCGGGACGGGGGCTCTTTTACAGAGAAAAACCCCAAAATGACCTTACAGACGGGTCCATGTTTTATACGATTACAACAATAAAATAATGTTTTGTTTGCCGTTTTAAGAGGTCAATTTTTATACATATAAAAGTTTCTAACATTTGTTTAACATTTTTAAACCAAGTTCAAATATTCCTGACAAATTTCCGAGTAGACTTGTTGTATTTAAAAAATTTAGAACAACTATTGAATTTGTAAAGCTATTTTATTGATACATTCTCAAAAATAGAGAGGATCTGTCACAAAGTTTTTAGTTATTTCCATTCTATTTATATATTCATTTTTATAATACTTTATGCGGAAAATTGATTTGCCTCTAGAAATCATGTACGAACCGAAATGTATTAAAACTTGGCCAAAATCAATTTCTGACTAAATTTACTTCTAAATTGTGAGCTGGAAATAAGCCAAACGTAAATCTTGAAAGGTAAAACTTCCTTCGCCACTTGGAATCTAAAATAATTAACTCGAAAAATATTTTCACCTCATAAAATACGAAAAGTTCTATGGATATTACTTTTCAATTTGAAGTCCACTCGATGAGCGAAGTAGAAAGGTAGCCGAGCTCTCATGAGAGACACTTGTTACTAAAAAACTGTATCCGCTTTATTTATATTTTACAAGGGATGAAAAATGCTTCTGTCAATATTCGTGTAGTTGAATGCAAATTTCCAATTAAAGTAAATATTTTTGTTGCAGCTTAGCACAGAGCCGGGATATGTCGTTTACTCGGCATTGGGCTCGTTTTACATTCCCTCCTGCATCATGGTATTTGTGTACATCCGAATTTACTATGCTGCGAAAGCACGAGCCCGTCGGGGGATTCGTAAGCCGCCGCGACGCCAACCCCAGGACGCCGTCACCAGCTTTTCCAACAGCCCGGGGGTGAGTACATGACAATGATTTTATCCTTGTTGCCTCGAGTGGTACTTGCATTTCGTGGTTTTAAGGTACAGATTCAAAGTATAGTGTAACATGGCAGGTGTGGCTGTTACCTACAGAAAGCTATTAAAATATTTTATACGAAGCCAAAGGCGAGGTCCGCTTTCACTTTGGGCAACGTAGTTTAGTGCTTACCGGATTTTTCGGCCGAAACGCCTCCGGTGTTTTTATTTTAATATTTTTGAATATGGTCTAAAAAATCCTATTAGAGAGGGGCGTTTTAATATTATAGGAAGTAATTTCGGAGACAGAAAAGCGCACCGTTGACTAAAAATTGAGAAGCTAATTTTAGACGTATTTTTGGGCAAAATTTATTTAAAATATAAACTTGTTATGGTTTTCTTTTCTTATTATAGACTATGTTCGCCAAAAATGTCTCCCTAGTGAAAAATCTTTTATTATTTATCGATCAGGAAAAATAAAAGCTGGCTCAAAAATTATACAGTGCCAAAGTAAAATGATCTCCACTCCCCACACTAACTCCTGTATAACCAATAATTTGAGGAAATGCAGTCGATTACATTCCAAATATTAACCCCAGTTCATGATTGTCTCTTAGTAAAATTTAAGAATTTTCTCCCCACACTTAAAAACGTCTTTTTAAATTGTCACCTCTTATTTAACTATTGGTATTCCATTGTATTTCAATGCCATTCTTATTTTATTGCCAATTCTTGTTTCCATATATTCATTATGTTCAATATTATTTTTTACCTTCTTTATTTTCAAATTTATTACATTTCTTTCCATATTTATTATTTCTTCTTTTATGCGAAAACCTTCTTCTGTTCTTTTATAACTTTCAAATTGTTCACGTTTGTTACTTTTATATATTCTTGTGATAATTTATTGTTTTTAATTTTTAAATTGTTCTCTTCTACTGTGTTCTTTATATTCTATACTTATACTATTGCTAATTAAATTTTATTGTGTTGTTTTTATTTATTTATCTGTTTGATCTTCGTATCATGTGATACCAATTTTTGTTCTATAATTATGTGTTTTTATCCATTTCTTTAAATTTCTTTTCTATATCTATTTTATTTCTTCTATTTTATTGTCCATTTAGTTCATTTCATTTCTAATTTTATTTCCAATCTTATTCACTTTAATTTTATTTTGCACAAACATTATCATTATATCTTCTAATTTAATTTCCTTCTTAGTTTCTATTATTGCTACTTCTATTGTATTTGTTTTTCTCTGAGCTTCTCCTCTTTGATTACTCTCATCACTTTTATTTTATAATACTTCCTTTCAAATTCGGTTTATTATTTTATTTGTGCCTCCTTATCACTTTACTTTTTCGTCCCTTTTTACAATATTTTTCCCTTCCCAGTGTCATCATTTTTTTATCTATAATTTTAAAGGTTTTAAAAACTTTACAGATCTACTTTGAGCGCCAATTATAATTATTTTCTTAGTTTTTATAAATGTTTTTTGTTTGTATACCTGTAATAAAATAGATTGCAGACCTTCTGATAGACAGAGACAGTAAAGTTAATCAATTTTGAAAAAATTGTTTTCTTAATTCTTTTAAATTTGTTTAGTAAAAAAACAAATTTGAAATAAAAAAAGAACAGATATTTAAAACAGTCTTTTAAACCTACAAAATTTGCAGAAAAGTAACAAATCTTATTTTAACCTCCAACATGTTCAATTTTAATTGTCCCATAACATCAAACTTTACATCTGTAATGTAAATGGCACAAACTGCTGAACTTGACACTTCCTGAGTACTCACAAGACAAAGTTTTAGTGACAATTTTACACACCAGTTGCAGATGCTTTCCACAAGGACTTAGAATAGGATGTTGTCATCCCTGTTATAAACCCTTGAGATTAACTATTAATTTTCTTTAACACAAGTAATATACACCTACACTCAGGAGCACAAATAGCACGGAAAATTTATTTTGAATCAATAAAACAAACGATGAAATTTTTGCTTTGTTTTGTTATTGTTTCAGATTTTTTGTGGAAAAGGACCTAATGGTTTTAATCTTTCAAATCGGATTTAAAGTATTTTTTTAACGCCCGGTTTGTTCTGGATCAAAATATCTTTCTTAAAATGCGTTATAAATCTTTAAAAGGTTTGCCCTATCGAAATGCTGACATTATTTTTAAAATATTATCGAAGCAAACATAAACACAAATATCAAGGGTTAAGATCACATAAATTCGAAACTTTTATTAGCAGCATTTTTCGATAGAAAGTTTATCTCGAATAGTTCCCATAAATCAATACTGGACCAGACATCAGATCGAGTTTGTCCATATAAACGATTTCCCGAATCTGAATAACATCAATTTAGTTTAATATTGTTAAAAACGTTGCAAAACTCAATAAACAGTATTCGACTATTAAATATAAAAGCAATAGAAAAAGCGTTGATGAGGTATTATTTCTAAACTTCATATTTGCCTGGAAATTTGCCAAAGTTAATAAATTTCCAGGTAACTGTTGTAACAACAGACAGGATAATGGTCAATCCGGATAAAGAAAACGAATTTTTAGTCATAGTGCAAAAAAATCTAGCAGACAGATGTTATTTAACAAACAATAAAACTATAATTATCTAAAAAGCGATCAATTTCTACTCCTGTAAATTCCAGAATTCACATAAACGTATATAGCTTATCTCAGGATGCAGCTTTCATATTTCAAAACAGATAATAATTTTATTACGAACCAAAACTTAAAAATCCCTCCATCCAGTCATAAACTATTTTATTATACCGGAACGATATTTCGGAAGAAACTAGAAGTTTACGAGTAGGAAACACTAAACTTACTGATGTTGAAGTTGTGGGAAACAAGTTTGTCGCCAGAAAAAGCAAATTCATTTTCTATTAAAAATGAAACATTACGTGATAATTTTTCATTAGTATTATACTATTGACTGCGCGAGTTTCTATCAAAAAAAGCTCAGATAAACTTCACTCTAGTTTTTTTCGCTCGTTGTACTTTCTACAGGATTTTTTCATATCAGTTAAAAATATTTGAGTAAAATTACATTCACAAAAATCCGCGAGCGCCAAACGAGCATGAAAAACTCCGAGTATTATTAATCTCAGCTTTTTAACTTTTCCAGGAAACATTTTTAGGGTTTCGCTTGTATAAATTTTATTACTTTTCCACCAAATGAGTGAATGAATAATCTTTGTCGTTAAACCTTCGACAGAATGTCAACTCGCCGAATTATTATTTTGAATAAACTTGTACGATCTCCGCAAATTGAATTTTAATTCTCTAGCGAAATTTACTTAACAAGAGTTCGATTGGAAAAAATTGAATGCTTTTTTTTTCAATGAATTTCTTGTGCTGGCATCGAAAGTTGCAAAAATCAACGAAGTAGAGAGACAGATCACGAATCTTTTATAATAAATAATTTTTCGAATAAACACAATTGATTGAAGTGAAGAGGAGTAAAGCACAACCTTTATACAGTATGACGTTTTTTTCAAGATTCCATGGAAATTTAGAATGATGTGGATTGAGCTGAAACGTATACCAGCAAGATTTCTGGAATGAAATACCTCTTAGATCGACAAATTGAAACAAAAGAGGATTTTCTTCTTCGTCTGTGTCTTCTGTGTTCCTTTTCTCCTTACAATGTCCATGAATTCTCGACCCATTCCTTTCTGTTCTGTGTTTTGTGTTTCAATTATTGCACTGTTTTCTCTCTTTTTAGAGCAGTTACGTTTGTTCGTCTTTCATATTCTTTCTCGGTTTCTCCTTTTTTCTTTCCATACCTTTTGGATCCTGCTACATATTTTATATTTTATGGTTTCATTCTTTGCACGTGACCAAACCATTTCAACTATTTTCTTATAATATTTTACTTACCGATTTTTGTTGGAGGCTTCTTCTTTCCTGTTGAATTTTTACTAGTCTTAGCTTCTTGTATCCATTTTTTTATTTGGGTGTTTCCTTTTTACAAATTTCTAAAATCCTATCCATATTTATTATAAATGGAAGTTAACTCAAACTGTCATCTAGTTTTAGACCTTTTTGTATTTCGAAACTGCTACATGTTCTTCCACTAATTCATACTCTTGTGTAACTCATAAAAGAGTTAAAATTTATAACATATAAAGTACTCTGGCTTTGGCAGTTACAGACTACATCGTTTTGGTGCAGAAACAGAATTTTGCAGTAATCGCTGTTATTAAATGCTGTAAGGCTATAGCAATATAATATTATTATCCCGAGATATGTTCTTTGGCTTTATATGTGAACAAACTTCTGAAGTCTCTAGCGTTTGAAAATATTCAGCAGCACGTCTGTCATATCAGCAGCTTTGAAACGTTGCCATAACCGTTCGTGTAGAATAACGATTAGTATTCTCGTTTTAATAGTTTGAAGAGAAAACCCGAAAAGCTCCAAAAATAGTGAAAACAGTTCTTAAAAGGTAAATTAGTAAATGATGTGTGGTAAAACTGCGTCGACATAAATTTTTTTGAAATGATTGTTTCGATCTTTACTTTCAAAAATCTATCATTATAAATGTGAAAGATAAAATATAGTTATATAAAAATTCCACGATATTCTAAAATTCTTTAAATATTCTTTACGGCAATTGTTTCACCAATGTTCTTTGGCATCGTCAGATAATATTTGAAGAAATTGACAAACATTTGACATATAGACTTTATTTTATTACTCCATAGTAGTATTTTTTGTCAAAAGCTCTTTTAATTCTAAAATATTTTCTGCAGCTGCTATACCATTTACGTCATAAACACAAGTGTCGAATTCTCTATTCCTTCTAAATGATGAGTTAGATCATTAACAAACACCAAAAAAAAGGTGTGGGCTTGTAATAGATCCTTGAGGCACTGTAAGATTAAATGTAGTTAATATAATCAAAAGATTTAAAGTAGTCGACTGAAAGAGCAAGAACTACTTCCTTTTATTCAACTAATTTATATACTTCATTAACAGTATCATTTGTGGTAGTATCCTTGCTGATTTTCAGAGACGATTTTAAAAGTTGAGACATAAGAATTGAGTTGTAAATTGATAGCAGTCTAAGATTTTTGAGAAGTTTGAAAGATTATTACTATCCCCTTTCTTAAAAATTGGAATTACCACTGATTGTTTAAGTCTAGTGGGGAAAACCTTGTGAAAAGATTACAATAATTATATGAGACAAAGGAAGCGAAATTTGAAACTTGCATGTTTTTATTATAATTTCTGGTATATCTGATTCAACCAAAGGATAAAAAAATAGGAAATTGCTAGGAAAAATGCTACCATTTGATAATTGGTATTAAAAATTACATTTTTTTAAATCATAACAAAATATAATATTAAAATGTATAATATTTTACCAAATATTTTTGAAAATGAAGATGAACATCTAGAATCAAAATCAGGTTTCTATTAAATTAACTGTTCCTACCCTTTGTGAAATCTATCCATTATAAATATAAATGATAAATTAATCTTAAATTTTCAGTTTCTAAAACTATAAAAATTCATATGTGGCATTAATTTTATCTTTCATATAAGAATTTTTACAAAAAACTTTGGAAAACTGTGGAAATGTAAGATAAGTATAATTTATCAAGACTCTGTGTCAAATGTTTTTCATTTCTTATAATCTCATCGGAGGATACTAAACAACTAAAGATCGTGGAATCATAAGATAAGTACCTTTATTATTTCCACTTGTATATTTGTTTGGTTGTTTGTCGACAGGGTGGCAAAATGGAGATGCCCGAGCCGAGCGAGACTCCGGCCGGGGGGTCGATCGTAGATAGGAATAGCAACAATTCTCCGCGAGATGTCGAAGGCCAGATTGCGACCATCGAATCCCATCCACCTCCAATGGCCATTCCGACTGTAACTTGTGATCTCGCCTCGGATATCTCGACCAGCGACAACGCCGAATTGGCGGCACAGGAATTACAGGACCAAAAAGACACTTTGAAGGTAATTTAACTTATTACTTAATAGACTTGAGTAATTTTGGCTGGGAAGTTTGATGACTAATTTATCAATGATCTGAACAGAAGTAGAAAGATTTTAGACGTAGTTGAAAGATTTTTGAAGAAATTCTTTTAGACAGAATTGGTTTACTTTAAGGAGGTTGGCTGGATTAGGAAGTTCATTGTGTAGAAAATAGTACAGAAGGTTTACATGTAGCCTGATGTGAAGAAAATGAGCCAGAATCATTCACGTCCTTTTATTGAACACACAAAATAAATATCACTAAACCAAATTTCAGATGTTATTTTTTAGTTTATCTATAGAAAAACTTTTAAAAGCTTCTTCTGTAATAAAAATAATTAAATATTAATGACAAACAATTTTCACCATTAACTAGTGAAGCAAGAACGTTTCATGTGCCATAAGCATCAGATATGTTTAGTTGGTTATCTGAATTATTAGATTTTCAACTTTTTTGGTGACTCAAGCGTTTCTTCTTTTACAATATATATTATATTATTATATTATCAATTTTGATTTTCATAAAATAAAATTGAATGATAACCTTACATGTAGATACTTACAGAAACAAATGTCCAGGCTGCCAATTGTTGGAAATTTACAGCGTTGCTGATGACTCATTAATTTTTAAATAAATAAGCTAATATTGAATAAATGAAATTTATTTGAGAGGACTGATATAATTTCTAGTGAAATTATTGTTTTTCTTACTATTATTGATTGAATAATAAAATAATTTTTCTATGTTATCAAATATTTTTCAAATATTGATATATTTTTGACAAACCGGGTTTTTGAGAAATATTTAAAATGTTGTAGAAAATAAAAAAAATGTGTTTCAATGGAAATCGTTAATGTTTAGATAAAATACAAATTTTGTGAGTTGTGACATCTTTTTGATACAAAATGCATCTTTTTGACACGAAATGTATGTTTTTTTCAAAACATAAAATTTTGTACCAATCAGATATATTTGTGACATTCTTAATACAGTTTTGATTCTAAAAAATTCATGAAGGATACATTTTTTATCTATTGATGTAGAACTTGTGACAAATTGATAGATTTTTGACAAAATCATTAAAATTAATAGATTTTTGACAAAATCATTAGAATTAATAGATTTTTGTCAAAATAGGTTTTTACTAGTATTAATATTCCATTTATGTTTTTTTTGATAAAATTATCTTCCAAAAAGTAAGATTTTTATTCAATTTTCAATTATTTAAAATATTTTGCATATTGCTATATATTATTGAAAATAATTGCAATATACAGGTTGATTCATTAATATTACAGTAAAATTTAAGGTTGCATTCCTTAGTGTAATGTATTAAAAGATGTTCCTATGAACATAAAATAGAAAACAAAACATTTTATTTTTATAATATATAATAATATAAGGATCGTTATTTTTTATTAAAATTTAATTGCTATTAACTTATATTATTGAAATAATTTCTCTTTTAGCACCAAGTACAATTAATATATTAATTCCAAGAATCAGTCCAGAGGACGCCCTTGGGTTTTTTACAAAAAATAACTCCCAATAGTTTTTTCACAATTTTTCTTTTTTCTTTTTTTTTTTACAAAGCAAGTAAAAGTACATTCCTTTTAAGAGTTTTGTTGGGAAAAAAGGGCTACTTAAATTCTTCGCTATAGAGATCTATCGCTACAATAATTCATTTTCGGGCTTACCATCAACCTAGGCTCCATTTTTTCTAATAATACTTCAATAGTCTATTCCTTCAAAAGGATCAATATACACACAAAGCAAGCCGGTTCTCAAATAAACTCTGATTTATAGAAACTTCAGGTCGAATTCTTATCCAGCTTTTGGGAGAAATATCTTCAACATTACAAAACCATTCGTCAAATTATAAGAAATTTATCATTATTACATTCGCTCCATCTGTCCTTATAATAAAAAGGTTTTTGTCGAAGATCATTAATAGATTCGAGATTAGATCTGCTTTATTATATACTTTTATAGAATAAAAATTATTCTAATGTGCTTAGTAAGCAAAATATTATTCATACAAGGCGAGCTAACAGAAACTCCTTGTCAAAATTTATTGTAGTCATTTTTTATTGACATTGGTTTTTTTCCCTATATCTAAATCATCTAAATAAATCATTAATATTTCGAATTAATAAGATTATCTTAAGTTAAAAAAATGCATATGATGAATAGAAACAATCCACTGTATTGTTTGGTCAAAGATGACTAATTCTTGAAACGAGTATTGCACCAAATATAGGTATAGTAATTGTATAAAATGGCTTAAAATTAATTTTAATTATCTCCTGATAATGCTGATATAGTTAGCAGAACTTGTCTTGAGTGCAGCATTTTCATTTGTTCTTTAAGTGGTACAAGACCTACATAGACAGAAATAAAAACTTAAAAAATGTTTGACTTTATTTAAAAACCTTTTCTACCCTCCTTAATTGCCACGACGCAAACCGCTCTGTATATAAAAAAATACGTTTTAAAGACAACTATATTCATATATTCATGTCGCCATTATATCCTTCAATCGCAAAAAATACTCTCCATAAACCACTAAAGTTGTGCGCCGGTGGTAAAGAGCCTATTTGCTGAGATAACAAAATGTAACATCCACAAATTTAGGCACTCCGACGGAAACCCTTATGACTATAATGGGCAATACAAAAAGTGGCCCTTTATAAAGCCACACAAAGTGTCACTCGATATTTATAGCGCAAAGAATGATGATCATAATGCATGAGAACTTCGCGACACGGACTAAAAATACGATGAAAAATTAAATATGAACGAAGGAGCTTATAACAATCTCATAAAACTTTTTCTATTCAACTTTGAGTTTACTTTTTAGGGAAGAAAGGGAAAATTACATTATCACGGTTGTTTGTGTTCCATGGCCAATAATAGAGGGTCGTCAACAAAATTTTGTATTACCAAATTAGAACTTTATAAACTTAATATTAAAACTACTTTAAATACAGTATAATGAATCTTGTGTTTTGTTTTCAAATTCTTACGACTGTGAAAAAAATGGAAATGAAAGATACGCTTTCAATTTTTGTTACAATTTATGCTTCCATGACATTTTATATTCACAACCTTTTTTATATTTTCGAGTCTGTTGTACTTTTTCAGCCTCAATACAAAACAATTTCACGTCCCTATGTCTGTTTCTAAAGAAGCCCAATAATCAATCTCAAGCTCTCAAAGCTACGTATTTCAAAAATTTGTTCACCGGTGTGATTATTTCTCAGTTACAAACAGACTATTTTAAGAAACTGAGACAAAAAGTGGTATTTAGACTAAAACGTTCTATCAATTTGGATATTTTCCAAATCAATCCCAAAACAACTATTTTTATCCATATATTTCGCTCTTTATCATTGTATAAACATCTGTGAATGATGTTCCATTAGATTAAACCAGCGCCAATTTAATACCAAGAATAAGTTACGTCATCAATCATTGTCCTTTTCAATCAAACAAACAAGTGAAAAATTAGCGACGACCTGCCGAAAGCCATTGAAAGCAAAAATAAATTAACCTTAGACCCCGAAATAGGGAGACCAATACCCAAATGTATCCATGAATAATTCTGAATATCGAAATCAATCATGACACGTCATTGGAACTTTGGAATTAGTAGACTTCATACACAGTATAAGGTTGTAACTCCGCAATGAAAAAACTTTAATGATATTTTCTATCGAATGTATAAGCGTCAAGAGTTGATCGATGGGACTTCCAATTCCAAGTTATCACTAAAAAATTATATCGTAAATAAAAAGAGAAATTTCCAACGTTACACCTGAAACTGTACAATAATAATCTACAAACCAAAAACCTAAATAGAAACCTAGAGAATAGAGCAAAAAACGATATAACAGAGTAAAACAAAACCTAGAGAGAAATAGAGAAGATTGCAATAGATCTTACAATTGAATACAATATAATGAAGTATAATGAAAACAGAATAATATGCAATAAAACAGAACAAATGTAAATAAAATAGACTAGAGCAAGTTAACAGTAAATAGAGCAGTAGAGAGTCTAGTCCCAATACCTACTAATTGGTGTAGGATATAATAGAATATGGCTTAACAAACTAAAACAGAATAGAGCAAATCAACACTATTTATAGAAAGCAAGCAAAAATAAAAATGTCTGACAGTTCTCAGCTCTGTTAGCTCTATATATTAAAACAGAACATTAAAAAACACAAAATTGAACTTCTCTATTATAATAGAGCAAAGCTGCTCTATATACAAAGAAGTTAAGTAAATAATAATAACAATTCTAAACTAACAAAGCAAAACCGTCAATACCAACAGCTGCAGAACAGAACGGAAATCCTAATAAAATGGATGAATAAAGCAAAGCAAAATATAATAGAGAAAACTAAAGCATCTCTAAATACAGAGAAGTTAAATAAAGAATAAGAACAATAAAAAATTATGTGCTGTTTCAATGCTTAATAACAAAATAGAGCCCTTAATAAAGCAGAATTCCAAGAATCGATTAAGCAAAGAATAAAAACGACAAATAAGTCTAAGCAGTATCAATTCTAAATAAAAGAAACAGAGCACTAAATGGAATAGAATTCCTAAGAGAAGAAATGAAAAAACAGAAAGAAATATGACTGAATTCAGCAAAGCAACTCCATATCCAGAGAAGTTAAACAAAGAATAAAAACGACTAGCAGTTCTGAGCAGTTTCAATTCTAAATAACAAATCAGAGCTCTTAGTTAAGCAGAATATATTTCCTAATAGAATTGATGAATTAACAAAGAAAAACATTAAATAATAGAGCAAAGCAACTCCATGTACAGAGAAGTTGAGTACAATTTTGAGCTTTTAAAATTTAAAAAATAAAATTTTAAAATTTTAAACTTCAAATAACAAAACAAAGTGTTAAATAGAACTGAATGGGATTACTTATAGAATAATTAAATAAAGAAAAGCATAACATGACATTATTCAAAATATAAGAGAATAGAATAAAGTAACTTCATATATAGAGAAGGAAAGCTAAGAATAAAAACGTCAAAACAATTTTAAGCAGTTTTAAATCTTGATACCTAAGCAGAGCTCTACTTGTAACAAAAGAGAATTCTAACAAAAAAAATTAATAAAGTGAACCAAATCATAATAGAATAGAGCAAAGCAACTTTTTATATAGAGAAGTTCAATAAAAAATAATAACAAAACAATTCTTAGCAATTTAAGTTATAAATAACAAAACCGAACACTAAATAGAACAGAACAGGTGAATAAAGCAAAGCGAAAACTAACAGAAGACTGCTAAGCAACTCCATATACAGAAAAGTTCCAAACAAAGCACTAAATAGAGCAAAATAAATCTTCCAATATAATAAATGAATAAAACAAAATAAATCAGAATAAGCAAAGCAACTCAATTCTAGATTATAATAGAAAGCAACAAATACAGCAGAATAGAACTCCTAATATAAAAGATTCATTGTTTTAACTCGATTTTCAAACTATTCTGATCAATTCTGTCGACTTGAACGTATGGCTAAAATTTAAGCTAATTTTTTAGGGAATGTTGACTTGACTATTGGTCGGCGTTTGCCTATTTTCACCTAAAAGTTTGCGAATTCTTACACCTCTCGAATTCTGTCTTGAAATATCTGGAAGGTCTCGAATTTGGAAAGTAATTTGCCCCTAAAGACCCCGTTTGAGTCTGACACAAATCACTTCCGAAAACGAAAACGCGGAAAACACATTCCGGATTTTATATATGTGTTTAAAATGAAATTAGAAAATGCAGATCAGTTTCGACGGATGCGAGCTCGTCATTTATCTGTGCCAATCACTTTTTCCAAATATGTGTTTAAGCGTGTGTACGTCTGTTAAATGCCGGATTCTGCACGTCCTGGTTGTCGGAAGAGAACCGTTCCAGTATCCTTTTATTTGACGTTATTGAAAAGGATTTGTATCAGTCAAGTTTCTAATGGCACTGTAAATTTCTAGTGCATCGTATATTTGGGATTAAAATAATGATGGATGATGTATTGAAAATTGACAGCTGAAAATATAACAAGTCAGATTGCTTATTTACAGCTTCAATTTAAAAGGTTTACACATGTGTACTATGACAGGATAATACGAAGATCAGTTGGATAACCACGCATTTTACTTTTATTTATAGGACGCGTAAAAAGTCACTTGGTGCCAAATCAAGTTTATAGAACGGGATGGGTAGGTCATTATTTCGATATATGTACTTTTCAAATAATTGACTGTTGCTTCGGACAAGCTAACTGTTGTATATCACTTCAAATCTACTGTTGGACGATGTTCTAAAGCAATTGTAGCCACGTGAGGAATTTTGGTTACGAAACATGCAATCATTTTCTTCGATGTGCCTCTTGACCTCACCTGTGTTAGCAAAAGATTATCTTTAAACACTCAAACTGTAAATAGTTTTTTTGTTTCGAGTAGAAGTAGATTCACTTTTTATCACCAATCGTAACAGAAAGGGTAGAAACAGGAAAATACCCTTTTGGTTAGCTGAGATTTTCTTCATTTTTGGCTGGCACACTAGGCATCGTTTAGGTTTTGCAATGTTTTTAAGTGCTTCAATTTTTTGAGTAAGCCTAATGGAGATGAATGTTTGTTTCAGGTCCTGAGTCCAAACGTGTGTCAAGTAGTACGGAATCCCTTAGCACAATGTCAATTCAGCGGATCGTCGCTGTCGGTGAACGGCGAACTCCAGCAGCAGATGGCGGCACTGGCCCGCAGTCGACAACCATCGATGGGTATCGACACCGACATGGTTAGCGAATTCGATCCCAGTAGTTCCGATTCGGGGGTGGTGGCGCATTGCACTGTTATCAAACCGCTTAAGTTAAAAATTTGTAATCCGTTATTTGGCCGGAACAAAAACACACACAGAAGTAAGCATGAAGAAAAACCGATTCCGAAATCGCCTACTAGTGAGAAAGTTTTAATAGAGTACGTGGTGCCGCGAGTGAACAAACCGAAAGACCCAGAACGGGAAAAGCGCAGAATAGCGAGGCAGAAAGAGAAGAGAGCGACTCTTATCTTAGGACTTATTATGGGCTCGTTTATTGCGTGCTGGCTGCCTTTCTTCGTTATGTACATATTAAGGTTGGCCTTGGATATTCCTTTGATCGCTTTTGCTACGGCCTTCTGGCTAGGTAAGTACAAAATACAAACCTTACATTCTGGTTAAACAGTCCATGACCAAAACCAGGTCTCATCGTTATACGGAAAAAACAGTATAAAATCGTTAGGTCATTCTCAATCCGACTAAGTGGGTAATAATAGTCAAAAAGTCACAGCTTGGGAAGAGGCCATTTCTACTATGTTTAAAAATATACTGATTATCGCAATACCGATATTAAAAATGTACATAGATTTTTTATATAATTGTGAAAATTTTTGTTCTCAGATATTTTTCTATTCACGTTTGATTGACAGTATTTTAAAAAAATTTTAGGTCAAAAACGAAAAAGATATTCAAGGGTCACTTAGTAAACGTTCCGGTGCTTGTACCGCTCCTGTGTTAACAACGGTTTTTTTAATTATTTATATACTAAGTAACTAAAGTTCGACGAATTTTGTACATATGTATGAATTCAAGTTGCAACATCGAAAACGAAACAGATCGAATATTTTGAATATCTGGTAAAAAAAACTTAAAATCCAATAGATTTTTATTCTAAAGAGAATATTTTTTTAACATATCTTCAAGTATCATACGACGACGTATTGTAAAGTTACAAGAGAAGTGAAATTAAAAGGTAGACGAACCAGTCAATTTTCAATTCAGAGTGTGAATTAAACAAGCCTAAAAAGCCGAAAGCGCAAGACCGATTTAAATTTTCATATATCAACATTAAAATATCAAAAATTTTACATCTTTCGTCAGTTAAAATACAATTGATCTCAAAATATATATTTTCCATTAATCTGAACAGTCGGATCGAAATTTTCATTGGTCAGGAAGGTTAGTACTTTTTACTTATGACTTAGATAAGAGTATCACGACTTTAATGACTTTTTCGGATTATTAACAAACTTTCGGCATCTTACAAATCTACCAATATCCTTCTGTTTGACGAATTTATTACGGGGTTACAATACTGAACGATTAGCTTTTTATAGGAAGGAAAATCCCCAAAACAAACAACAAATGTTGTCTATATTGTATACAAATTACAACAGTAAGCTAATGATAAATTAAGTTCAAATATGCTTGTTATATTTTCCGAGAAGATCTATAGTATTTAAAAAGATCTTAGTGCTTTGTTGACACATTCTAGATTCTTAGACAATAAGAAATACTAAATTTCTAAACTTTTATACTACTGTCACAAAGACAACTCTGTTACTAAGGTATACAGGGTGGCGGCGAAAATAATGCATATTTTTATATAGTATTTAGAATTTGTCGTTTGCAACAAAAAATTCTAATAAAATTCACTTTAAACATTTGCTCAAAAATTGATACCTGGCAATACGTTTTTTTTATAGGACCCGGCATTAGCCATACAGGCCTAACATTATGTTTTTAATATTTTTCGTTCACATATTTTCTATATATTCATACCATGCCCTACCGTGCCCACGACGGGACTCGAACCCGGAACCTCGGGGATCGAATGTTGGTTTCCCTCTCATTCTACTACCGAGGTCGGCTTTAATCGTTTTAAGTAGTTTGTTAAAGTAGTTTCAATAATTCAGTGAAAAATGGTATTTTATTCAAATCAAGAATATCACGACATAAGAGGGTTGCTATTTATATATTGAGAATAGAAAGAACAAACAAATGAATTTTATCAAAAATATATTTATTGATTTTCAAAATATTCGCCTTTAAACTTTATACACTTTTACATGCGATTGAACCACCCTTCAAAGCACTTTGTCCAGTCAAAAAATGATGGCTCTAAAACATGGTTTTTGAAGGTCTCAACCGCTTCTTCGGTTGATGAAAATCGTTGTCCATGCAGTTTATCTTTAATTTGTGGGAACAAGAAGAAGTCATTAGATGCCAAGTCGGGGCTGTAACGCGGATAACCCATCAATTCGATCTTTTGTGTATCCAAATACTCGCTCGTTTCACTTGATGTGTGTGAGCTCGCATTGTCGTCATGCAAAATGATTCGTCGCTTTGGATTGGTTTCTCTGAATTTACCGAAAACTTCAAACTACCGATTGACCTTTTCTTTCTGGCTCATATGCATAAATCCACGACTCGTCACCTGTGATGATACCGTATACGGCACCAATCGACACGAGTCTTTTTTTGAGCACCTCTCAATAAATGTGGAATCCACCCAAATGTTCGTGCAAAATCTTATGTATGCTGGTCATACTAATGCTTAAACATGTCTCGATTTCACGGTATGTCACATGACGATCTTCTTCAATTAGTTTTTTCATAGCATCAATGTTTTCCGGCACAACGACCGATTTTGAACGACCTTCTTTACCTTCGTCCGTGAGCGAACTACGGCCACGTTTGAATTCAGTGTACCAGCGACATACACTGGCTTTGGATGGTGCTTCATCGCCAAAAGTTGAATTAAGTTGATTGATGCACTGTTCTTGAGTTACATCACGTCGAAAGTCATAGTAAATCCTAGCTCGAGTTAATTCAATTTTGTGGCCGAGATGAGATTTTCAACTTACTGCAAACAACACAAATAGTACTCGCACGTCAAAACATTCTGAGTACGTGTACTGTCAAAAATGTCAAACTTTAAAATGGCAATGACAGATTTCACCGTGTAGTATATTATATAAAAATGGATCAGATGTGTGATAATTGCCGAGAATACATTGTTCACTCTTCTCCATCCCTTGTAAATGACCATCCTAAAGATCTAGGTATACTAAAATAAAAACTCTAAGATAGCCGAACAAAAACTTTCATAGCTGGTATCAATTAGCACTTTATCGATTTAAAAATCTACTGCTACTTTGCTAAGCTAAGCTAGTAAAAAACTCAATATGACAAAAATAAGATAGCCTGTGTTTTTTTTTGTTGCAGGTTATATGAACTCCGTGTTGAATCCAGTTATCTACACCATCTTTAATAAGGATTTCCGAAGGGCATTTAGAAGGATATTATTCAAGTGATGTTTGACGTACGTGTGCTGCTACGACTGCGTCAGTCGCAGGATCAGGACTGCGCAGTTCCGCAGCGCACCTAGCGCCTTGTATCGACACTAACATTTTCGACAATCCTTCACTTAAATATCTTCTTCGATATATTTTTTTAATTGTTTAGTTTGTTCCGTTTCGTATTTAGGCTACCGTTAGCAGAATGACGATTATTCAACTACAAAATATTAGCGATTATATTTTTCTATAAGACGGTCATGGTGTAGAGATTTAGTAGTATTATTATGACCACCTGTGATAAAATTTTGTTTGACGGTAAAAAAATCGGTGACAAAATGGGCCTATGTGTTTCTTTAAAGTTGTTTTCCAAAGCATTTCAAAAATATACTTACTTATCTAATCTGACAGAATGACGAAGGTTAAGCACCTTAGACAGCTCAAAAATGGATTAGACAAGTCTTGAATAACGATTTATTTTTCGTGGCGAGATTTTGAACTTAATACAGTCTGAAATAAATGTCTAGTTACGTAATTTTCTTGATGTTTTTCGCACTCTTATTAACAAAGAAATTTTAAGTAGGAACAGTCAGAGCCGGATTAAGCCTGTTGGAATATAAAAATCTTATCCTAAGAGGATTTCTTGGCCAAGTCCGGTCCTTCTGTATCTACTGTTATAAAAATGTAAATGTGTTTACTTGAACAGCTGAGTCCCACGGTGCAAATCCGGTTTGTAAAAATGTTGTAAAAGATTATAAAATGTATGTAAAAACATAAATATCATAAATAAAAAATGAACTTTCTTATTTCTGATACTTTTGATTTTACGCTTTTATAACGGTATTTTTTCACGTCGGAAAATTAAGCTGTAGTTTAAGGTCACTTTAAAAAATCTATAAGTAAATTCGATACCGTTATTGGAATTTTGAATAAATACTAGTAGTAATTTTAAATTTTGTTCCACATGATTCAATAGTGTAAAAAATTACTAAATTGTAGATGAACATAAGTAGATTTACTTTTTTTCGGCGATTTTAGCGTATTCCACGATAGCTTTTTCATTTCTAGCACCCTAGTAATTATACTATTCGGTGTTGTTTTCGGTGTGGTTCATATATTTCATGAGGTATTAAACACAACAATTAATTCTGTAGTATTGTCTTTAGACATTGACAAATGACATTTGATAATTGAAAAGTGACAATGTCATCTGTCAAATATCATGTGTCAATATTTGAGACTTGTATTTAATTTTTGGTAAAAATATCTGGCCCTTTTGTCTGCGACATTCATCCCTGGCAACAATTATTTTGTTGTTTATTATTTATAATAAAATATAGTTATTATTACTATTATTATTATTATTATTATTATTATTATTGATAGATTAATAAGTTATTAGCCAATTAGAGTAGAATACTCAATTAAACCTTTTTTTTCTCATCATGGTTTACATATCGTATGATTAATGAAGTCTTCTGCTAATGATAGTTAAATATGAATATTCGCAATTAAGTACAAATTCTGTAAATAATATTAAAGGTATATCCGAATATTGCGAATAAACGCGTCATGATAATTTTTCTTGTAAAAAGATACAAACGTTTATACTTCTTTAAAGAATATCTTAAGTTAGCTCAAAATTGGTTGAAACTTATATCAAAATAAAGTACATCTAGAAAATGTATTAAATAATATTTCGTCGGAATTTTATGACGGCCACGTATCATGTGTCATATTTCTAAAAAAAATTACGAGTATAAATCTACCGTAGTTATGAAACATATTTTTTTCAACCACTTTAAAAAAAACAAACTATTGCTGCTCGTTTATAAAATATTCTTGAGAAAACTTTCCGAAAATATTTGTTTCTAATGTTACTACTTTTTATACTCTCCTAAGCATATATTTTTAAATTATACAACGTTAAGAGCTGTCTATTTCTTGTGCTATAGTTGGGAAAACTGAAGCTATTCATTTCTAATGTTATTCTAGAAAAAACATTATGCAGCTATAATCAGCAATTAATTTTCATTGCTGATCTTGGAAAAACATTACAAAGCTATTTGTTTGTAATATTAATACTAAAAAACAATACCATGCATATAATTTTTAATTTAAAAAACCATTAAGAGCTGCTGATTTCTTGTGTTATATTTGACAAAACTGAAGCTGATCATTTCTAATTTTATTCTTGAAAAAAGATTGCGACGCTGTTCACTTGTGATTTTACAACTCGTTTCCATTGCTTTCTTGAAAAACCATTCTTATCATTAAATTGTTATTATTAATTTGTTATTGCCATAATATAGATAGTTGCCTAATCTCTTATATATCTATAAAGTAAAGACAATTCTGGTAAAATCTTAAGTAAAACTTTCTCAAAATACAGTAAAACTAATATTTATTTCAAGCCAACAGAATGTACTGCAAATTTGAGAAATAAAATGACAAACAAGCTCTCGTAAAAGTGTACCTCATTTCCATTCCTTAGTTTTGAAATATTAATAAAGTGTCATGTTGATGTACACTCTCATGTCTGAGAGTTGTTATTTATAGATTTTTTATTTCAGATCTCCAAAAACTTATAATAACTTTGGAAAAGATGAATTTCGGGATTTTCTAAGTAAATTAAATAGACACATCGTACGTTGTCGTAGTTTTAATACAATTTTGGAGCAATGACTACCACTGTGATAAATATAACGCTTTTATTCTCGTATTGATTCTAAGTAATTTTATCCTAAATACAGATTACTCTTAAGTGTTTTTAAATGAATTTGATGTGTAGAAATTTATTTCAATTGTAAATATCTATCGTTTATCTATTATATACAGCAAATAAGTAATTATAGAAAAGGAAGTGGCTAGAATAAATTTTCCGCAACAAATTTTTTAATGTGATCTATCGAACAACTTTCAATTTTCGCAAAATAAAAAGGTAAGTTTTCACTTATGGTTCTTATAGAATCGATTAAAAATAATCAATAACTAAATGTCAAGAGGTTTAAACGACAAAAGGGCGCATTGCAAAAGGAAAAAAGGGAACAGCAAAAAGAAAATGAAAATGGGCGTAAAGGAAAATGGGCGTAAAGGAAAATAAGCTCTGCAAAAGAGCACATGATAAAAGAAAATATGGGAAAAAGTGCGCTACAAAAAGAAGAAAGACAAAATGGCGAATTTTAATAAAAGCGTGACAAAAATTATTTGCTTGAATACCTACCTTAAATTTCAAAAAATCAATCTTTCCACATTTCTCAATTTTTAATAAATTCTCTCTTTTTTTTCACTAATTTTTTTTTGCAACATATTTGTCCGTGCGCCCTTTTGTTTATTACTTATAAAAAAGACTAAATATATAAACTGACCTAAAATATATTTACCCAATCTGTTTTAAAATTGGTTAAATTTATTTGTATTTTAAGGCCTTTAAACCAGAAAATTTCATAATTTAATGTTTTCAAATATCTGAAAGTTGTTTCATTTTTTATCGTGGTATGATTTGTATACACGGCGATTCACTAATCAGTTTTATAAATTTTAAAATTATTTGAAAATGCCAACTGTCCTAGATTTTTTCTAAAAACCAGTATCACACTTGTTATAAATTATATGTAAAATTAGCAGCTCTTTTAAATAACGAACTCAAACGAAATCAAATAATAAAAATATCCCCTAATTTTTATTTTTTAATAAGCATTTGTTTTTAAGTTAACCTGATTTTACTCTTTTTTGTGAATATCACATTTAATTATTTAAAATAAATTTAAATCCTTCAAACTAAACAAGGAAAAAATGGAACATTCATAACTATTTGTTTCAAAAAGCATTTGAATTACAAAAGTTATGTAACAAAAAAAATTATAAGAAATATTATTTTTATGTAAAAATCATAATTAAATATTTTAAAAGAGTTTTCTATGTAACATAAACTTTTTGAAATAATTTCCATTTTATTTAAAATGTAGGTCAAAAAATACATAATTTTCTTTATTTTTTAAATTAGGCTCTATATGTTTTATTTACCGTTTTGAATACTTTTTAACCTGCTTTGGTGAATAGAAAAGGAAAAGATTTATAAATCTAAAATAGAAAGAGGAAAAATCAAGGATATTAATTTTTGGCATCTTGCTACAAATTAGAAGCAACTCAAAATTGTATACTTTTCATATAAACCGTCAAGGTGACAGAAATATTGAACTCCGTGGTTTGAGTGAATCGCCCTGTAGATGTGTGTGGGAAAGTGGGACCAATAGGATTATGTTTGTCTTAATCGTAGGTACGAATGGATCTTAACGATTAATTAGAAAAATATACAGTTCAAGATCCTGCACACAAAGTGTAGTAAAATTTTAAACGTTGTCCATTTGGTACAAATATCTTTCATTCTATGAAAATAATAGCAATATGTACAGTTTTATATAGAGAAATGTTAGATAATGAAAAAACTGTTTAAAACCTGTTTTTAGAGAATTATTTAAAACTTATTTAACTTCTTGGTTTATAACTATTCCGCTCGTAATTTTTATTGTAACTATTACAAAAGTTATTTTAATCATTCTTTACTGTTACTTTAAACAGTTTTTTCGCACTTTGAGTTTTATTGAATATTTTATGAAAGCTTGAATAAAGCGAGATATACTATATTCTAAAATTTATATTTCACGTGTTTATAGGATAATATAAAATTGTAGATCTGTACATAAAAATATACTAACTAGCCATTTTCTTTTCGTTTATTTGAAAATAACAATAGGATGTGTTAATATGGAAACATAAATATATTTGTACATTTTGGTTTGGATAACTGACAAAAGATTGTAGATAATGTACAAGAAAATTTACCACACATTTATCATTTTCTTAAGAGGTGGTCCAAATTGTAGCTCTGTAGATTTACAATAGATTTTTTTTTATTTATACAGAAATATAATTAATATTTAGGTAAAAAATGATACAATGATAATTTCTTCAAAATAGGAATAGTTCTAAATTTTTCTATATATAATTATTATTTAAGAAGTATTATCGTAAAACAAATACGATTAGGCTAATTAATGATTAAAATAAATCTATTCTTTTCTTTATTTTTACCTAAAATATTTCAAATTATTGAATTGATTTCAATCCTTTTTTCATAAAACTTTCAACTGTGATAGGTCAGTTAACTAACTCTGGATAACAAATCAAAATATACAGATAGTTACAACGAGTCAGTTATCCTGATCAGTTTTCAGATAAGAGTAAATATATCAAAAACCTCTGGAGCCCCTCGGTCGTCAACAAATTGGTATTCCTTAACACATCTGTGTACTTATATATTCCAATTATAATATAAGAATGTTGCCTTGCAAGGTCTCCAGCGGAAGTCTTCCATAGTTGGTACGATTCATTTAAAAAAAATGGGTCGATCATTTTTCAAAATAAGTCATAATTTATCATCCATACAGCAAAAATTAAGCGTCGAATTCTGCAGGTAGAAAAAGATACGTTTAATAAACGCTGAACTTTGGCCGAAATAAAAAAACATTACCCAATTATTTCTAAGGTATTAAATACTAAGAATATAAGTCAAAAACAGGTTGTTCTTTAGAGAGCGTTCGAATTATTTTTAAGGACTGTTTTTATTTGCATTCCTTAAAATTTTCAACAAGCAAATTTTAATAACACAAACTAAACATGTAGTAAAAACTTGGTTTTTAGCCACGTGGAAATTGAGTCTAAGCTGGTCTGCAAGATTTAAGAGGCTATAAAAAAAATTTAATGAGATGCGAAGACAGCATTGTCATCGCTTTCGTGGCGGTAGTTATATTATTTGTACATAAAATTGAGGATCGGGCCAAGTACACCTCCCTGTGGAACGCCAGACATTATTGGCTGCAAAGTTGTGATTTGATCTTGTAATTTTATTTGAAAGCTTTGATTTTACAGGTAGGACTTAGGATATGCAAAAGGCTATTAGACAGGCTTTTTTCTGATTTTGTATAATAATCGATGTCTAAAAAGGCAACAGAGCTCAAAGGGATTATAATTTTTTTTGTGATTCGATGGACTTATTCCAAATTGATGGTTAGGTATTACTCGCTTGGTTTTCAGAAGTGGTTCTATTTTCTTTCTTGTTAATTTTTTTAATAATTTTGACATAGTGGGTAATATGCTCATTGATCGGTAAGATGTTTCTTTTTCTTTCAACTTTTAAAATAGCGAGAAATAGCCCGTTCTTAAAACCACAGTTTCAACAAATATCTTGTTTTTATTATCTAAAATTTCCTTTAGAATTTTTTAGTACTTAACTGCTTGTTATTCTTGTGAGCTGATTTCTCAATTTTTCTATAGGTAGTTCCAATTGAAAAAGGCTTTCCAAAAACTCTTTTACTTTGACTTCAATGTAAAAGTTCTCAATGGAATAGAATTTGAAGACTTTTTCTAATTATTTGATAAACACTTTATCTTTATTACTTTTTGTCCATTGGCCTTCTGGAGTAGGTATAGAATAATTTGTTAGTTTTCATCTAAGATTTTCATGAAACAAACATCCTCTGCAAACCAGTGAAATTTAAATAGTATGCCTCAACTTCCGAACTTTTTCTTTATCAGGCCCTAGGTTGTCTTATTTTGTATTTCGATTAAGCCTAGTAGCATAAGTTAACTTGCACTCTTAATACCTAACACAGTTTTTAAAGAAATATTTATACTATCAGGTTCAAACTAAAAGAAAACGTAGCATTTTCTATTAAATTATCCTTATAAGGACTAGAAGAGTAATGGAAATGGATAAAAACGAACAATGATAATTTTTAAGTTGTACTCTGGTAACTAACAGTTTAGATTTATTTTATTCAAAATCTGTTTTGGATCCAATACAATTGTTTCTTTATTAGTGTACGTACCTTCTAAAATAGCTGAACCCAAAGATTTTCTGCAAATTTTTTGGTTTAGAAACGATTTCATGGAGCCGAACGAATAGCATAAACATACTTTAGATTGCAACTATGAAAAAGAGATTTTGATTTTTATTACCGACAGCGGGGCTTCCATAAAACTTCGTTGTTGTAGAGAGACAAATCGTTTTTTATTCAGAAATGCGTCAGTTTTCATTCGTTGTAATAGTCAAATGTCGGATAAAATTTATTGTCGCTCCGTTTGATTGGTTGTGTTTGCATGAATTAGATGCGAAATCTTTCGTTTGATATATACCCCAAATAAAAATTTTAAAAAGTTATTCTGATCTATTCAAAAAATAATGAAAGATCTAAAATAATTTAGAGAAGTACTATAACACCAATAATAATAAATTTATGCAACTTAATGAATCTTAAATAAAAAATTCATGGAGTTAAATCTGGGACCGAGCCGGCTATATCGTTAAATCTATTCAACTGTTACACTTACCTGGATAATTTTAAAGTGAAACGTTAAATTGAGTTCAACTTAATTTAATTTTTGACCATTTGAAATTTATTTATATCATGCAACACATTTTGAAAAATCGATCGATTCCGGATATTAAATCAATTGTATCTTGAGCTCGTGGGGTTCACTTTGACTTTAGATAAAAATTCTGCAACGAAATTATGGTGCTATTGACTGCTAAAAGGTCCATAACCAATAAGATACAGGGTGACTCTTAACGAATGCTAAATATATCCTATTTGCGAATTATGAGTAAATTCAGTTTTATATTCATATTTCTTTACATGCATTACATTTTTATTAAATTAGAAAAGTACTAAGATTTCAAAATTAAAACAAAAATTTTCTCATCACGTAATATACAAGGTGTTACCGAAAATAGTGCGTTTCTTTAAGGATGATAATAAGGTGTAAAAAGAAAAATTGTTATAACATTTTTTGTTTCTGGTAATTATAACGGGAAGTACTTGTCTACCATAAATATTCGGGGAGACCTAGTGTATTAAAAATAATATTTTTTTTCCAAAACTATTATTAAAGGTACATTTTTACATGATATTTATTAATTATCCAAACAACAGTTTCAAATTCTACAACCTAAAAAACTTTAGATTCAAATAAAATGATTGTATACGTCTTTTTAATAATTTATTAAACAGTGAGACACTATTTTCGAAAAAAACATTTGATATTCGATTGCGAGATTCTATTGTAAAATTAAAAATAATTATTGTTACTTCTTGAAACATTTATATTTCTAAATTGATTTTTGTTTATAAATTAATTATTTTTCAGCGTTTGGTTTTGCCCTGTATTTTCCTTTGATGAAATGGTGGCCTGTAGCATGTCCCGTTGTATAGTTCTTTTTGTCTTAGTTTAGTGACTAACCAGTTGGTTGTTCTTTTATTTTTAAAGAGCAGTCTGAGGAAGCCGGCCCTGATAAGGGCTCGGATGTGGCCCCGCGCTGCTAGATCCAATACTGTAGTAGTGATACCGAACGAAGCCGAGTACGGTCCTGTCCGTTACAAAAATACATTAACAAAAAATTCTGAAGAATGCTGAAAAATATTTTTTTGGTAATGTTTTTGTTTCAAATTTAATAGGTATTTCGTTACATTTGTTAAAAGAACTAAAATAAATAGAAACAACTTATGTGAAAAGTTTTAGTATATAAAAAGAAAGTAAATATTTCGAAAGGCTCTCTAGGGAGTTCTAAATCAATGTCCCTATTCTTTTGTCTTTATCTAAAAGAAGAGATTTGATTTATATCAGAAATATAAATAAAACTAAATTAAGAAGATAAACTCAACATATGTGACCAGCGTAAATATTTGGAAATAAGAAAAAAGGTAGTTCTTTTCTTATTTTTCGCAAAGAAATATCTATACAGGGAGAAGGAATATATATTTGAACTAAGAAATACTAAAACAATATTGCGGTAAAATTAATTTTATTTGTCATACAATAATTTATATTTAAAAACGTCATTAAGGAACTAACATTTTAATTGTGATTATTATTCCCGAACATCCTCTATTAAGCTTAAAAATGATTTTAATTATTGCAGTGTTATGGTCTTAGTCGGTTTCAATGGCGATGAAATTGGGTCTGGTTAGCTCTCCATCTTGTTACGTCTATAGACTATTATTAATATTTAAAATACCAATATAACTGTAATCTACTGTCCTATATTTGTGTGTGTACGTTTTTCGTGAATAAATAATTATGTGGATAACAATTATAAATAAATGAGTACTGGACGTTATAAATGTGTTTTATTCTACCCGAAGCTTCATAAAGTCTAAATAACATTTATGCATGTATTTGTTAAATCGTCATGTGTCCAACGTAGGAACGTAATTGGCATAGAAACATGAATTGCCAAACTTTTTGGTACAAACGTTGGTTCCAACATTGGATCCAGCGATGGACGTATCGTGTAGCGCCTTCTTAATACGTATTTCGAGCAATTTAATATTTGGTCAATTTGAGTTTGGGGACATATTTAATTGCTGAGCAATTTCTGATCCATACGTGCTTTAAAACTAGCGAAAGTTGAGAAATATTTATTTTCAACAACCTCTCTTTCATCAGAAAATGTATCTCAGTTGCTGCTTGTATAAAAATTTTCAATATAATCTTGAGGAGTGTAATCTGCATAAATAATTTCACTCATCAATGATTTATTTTTTTCTAAACGTTCCTTTAACTACGAGTTACTAATAGTAACATTTTGGTAAATGAAAACAATTTTCTAAAACATTAACATTTTGTAGTGTTTTCGTATGCATCAGTCTTTTGCCACGATCAAGTTAGTTTATTCCAGCCACCGCCAGGTTTACTTCATCGATTAAATTAACAAAGTCAGGTGAAAAGCTAAGATAATGTAAACCAGAAGATAACTTTCACAATGAAACCAAAGTTAAACGATAATATACTCGTAAATAAAAGAAATTAGTGTTCAAGTGATAAACACTTTTAATATAAAGTCTACGTTAAAATATGTCCATATTGAGAAAGAATTCATTTGAGAGCTGAAGAGCGAAATTTAAATTTAAATTTAATAATATATAATAAATAATATGTTTATAAATGCAGGTGTGGCACTAAGGTAAAGACTCTAACTGTTCAATAAAAATGGTTACTATGTAAATAGTTCAATAAGTCAAAGTATACTAAAATTGTACATAAAAAAAATGGAAATATATTTAATCTTTGTATCTTTTAGTTTAGTAAGGCTAAATGTCTCTAGCATAATAAATCTACAAGTTCCTAGACTCAGGTAACCACGTTTGTTGACTCTGAGAATACGATATTTAAAATTTCTTACTACAAATAAAAATCCGTCACATACACAGGTTAGTGGAGGCGCTGAATCATCTGGTTTCGACTTCTGTTCTCTTTTTTTGTAACTCTAGAAAGCTATCTCCTTCGGACCTGATTATGTACTCATTTCGTCATGTGTTCGTTCTCCCATTTCTTGTAGTTCTACTTTGGTCCCTTACCAAACCATACCTCGATCCATGTTCAATTCCACGACCTGATCTATGTGCTCCTCCGGTTGTGATCTTGGTGTGGCATGTTTTAGGTGATTCTATAAGTATGGTCCATCAGTTTCCTCAGATCTTGGTTCTATCGTTCAATATTTCCAGTACATATGGTATATATATTTGGTTATTTCTTTCATACCAGGGTTCGTTGACTGCCATTCTTAACACAAGATTCTGTGGTCTTTGAAGTTTCATCAAAAACAATACATTACAAAAATTTTAGGGGCAAACCTCTCCTTCTTCCTTCTCCCGTACCAAAACGGTTTTTATTTAGTTTTTGCTAATTTCTGAAAACTTCTTCTTCACTGATTAGTCTAAAATTCTCTTTTCATTGATTTTAGGTTTCCTCTTTAAACCAATGACAATTACTTAACTATTTTTTACTTAATGAACTCGTAAGTATAGTCTGCTCCAAAGTTCCCTAAACAAAATTTTTGGTAATCTGATCTAAATCTTTTTTAAAATTGCAAAGTTTCATCCTAAAATTGTGTCTGTAGCTTATATTTATATAATTTGTATACAACATATTTAATTGAATTCCTATATTCCAATAATCTCTAATTTATTAAACATATCCACTTCCTTCATCTCTGGTGAGATGATCTGGGTTATTGGTACTCCACGTTGAAGAAGTGGAATGGCAAAACTCATATCCACGATTGAAATATTATTTATAGCTCTTAGTGGGCCATTTTAATAGACGCCATAATGGTATACAGGTTGACTTGAACAAAGTGGTTCAAAATATGGCCGAGTATTGACAATTTGGTCGCACAAGTTGAACCACTTTGATGTGAGGGGAAAACTGGTCCCAAAGTCATCATTTACAATCACCATTTTTATTTTCTATCATCATTGGCCATCTTCCTTCTAAACAATAATGATGATTTGAAGTACCCATCATGCGTCTTAGTGAAGAGGAGAAGTGAATGATTTTGCTAGAAAAAAAATATGTTTTTGACTTCAATCGCCGTATTAAATGTAAGGTTAGGTTCGGTAGATGGCAGTATTTATTTTCTTTTTCTAAAAATGCTTTCTTTGCTCAATTGTTCACTATTTTAAAAACGAATAGGCTCGTAAATCTCAAATCTGTCAATATGTCAACGTCTTTGGAAAAGGTCAATTTTGATTTAGAACTCTCATACCTTATTTACTATTATTGAATACCTATATTTCCATTCTTACAATAAATACAGATTTTTTAATAGTATAGGTTCATTTGCATAATAACAATCAAAATTCGCTCGACATTTACCGCATATTTTACAATTGTACTCGTATATATACTTACAAGATCATTAAATCAATGAAAACAATAATATACGTAGACTTTGTGGCTTCACATTGAACGCCACTTATTGGAAAAGTTAGAAAATTATCGATTTTGCAGGCTAAAATAATAATGTAACCTGACTCTTTGTTATCAAAATCTTTCGTTTTGCGGCCAAGTAAATCCCAAATCAACAGAAGAGAAAAACTAATAAACATCGGGTCGGCGTTGACGTTAATACGTTAACACAATGACCTCAAAAGCACTGATATTGGAAGTGATTCGAGCTGACGACGGTGCAGAGGACAAAAAGTTGATAAAATATTCACTTTACGTCCAAACAATAATAGCTCCAATTGTGAAATGCTATCCAAATACGTGATCGATTCCGGGCCCTAAAAACTCACAAACTCCCCTAGGAATATCTGGAACAAAATGAAATGCGGAAACTTGAAGTAGCTGTAGGGCAGTGTCTGAATTATGCACAGCTGTTTTGTCATGGCAAAACGTATGTCGGCATATGCCGCGGCCGAAGAATTTCCTATAGAAAAAAACGACGCGTCGATAAGCCCAATAAACCACAAAACCTCTACAAACATGGCAATTAAGTAAAATTAACCATACGTGTATATTGTACTTGTGAAATGTAAAATCTACTTAAAATTAGTTTATTGTAAAACTTCGTAGAAATGTTTGTCATATTTATTCAATTAATACGTAAGTAAGTGTAGTTTCAAACATTTTTTAAATTATGACAATGACACATAACCATACATTTTCTACTATTCTCGCAATTTTAAATACTTTTGTGTAAACTAGACAACGCTGTACGGTTGTAATGGACAAAATTCGCGTGCTCTATGACATGAAGTATATATTGCGCCAATTAAATTTCTGACCGTAAAAATTTTGTATAATTGGAACACATTTGGAATACTAAGAAAAACGAAATTTTATAGACCAAAGTACCTTTCAAATACAGGTTTATAAAAATCATTTGCAAAGGAAAATCAAAGCATTTCGTAAAAAGCCATTGCTATATCTAAGTTATAAAATTTGAAGGTAAATATCATACTATCAAACTATATTAAATGTGAACAACAAATTTTATTGAGAGACATGTTTTTAAAGAATACTAAATGAACTAAAACAATAGTGCCAATAAACAAAAATTTTTGGTGTTTTAAAAGAAGGGCATTGTAATAAGTGAAGTTACGTCAACTAAAATTGAATATGCTATTAAAACTATAGTAAACTGTACAGACAATTAGAAAAGTAAAAGAAATTAGATGATAATTAACAGTTCTTTAACTTCTTGGGAGATTTTGGATTTTTATCGTTTTCCTTCAACAAAATCATGGATCGCAATCTTAGATCAACGAATTGATTTAGGGTAAGAAAAATCGATGGTTAAACAATCGACAACCATGCGAAGAATGAAGAACACAAGCACTCGCAATAAAGGATATTATCGATTTTATAATATTTTTTCATCAAGTCCAGAAAAGAAACAAATTAAATGAAAATTGTTTTTACTATTACCTTAAGATTACATTTAATTAATAAAAACATATTTTCAGATGTTCCCGATAGACATTTAAATTATTATTTTTACTGGATGTTGTATTTTATTTGCCAAAAACGTTTTGTCTACAATTTTATTTAATTTGTTCAATATTTTTGTTGCAGGAACCCTATGTGACTTACATGTATTACAGTTGTCTTGGTTGCCACATAACAGTTTTTTTTGGTATCAATAATGTCTTGTAAAAGTGATGATGATCATTATGACAAGCACCTTGTAAATTCTATAGTTTGGAATTTACTAGATTTCTGTAAGAGGAAGAAGTTGCTTAATCAGAAACGAGTGACATTAAATTCCTGCAAAAAGTTTAATGTTTAAGAATTATTGTATCAAAATATTTACCGTTTTATTTTTTTAAATATACCTCGCATTCAATTTCTCTCAAACGACATTCTGTAAAGCTAAATGTATTTTTTTAATATCCACTGTCATACGCTTTTAGACGTTAAAACTGTGGATTAGATATTTCTGTATTGTTACAACCCGCATTTGAATTTGTATTTGTATTATTCTGATCCCTTAGAGTATGTTAAACAGCGAGTCGCATTCCGTTCTATTGCCCCCCAGATGATGATATTATCAGCACATAATACTGTAGAAGGAATAAGCTTTTTGTTCTCCGACTTTTGCGGTAATATTTTTCTTTTCGTATTAGGTGCCCCCATATTTAATAGCTCCATTCGGATCAGTAAGCAATAATAACATTAACATAATCTGAGGTTATGTTAGATACATAAGTTCTATTGTAAAAAATAGGATATGTGAATTACATAATTTAAATTGTGAAATATTTGTTTAAGCATCTGTAATTGAAATTAAAGTCAGGTAAAAATGTATAAAAAGGTAATTAAATTAAAATCAGCTCCATAATTTATATGATTCAAAAAAATTTAATGAAAAACGAATTTGAAAATTCAAATATCCCGCAATTATATTTTAAGAAACTGCCACTAAACTGTCACTAAGAATTCGTTAGGCCGACTTGAACTGTTAGTTGAGGCTTGAAAACGAAGAATAATAAGAAGGGTAGTTCGTTACATACCTATGATAAAAAAATTCAAAACAAATTCTATATTTTAGGATAATAAATGTTTGCAAAATTAAAACAGGTAAATAGTTCATTTCTAATAAAACCCTAAGCCTAATCAGAAGTAAATATTTTTTTAGTAATTGAAGTTTCACTTACCACCGATAGATATATTTATTTGTGTGATATCCGATGCTAAGATTTTCTTGAAAATCCAAATTTTGATGTTATTCCTAACCAATACATATCACAAGACAACATTCACAATTAAATACAAAGTTTTAAATCAATTTCACATTTACGTAAAAAATGTAAAGTAATGTTTTATTTAAACAATAATAATAATAATAATAATAATAATAATAATAATAATAATATCTTCGTAGCCTAGCAACTTTTTTAAGAATTTAAAAATTTAAAGACTTCAACATTCAAAATGGAAGAGACACTTAATTTTAATAAAATTTTGAAATTAGTGATTATTTATTTCCAATATATCAAAGTAAATTATGACTTATTACAATTTAACGACGTGAAAAGTTAGGAAAGGGCCATAAGCCGTTTTTATTGATTTTCGACGATTTGGCTGCTACAGATATTTAAATTCAAAAAAAAAATATTTTCAGTTGGCTGTAGATCCTTTATCAAACAAAATATGAGATATCGGTTGAAATTAGCTCGGCAAGAGGTTTATAAAAATGTAAAAACATACGGGGTTGTTCCGTTTAAAAAAAATAACTTTTGTGTGGCAATACGTTCTTGAACATCCTGTATATTTGGGACTAATTTTAAAATGTGAATGTCAAGACTGCCTACACTTTATGTAAAAACTTTTTTTTCATAACTTCAATTATAGTAGACTAATCGAGCTTCGCCACATATATATATATATATAATTCTTGAAACACTGTGAAATATTAAAATATCTAAATCGAAATATTTATACCAAAATGTTCTAAATTGTTAGTCATAATTACACAATCATTGGGAAAATACTTTGTTTTCCTGTGTTTAAAATGTTATTGAATAGTTTTTTTAATCAACAATTGTGTTTAAGGAAATAACTGTAATTAATTTTAAACCAATGTACAATATTAATTGTTTTAGTAATAACAATTACAATTAGCCCGATGTAGAGTTGATTGAGATGATTCAGAGGAAAAACAAAATAAAATAAATTGCTAATTTCTTATCTCAAGCACGCTTATCACGCCGATAATATGAAAAAATATTTTTAGCGGTAGCACATCCATAAATTATCCTTCATTTTTTATTGAAGTGATTATTCATTTGATTCCGGGTATCGGGTAAATTGTAATCACATATTCAACACTTCACTAACCCAAAAGCAATTATAAAAAAGCGATCGATGAGGCCGTATAAACGCTTCGGGTATTTCTCTGCTTATTAGCACTTAAATGCAATTTTCGAAAAATCTGGTTTGTGGGGTCGATATTAATTACAGTTGCGGAATTCATACGTACATATACGGATTTAATGGCCGGGGTTGTTTTCCAGTTGATAAATCATTGAAATCACCGCCGTTGTATTCCAAAATTGTATATAGAATCTGCGCATTTTTCCTATACAATACGAGATGTAACAATTTCATTGTTTTCCGATCGATTTGATCCTCAAAATCGGCTGGAATTTCCGCAAGCGATATGTCTTTGACTACCTTGAGTCCGCCTGGAATTTTTTAGTTAATGTTAAGGTGGTTTTAGACAATTTCTTATAAAGATTTCTTTAATTTTTACAACAATTTTGGAAACAAAATTTATTGCTTTGCTTTTTTTTCAATATAACTTGCAAACGTAATAGAAAAAGAACACAAAAAATATGGCAAAACTTTCAACTAGAATTATAAAACTGTATTCTCAGAAGTTTTTTTTCCCCAAAAATTCAGAAAAGTAAATTGATTTGGTGTTAACTGATTCAAGAGTCAGGCAGATCTTCTAATTATTTTCAATGGGATTTTGAACAGAATTTTTTTTTAAATATCCTAAAATATCTGGATACTTCCAATTTACTAAAAGTATTGACAACGTCACAAGTCCTAATGGCAAAATTTATTAAAAGCATTTGACACACAGGACAACTATTAACGGAAAAATCTAATATACAGCTAAACAAGCAGACATATATTTCACTCACCTATTAAACAATCCTTTTCTTAAAAAATCGTTACGACGCACTTAAACCGTATATAGAGATTAGTCAATTCTGAACCAAAAACCCTAGAAAATGAAAAAGCTTAAAAGTCATTTAGAAGTATTCGAACTCTCGAGAAACTTCCATTGAAAGGTTCACACAATCATCCACTTTTAACGAAAAAATATTTCGTAATAACATTGCATTCGTTTTTAAATACTAAAACGAAACATATACAGGGTGACCCATCTAAATTGTAACCACCACTATAGTATTTAAAGTTATTAACCGATTTTAACAATTTTTAATTGTTGTGTATCAAAAAACTTTATTTGGTAACAAGGTTTCAAACAATTATTCCTATTTCTAAGGCATACTACGATATTTTTTCATAGTCAAAAGTCCAGAAATCTTATTAAGGATTTTTTATATCAAAAAAATGAGTACGCGTACATTTTACGCAAAAAATATTTGTAGGGAAATGTGAGCAATATATAACGTTCAATATTAGAATGCAGTAATCAACGTGGCCGCTATAAAATTATAAAAATTTTGGAAAATCTCGATGGATTCCAGACAAGATTAATTGCTAAAGGTTTTCCGCAGCAGGAATAGTTTTTTTTTCCATGTGACTAGATTTCATGTGCTCGAAACAACTCAATAATGGAATATTAAACTAAGTTAGATTTTCAGGAAAAATCCAATTATGATTTTCTGTATTGACGATTGATTGGTTCCGGGATATGAAAAATATATTAATTAAAAATTCTTTAATAGAAACAGAACTATGACTACCTATAAATATTTTGCAGGAGAGCCAAGCACAATTTTATACATTATCCAATACATTTTTTGCACCTATTTTTTTTATTTTTACAAGGCAGTAGTAGGTATATGGATAACAAGGATTATTTATGGGAATATGTTTTATTTTATTTGTGAAATTCAGAGACTCGTGTTTAGTTTCATTAAGTAAAATAATTATTTTTCTAGTTACGTTTTTCCTACCTCCAGTATTATAACAAGGGAATTTACACCAAATTTTGTTTTGAATATTCTACTCATTCAAATGCTACATTCGGCTTCTGCATAAATGAACCCAATTTGAGTAGCTAAGTAAATCATTTTGAAAGAAACATAGTAAATTAAAATACGTTTTATTCATGAATTATTAAATTTGTTTATTTTATTGTCATGTCAAACTATCATAACAGGAGTTTGTTTATTTTATTATGTATCAAATTATGTTTAAATAAATTTGCCTACGAGTGTTTTACTCTCCTATTAAATCGATAGATTTATGTACTGTTAATAAATTTGAAAGAAATAGTAAAAAAGTGAATGTTTGGTGTGAGTTGGCCTAGACAAAAATCTATGGACTTTTAATTTTTTGTATTAAATTTCTTGTTTTGTTACTGAATAATTTTTTGTCAGATTTGAAAATACTATTTACTGTCAATTTTTACTTAAAAAAAAATTACAGTGTTACTTCATAAACTTGAAAATCTTGGTTGTGGAGGAAACAAGAAGATAGCCATCTTACATTTTTGAAAAGAAGGTGAATTCCTATTTTGAATATCATCAAAGTAAATATACAGCGTATTCCTATCAAAATAATATTCATTATTTTCTTTTAATTTAATTAACATTAATAAAATACCCCATATTGTGAACAAATTAAAAAAAAACTTTTTGTATAAACAAAATCAATTAGAAAAAAAATCTGTTTAGATTAATAAGCTGTGCATCTACATTTAAAATCATTTTCATTTGCGACACCCTGTATTATCAGTACAGGTATACAACTGATAAGAAATTCATAATATTATGAAAATTTAATAAAAATTTAAAAATTCTCTATTGAAAATAAAATTATAACTGCGAAACTATTTTTGATTCACATAAATAATTCAGAAATAATGAATTTGTGACTGCATGAATTGGATATTTTTTATGTAGCTTATAATTTCATACGCTCGACTAATTTTGTTGTTAAAATTAATTATTATATTTGATGTTATTTCCCGAGGCCTATAATCTTCATTAAGAACCTTTTGTTTAAATGTCAAGGTATTTCCACTTAGTTAGACTTAATCTAACTTTTTATCATCCCTTTGAAAAGTCAAAAACAAACGCCCTTTTTAGGCCTCGGTCCACTGCTTCGACATTTTTAATTTTAGAACACAAATGAAAGAAGATACCAGTTATTACCACTAACATTAAAAAAAATAAATGCACTGATAAATTACAATAATATTCGTAAATTTCTTACTTATTTAGTATATGAAATTTGAAATGAAACATTTGTATGGCCCACCTGGTATATTTCGTACCAATCATTTATTCATTAGAAAGCAACAATTTAAAGGGATTGGCTGTATATAATAAATACCACTATAATTTTCTAGTCATTCTTATTTACGTAAACGCTGTTTGCCGGTTTCATTTTTTCTCATAGTGATATTCATCAGAGTAAAACGATTGTTGCTAATTATGAATGCAACTAAAAATGTTAGTAATAATTGTGTGTATAAAGAATGCAATGCATGGTGATATTTTGAAAATGTGAAAGAAGTGTTAACTAAAAAAAATGTTATAAATATATAAAACAAAAACTAGTGAAATTAGAATGAAAACTTTAATTTTCGATCATAAAGTAATGTTAATTTTTTTTTCCAATCAAAACCCCATGTCTTAAATTCAATAATAACCGGTGAGTATTTTCTGATTTTAAAACAAATTTTAATAAATACTATAAATGTGTCACTCATTTGGAACTCGCTTGTTTAGAAAACATTTTAAAGTTTAGATATAACGGTATCATTTGTATTTATAATAATTAATATTTACGTATATTTAATTGATTCATAAAACGCCGATTACCGCGATGAAATTTACAGGTTATTAATTTATATCATTTATTACTTACGTCAATAATTTAGCAAGATAGTGGCTGAAATATTTCTAAACGTATAAAGACCGTCCCAAAAATATTGTAAATTGAAATTTGGTTTGCCTCAAAATAGGATTCAATTTCAATCAATGTCTAATCCTTCCACATTTCAGTTTTTTTCTATTTGCCCGTCTAAAGCTAGAATCTAAAATTTCTATAACGCCTTTCTTCCCTTCTTTATTTTTAGGTTTTCTTAACTAGTTTTTTTTAATTATATGTCCAATTTTTATTTTGTTTGATTAATCTAGAACCCCCAATTTTTAATGGCTTTGATTTCTTTTTTGTTAAGTTATTTTTTAAGTTTTCCTAAAATATTTTCTAACAAAAGGAAAAAGGGGGAAATAAATTCTTTAGTCTCACAGTCTATAAGATTGTATTTTTCATAGACTGTGAGACTAAAGGATTTATTTCCCTCTTTTTTTACCTTTTGTTAATGTACATTCACGTAAAGCAAAAAACCCAATTAATATTTTTAACTATTTATTATTTTATATGTATTTCTGTTATTGATAGTGATTTAAAATTACTATTACTTTGCATACATGAATTCTTTACTGTTATTGTCGTCCTCTTGACGTCCTTGACATTTTAATCTTGACCTTTCAGTAAAAGCATTCTTATAAAGGTACAAATCTAACTAATAGTAAGAAAATATTTACAAAGATATTAAGGATAATATGATTTAATTTAATACAACCCCATAGCGTATGAATGTTTAAACTAAACATTTTATAAGGCATGTTAAAGATTACATTTTTTGGATATTTATAAACACACCCTCAATATTTTCTAAATTTGAATATATCGTCACTAAAGTAGGTTACATTACTATAATAAATTACTCTTAAAAGTCAAAGAATTGAAAATATTCTGGAGATTTGCCTTTTGGATAATATCCAAGAACTTTTTACCTTCAAGTTTGTAATAAATTCTATTATTAGCAGCGTCCATCAATTTATTAATTCATATTGTTTTCTTTTTATTTCAGTTTGTTTCATCTTTACTCTTGTACGTTCTAGATTATATAATTCGTTATGATTTCTTTTTTTCTACATTTTCACCATCTAGAACATTAAATCTCTTTTAAATCATCTTTTGTGAGATTTTTTTTATTTAAAATCTTGTATTCAATATGTACCAAAAATTTGGTGGGAGTGGTGTCACTGGTTAAGAGAAACCCGTCCAGACATCATCATAAAATTTTACTCAAAATACACATAACTACTTAAGAGTTTATTAGTGTAAAGTTTCTAAGTCTACAGTGGGTCAATACTGAAGTAAATAAATTGGAAAGTAACCTTTGTTTTAGTTCAATTATCAAACTTAGGTAAGCGGAAATACTTGTTATTTTTCGAAAAAATATTCTTTTCGTTATCTGTTAATTTCTACAATCTTCATAATAATAATAAACTGCAACATCATGATTATCAATAGTTATTTCAATTAATAATCAATTTATTTCTGCACATGTTAAGGATTACTAATATCACATCTCGACCTTGTTGTAAGAATAGTTCAAATTATCCATTGTTTTAGTAATGTTTATTGGTTTGTTTATAACTTATTTTATATAAAAGATTATTATTAATATTAAGCATAGTCGTGTGATCTTTTTTTGCGGTAAAACATTTTTTCACAATACTCTATAAAGGCAGCCACTTATAGTAAACATTATTTTAATTACTTTTATTAAGAATATAGTTTTATGCCTTATACGTGAACGGCAAGTTAATCGTGTTAGTCCAAACATACACAACAACATAATACCTACTTATTAAGCATTTATTTATATAAAATTTATGTTTTTGAATCAGTCCGTATTAATTTTTAACAGCAGTTGGTAAGTCTTGAATAATATACCAGGCGCCAAAATAACGCGTCAATAATACCATTCAAAAATAAAAATTTCTATCTAAAAATGTGCCATTCTGTCAGTGGAGTAACAAAAATTAAATTCTTTGAAAATCTGTTTTTTAATTTAATTTAACTTATATAATAAAGAAAGTTGGTGCAGATAAAAGATGAAAGTCTGAATTTTCATTCTATATAATTATTTCATGGGGAAATATATTCTATAAATTTAATCCAGGGTAGTTAAATTCTATTTTTTATAAAAATTAGTCGTTTTTGCTGTCATATCAAAAAAATATATTTATAAGTGAATTTTGAAATCTGAAAATTATAAAAATTACCTCCGTATTTAACAGAGCTCTCTTTCAATTTTGACTGCAGAGGATCCAAATCGTTAAAGTGATTAAAACTTAAGGCTTACTTCATAAAGAAATTAATAGGTTTCGTAGCATAAACCAAAGTGATTAGTTAAAAAAAAGTGGATGTGAATCTGGTAAAGTGAAGTGTGTTTTTTCATTTTGGATTGCAGCAATCAACAATTTGAAATTTCCTGGAAGAAGAAAATTTGAAGCAGATATTTACTACTCTTAGGAGTAATGTTTAAATTAATAAACAAAATCTTTAGTTATTAAAATTGCAAGCACTTATCCAAATAGACAATTGTTTTAATTTTCTTTTAAACAAACAGTGAATGTTCCTTAAACTAATAATTACTATAGATTATTGTTTGTATCAATATTTTTATTTTTTTTTGAGCCCAATTTAGAATTTTGTTTATTAAAATAATAAAACTTATCTTTTAAATCTAAATTTCACACACATACTGAAATCAAATACAATTAAAAAATATGCATATAACAAATGATAATTGAATATAATTCATATATAAATTATATAAGATGATTCAAAAGTCGGGCACCAATTTTTCATTTCGAGTGACTTACTATAGCGAGGGTAAGTTTAGCCCGAATATTTTCGACGCCACTGTCTAAAATTAAATTATTTTAATAGGTAATGCCTTTTTTATATATCAATAGTACATAAAATATTTTATTATACAAAAGAAACTTTCAAGTTATTCCACAAAAAGGTTGCATATGCAGGATCATACTTTTTGTAAAATATTTTTCTGAGGGGTACTTATATTCCTTACAAATATATTGTCCGATTATAATTTATAGAAAAAAAATCTAATTTACTTTCCGCTAAATGAAAAAAAATTGTAAGTAATTTAAATTAAGAAGACAAGGTTTGCTACAAATTAACGAAGAAAGTCTGAATTTTTTTTAAAGTATTTTTTGGTGAGAGATATTCTATAATTTTAATCTAACTCTGGATATTGAAAACGATGAATTTTTATTATTTCATGAAAGCAATTAGTTTAGTATCCGAATTTTGAATCACCCGGTATTTTAGCGAAAATATACGTTATTATTATTAATATATGTTATTATTTTACGCGGAACAGTAGACGACCTCCAGTTTTTTTATCCCAAAATTATTATTTTTATCAACCAACTTCTGTCAATTGGGACAATCCGTAAAAACCGAATCAAGAATCAGTATGCAAATTATATTTAAATTATTCAGTCACGATTCTTTATCGTACCAGCTTATTATTTATATAAAAACTTTATCAAGTTTTCAGTTCTAGTTCCTCTAATCGTCAATGAAGTTTAAAAATGGCTCTCCAGAATCTTGTCTGGGATTACGTGGTTTTTGCTGCTTTGGTGCTGGCCACTACATTAGTGGCGGTGTATTCACAATTCTGTGGGGCCAAAGAGAAAACCAAATCGGATTATGTGTTTGCTTTGGGCAAAGTGTCGGTTGGTGCCATGATGCTGAGCATAGCCAGGGGAAACCTAGGAGTTAGGTCCTTAATAGGTAAGTAGAAAATATCGTGTTATCAGTATATAATTTAGGGACTGTTCAGATAAATAAATAAAGGCCATCAGCAAATTTTAGAAGATCGAGTCATGAATAGCAAATTAAGCATAGATTGGTGGTACCATTCTTAGTAATGATGTATCAATTTAGTCATTAAAATATCTTGGGAAACATAGTTGATTATCATTTAATAATCACAAGAGCCTGAAGGAAAATTAGAAGATTAAATACAACTATAAGAATAAAATAGAAAAATATTGGAAAAAAATAAGTTTGTAGAAAATTAGAAAACCAACTCTAGTAGAATTGAGAACGATTTTTGGAATATGGTCATAGCCTTAATTTACCAACAGACAATTTATTTTGATTGTTTTCTTCTAATAATAACTAACACTACACAATAGAATTCAATTTTCAGGTTATCCTTCGGAGTTATACTACAGAGGTGCAACAATGTGGGAATCAATGTTTGGAATACTTTTAGCTTATCCAATAGTGTGTTTTGTCTTTGTTCCGGTCTATTTTAGCCTAGGAATAACATCGGTTTATCAGTATTTAGACTTGAGATTTAAATCACGCTTGGTGAGATGTTTGGCTTCAGGAACATTCATATTAAGACAAATTTTGCTACAAGGAGTTACCATTTTTACACCAAGTGTAGCTATAAGGGCTGTTATCGGATTGCCCTACTGGGTGTCCATTTGTGGAATTGCTTTTATTAGCATAATATTTAATATTCTGGTAAGTAGGCACACAAATTGAAGATTTTTACCACTTCCTGATCTATTCTCATTGGATTTCATTTTAGCGACTTTTAGCTTATTTCTTTGTTAAGATTTTACTCTTGACACTTTATGTGGATCAATTTTCTTAGTATTTTAAACGATTTTAGGGAGGTCTAAAGGCTGCTATTTGGGCAGACGTAATGCAAACTTTAACAATGGTTGCTGTATGTGTAGCTGTTATCATCAACGGATCTATTGAAGCTGGCGGTTTCGGTAACGTCATCCACAGCAACAAAGATAATGGAAGACTGGAATTTTTCAAGTAAGTGTTTTGTTCTTTTTTAAGTTTTGTTTAATTCAATTTATTTTAGTTTTAATCCAGATCCAAGTATTAGAGTCACAACGATTTCAGCAGTCATAGGACAGCTTTTTATGTCTCTGTCAATCCTTGGATGTCAACAAAGCTTCGTTCAACGATATTGTAGTATGGAATCACAAAAACAAGTCACAAAGTAAATGTTTTTATATTATAATAAAGTAACGTACAAAATTGTGCTTAACTTTTAAAAAACTATTTTCAGGACTTTGATGTATAACGTGCCTGTAGTGACAATATTATTCAGTCTTTCTTGGGTCGTGGGAATGGTGATCTACGCTGTATACGAGCACTGTGATCCTTTGTCTTACGGTTATATCAAAAACTTGGACGAGATTCTGCCATTTTACGTGGAAGATCGATTCAGTTTCTTTCCCGGCCTGTTGGGATTGTTTATGGCCACTCTCTTTAATGGAGCACTTAGGTTGGTGACAAATAGACCAATTAACTTTTTCTCAGACGTAATATTAATAATTCCTATTAAGAAATATTTTTATATTTCTCTATGGCACTACAAAAAATGTAGCAACGTTTAAAACAACATAATCAGACAATAAAAAAGTTGAATTTTTACTGTAGCAATTTTACGATAAATTGACCATGACATTACAAAATAAAAAATTACGGCGATGTCAAGTTGCAGTTTTTTTTCATTCACTTAAGGTTAATACTGTGACAGCTGTGTTTCTTTTATTTTTATTGTATATTGTGTCGTGCCTTCTGTTAGGTTTTTTATAATTACTGTTTTTTATAACCATTTAAGAAAATTCAATACAAAACCACCAAAGAAAACTAAACACATTTGACGACACGAATATTGAATATTTTGCTAAGGTTGATTTATCTATATAATGTGGTGCCAACTTTTTATTTCCTTCTTCTTATTATTTAAGTAAGTACTAGGTAACTACTCTTTTCTATTTCTTGTTATCTGATTTAATTCACTGATTGTCTTCCTTCCTTGTTTTCTGTGCCAATTCTCCTATCTTTTATTCTGTCTTGGTCTCCTTACTAGTTTCATTCTGTTCTCGTGTCATTCTGTTTGTCCTGTAATTGGATTTTTTTGTTTAAACTTTGCCTTATCTTTTCTTTTATGATTATATCTCTTTTTTTCTAAGGTGTTTCATATCTGTCCCTGTTAGTCTGCTTTCATGTCTTTTGTGTTAATGGCCACGTTTTTTTCCTTATATTATAGTTGGTTTGACCACCGTGTAATATACTTGGAGTTTCTATGTTAATTTCCTTCTTCCTCAATATTACTTTATTTATTTGATAATATATTTGTGTTGTGTTCCTAGTTCTACTTATAATTTCTGTATCCAATTTCCCAACTTTACTAATTTTTATTCCTAGATATTCTAGAGTTAATACGTAATTCAGCTAAAATCATCTGCAGCAAATGCTTGCCACTGTTTATATTCATTATTTTTGTTTTTAATGTGTTAATTTTTATACCCGTATTATGTTTTTTCATTACTTTTCCGCCCATTTTATTAGTTCTGGTGCTCTATCAACTTTTCCTACTGTTGCTTTGCCTATCTTCTTCTACTTCTTGTGATAGTATTGTTTCTCTTATTCGCTCTTCAATATTTGTTTCTACCACTATTTAGTTTAGCTGATTTTGGCCCTTTTTAAATTTATCTTCAAAATGTTTGCTCCATGCCTCTAATATTTTTCCGACTCTGTTTTAAGTTGTTTAGCTTCCTTTTAGTCATATTATATTATTATTTTCCTACCTCTCTTCCAAATTCTTTCGAACATTTAACTTTCGCATTTTTCACTCCTTCCTTAGCCTTCTCTCTTGTTCGTTTATGTATTTTTTTTCTTCTCTATTTCTCCTGTTAATATATATTTCTTCCATGCTTCTTGCTTTTCTTTAACATTTGTTTTTATTTCATTCTTCCACCATCTACTGCTTTTCCTATGTTGGTTTATTGTTGTTGAGATTATTATTGCCTGGAAGTTCTTCCATATTATTTCTAGACTATCATTTTTCAGTTCTTCTATTTTTTCACTAAGTTGGTTTTCTTATTCTTTGTAATGTCTTCTCCTAGTATCTTATTCTGGTATTCTGTTGAATATAAAAACAACTAATAATATCACCATCCTCAGTTATTGATAAAAGAAATATACCAAACCATTTTATTCTTTAGCTTGAACGTTTCAATTATAAACTCGTTGGCCACTGTGACTTTCGAGGATTTTCTGAAACCTCTTCCTGCTCTGAAAGGACTAAAGGCTTCGTACGAATTGTGGACTATCAAACTCATTGGAGTATGTTATGGTTTGGTTATAATGGGTATGGGCTTCCTAGTCAGCATGATCGACGGTGTAATAGAAGCTTCAATGCTGGTCACTTCAGTTACTTCAGGACCTCTTTTGGGAGTTTTTATACTGGCGATGTTAATTCCAATAGCCAATAGTAAAGTAAGTTTATGTAAAAATTAAAAATGAGAGATCAAAGTTTATTTTTTTTATAGGGAGCTTCTTTTGGAGTTATTTTGGGGCATATGATAACATTTTGGATAGCTACAGGAGCATTTATTATTGATAAACCAAGAACTCCGTATTTACCGTTAAAAACTGATGCTTGCAATGATTCATTTTTCAATAATCACGTCCATCGATTGGATAATTTAACTCTAGAAGCGATACCAATTTCAGTTTTACAATTTAATTACACACAAAATTTTAAAGACCAATCCACAACACAGTAAGTAAAATTTTAGTTTTACTTTCTATTTTTCATTATGTACTCTAATACTTATTATGAAACTAATGCGCCATTAATTTTCAAAACAGTTTCTAAATGTAATCTTCAAAACAGGCCAAAAATCTGAAGTATCAAAAAAATTAAACTATAATAATCAACATATTTTTACAAGCTATTATATTACCAAAATATTATGTTACAGAAACCCTCTGTATGCATTGTATTCAGTGACGTACATGTATTACACCTGCATTGGTTGTTTTGTGACCGTTTTATTTGGGTCTATAGTATCCTATTTCACAAGAAGCGAGAAGGATAAATGCGATAAAGACCTCGTTCATCCTTGGGTATGGAAAGTAAACAATTTTTTTAATAAAAAGGAGAGTTACAATATGGAGAATGGAAATTTAGAAAGAAAAGATGAAGATGGAGATGGTGGTAAGGATCCTAATAAGGATACTGGCGATGCTTCCACGGTTATGTGATAAATGGAACAGTATGATTAGAACCAGCTGGTTTTTATATATTTTTTTATAAAATAACTGTTTAAAATATAATAAAAATTAATACAAAATAGAGTGTATGAGATTTTGCTTTTAATTGAATCCTGTTGGCGTCATTTTTTAGTTTAAAGAGCGAATTTACTTAGTTTACAAAAAAGTTTTATACCAAGCTATCATCGCATTCATTGTAGTACCATCTATTATATTCTTACAACGGTACCATCGTCAAGGTCTGCAAGAATTCATAGCGGTACTCTGTTAATGTGGTATTCACAATACAGAAAATTAATATTGTATCTAGAAATAGTTTAACGTCCAATATGTAGATGGAGTATACTATAATAAATATAGAAGCTAAAATGTTTGATATAATTATACAAGTTGTTTCATATGTAACATGGCAGTTTCTTATATCTAAATGGTATACTTTTATTAAAGTTTTTCATACAATTAAACAGCGGCTTTAATTTAAAAATATTAAATTGTATATAGAGTATTTTAATAGACTTTAAATGAAGCCCTACTTATTTTATTACATATTAGAAATCTACTTATTAAACAGATTTCAACAATGTGCCTTTCTTGAAATCTAAAACGAAAAGTTTGGATAAAACAGACAATTGACAATCGTATATTTGGGATTTTTGGAATATGTGGAAACCAAAACATTCCGCATATTAAAAAATATTTTTAAATAGGAAAGGAAATAAATATTAGTATTTTAGATCTATCCAAATATTGTTTACTATAAAGCAACTATTAAGTTCAATGCTGATAAATTTTTATTTTTGTACATCTAGACATTTAAACAGTCGATTACAGGGGATAGAGGAGTGAAAAATGTATTGTTGTCGTAATATTCTTGATTTGAATAAAATGCCATTTTTTACTGAATTATTGAAACTACTTTTAAACCGATTAAACGATCTGAATTTTTTGGAAACGAATACAATTTTTATTAAAAGTGTGATGTGTTACTACGTATAAATATTCGAGTATGTGTTTAATGTAAATTTTTGTGTAAACTAATGGTTAGAAAAAAATTTATTAGAATATTTTATTGCAAATAATATAAATATATACCCTGTATAGCCACTATTCAATTCAAAAAGACTATGTGGTTAAAGCATATATAATGTCTCATAATTTACCCTGTATGTTTTAAATTAAAGTAAATATATGTTACCTCGGGGTTTTTCCTTAAATCGGATATTCATATTTTTATGATAATAAGTTTTTTTAAATTAAAACAATTTTTTATTATAATTTTATAATATACGTAGTTTGAAATTAATATCATTATTTTTTCGGTCACGTATATAAGGTATGATTATTTAATTTAAATAATTCGTAACAAAATCAATATTCCTTTCTACAAAATTATAAATCAAGATTCTTTTTATGGGGAAGCGGATCGATATTGAGTAGAATTTATTTTTTAATTATTTATGTCATAGCACAAAAGAGTCAGCGATGACTTTGAACACGTATAAACCTCATTTTCATTTGAAATTATAAATTGGCAATTTTAGTCCGTCAGTTACATTTATTTCGTTTTTTAATTGTCTCTACCAGAATTCGAAATTACTGCATAATTTTAAATAACTTAAGAGTAGACAACAGCAACTGAATTCTTAATAAAATTTTAAATCTATTTAAATAAATGATTAATAATGCAAATATAAAAAATTCCGATTTCAGGGAATAAATCCACAAATACAACAAACACATAGATAAACAGAAGACACAAAATAGAGAAAATTAGATACATAACATGGATACCAGACAAGCACTGAAATAGAAAGAAGAATATTTGAAAAATATGGCAAGTAAAAGAATAACGTTTTTATTGTAAATGGATAAAAATATCAGGTTTACTTGTATTACATCGAGTTATTCTTGTAATTTATAAAATACTGATGTCATCTGTTTACAGAAGTGTTACATGAATGTGTTAAAAATTGTTTTAAAAAATAACGAAATCAGAATTAAACGATCACTTCCTGATTTTTATGAAATACGTACTTAATATGTGTGACAGAGGTCACCTTAAATCGCTAGCAATTGCTATTTACTTTAGCTCTATGATGGTAGACCAATTAGATATAATTTCAGATAATACTAATAAATAATTATTTAAGATACATTATAATAAAAAAAATACATATGTAGAATGGTTTTTATTCTACACAGGACACAATTTTAACTAAGTTGTAACCCCACATTTTTTTCATAATATTGCATAGTAATCCAAAAAAAAAATAAAGAGGTTTCATTAAAAGAAACAACTATAGATTATTCTTAATTAAATTGCTTAAACTGCGAGAATAGTAGACGATTTGGGCCTCCTGTAGATATTTTTCTATTTAATTATTAATATTAAGAAAATAAAAATACAACATAAATCCGAAAGATTTCCTTTTTCTTCTGCCTTTTCTTTTATAGGGTGACCCATCTAAATTGGAAACACCAACATAGTATTTGAATTTGTTAATGGATTTCAACATTTTTTTTTTAATATTGTACATCAAAATCTTTATTTAGTAACAAGGTTTTAAAGAGTTATTTCTATTTTTAAGGCACACTACTATATTTTTTCATAGTCAAAAATCTACAAATCTTATTAAAAAAAATAAAAAAAATATTGAAATTGGTTTATAATTTCAGATACATTGTTCGTGTTTCCAATTTACGTGGATCACATTGTATAACTATACCTTCGTAACATAATTTTTTCTATTTGCTTTCATATATCGTTTTTTCTGCTCCTTTTTTGCAAAATAAATCTACAAGTTCATAATGTACACTTGGAAAACTGTTGTGAATACCATTTACTATTTTCTTAATCACCAAACTAATAAACGATTTATTGAAATGATTATGTCTGGCTTTTTTGATACAAAACATCGTCACTATTCGAATATGTAATTAAGTTGTAATGAAATAATTAACGGCTCAGGTACCTATTAGCTATTAAAGTATCATCTCAATCATTTCATTTTTAAAAATTATTAATTTAACACTATAAAATGCAAATTAATTATCCGATAAATTTATTGTTCCTACTTTGCCTTGTTTAAAAGTGCCACATATTAAATTTTTTTAAATTGAATAATTTTGATTGATGATGTATTTATATATAAATATATATAAATATTATTATTAACAAATGTGCATATGGTGGTTTATGTGAAAATTGACAAATAATAGCTTTTAAGAGTATTTTCATGATTTTAATCCCGTCATAAATTACAAGAATAGCAACTAATTCAAGGCTGAAGTAATTTAACAACTACAAGTACATACGTCAATATTTAACTACAATTTTGATGAAAATGGATCCAAAAATACCATAAAAAAATTAAGACAAATACCTACCAATTATTTGAAATGAAGTCAGTGACAAGAGCAATGGACTAAAATTATTTTAAAAATTATCTCCTTTATGAATTTTTAAAGCAAAGTGATTCAGAGTCCACTGTACGAACTTACAGGGTTAGTTTTTAGTGTGGTAAAGTAAACATTTTTTTTAAAAAGATACACTCTATATATTTTCTCACAGATTTCACTCATAAGTCCTATTTTATACAAAACTACAGTGTATTTACAGAATTATGAACATTTTTATATCAAAATTATTATAAAATATTTAAATCAGTATATGTATCCAAAGTGAGCTAAAAAAATAAGATTTTTCCAATTTTATGTAAATGTACTCTCTATATTTTATCATTTTATCCTTTTCATTTTTATTAAGCTATTTACTTGTACAGATCGACTTATTTTCCAGGTAAAGAAGATACCGTTGCCTACAATTTTTGTAAATAACTTTTTTGGGTATCCACTTTAATAACAGATTTTGTGACCATTGCTACAATAAAAACTCACCCTGTATATATATGTTAACTAGGATTATGGGTTCTAAATTTTGATTTTACCAATTTTATTGGATTGTAACAATGATATGGCGTTATATATCCTTTTTAGTATTAAAAAAATCTTCATAGCTTTGAAAACTGGCGATATTCAGGGTATTATATTTCACCGTGTACAGAATCCTGTACTTTGATTTTGTTATTAAGCATGTTTTAACAAAATTACTTTATTTTCTACTCCCACTTTAGTAACACAAAATTATGGATTCGCTAATAATAAAATTTGTAACTAATAAATGCTTCCTAAAATTGGTTATATTGAGATTTGAATCGCCCTGTACATATACGCATCAGGAATGGTTAAAATTTTCAATATAAATTCAGTCTAATATTATCTTCTACGAAGGTAAAGTATATTTCAAGCGTATACAATATTTTAACAAAAAATAAATTTCATTTGAAAAACAATTTTATGGTTTCTTAATTATAATAAAGGGAATTTTACCGATATTATTTTAGCAAAAAAATGTATCGAAAAAGTTGTAAAAAAAACATATTTTTTAAATACAAAAGATGCGTTATAATTGTTTCAAAAAATTCAGAAAATCATGCATAAAAAAGTTTCTAGTGACTAGTTTCTTTCTAAATAGCATATGTGACGCCCCCTTTGTTAAATCTCAAAATTGTTAAAATCCTATAATGTTCCATCTCCAAGATTATATCAAAATTTTTAAATAAATTCACAAATTTTTAGGTATAAAAATACAAAAAAACGTGTTCAACTGAAACACCCTGTACATTGCTAATATATTCGACCGTTAGTTATCTAACGAATATTAATGTTTTATACCTCTGAACCACTGTTAAAACATAAACCACCCTTTAAATATCACAATGTATCATTAAATGATAAAAAGACTTCAACGCCAGATTAGCAGAGAAGACCAAATAATAATGTAGGAAAAATTTGAAAATGAATAATTTTCAATAACATAATAATAAGTGAGTATTAGAATTACGATACAGGATGTAACATGAGTATCTAATTATAAATATAATAATAATAATATAATATAATATAATAATAATAATAATAAATACAACCTAATTATGTTTTTGTACTAATTGTTCGGAAATATTGATTTTCTTTCACTATAATTTGGGACTTGGTAAGCGCAAAATTTGAATTTTGAAAAATCAAATCAATCAAACATTAACCGAGAAAGGAAAAAAGTCAAATTTACTGAATTAAAGTCAGAAAAAAATTTTGAAGAAATTGTATAAATCACTAAATAATCAGTACCAAAATATTAAAAAAATTGAAAATACATCCACATTTTTACGATTTTAGACGAGGTTTATTTGATAACAATTGAAACAAATCTACAAGTTGTTCGGTTCTTGCTATTTTTCTAACAAATATTATGACAAATTTTTTAATCATTGAATTACTAAAATCCGTAAAATTCATAGAAATATATTTTTTTATTTTGACACAAAATTAGAAATATTATAAAATAAAAAAGTGGCAGAAAGTAAATGAAAAAACAGAAAGAATAAAATAACTGGAAGACATTCTAAAAATCCTAAAATGAACAAAATTCTTAATTAATTTTAAGAATTATACCGAGTTAAAAAATTAAAACCTCATGACATACAAGAATACGTAAATACATGACATTATGAAATGATTGTACTGTATGGCCTTGTATATAAATAAATGTGTATTTTCTAAAAATAGATTATGGAATCAAGCAGTTGATAAAAATTAAGTAAGAATTTAAGAAAATTTACTAGTCAAATCGGAAAAATCATGTAGATTTCGAAGAAATTAAACTTTTAATTATGATAGAATTTAATAATGGGAAAATTCCCAAAATTATCTACAGACTGATCCATTAAAAGAACGACAAAGTATATTTGAGAACTCTTTTCGAGAAGTTTTTGCTTGTTTTTAATATTATAATAAACCATTGTGGATTTTTTTCTAATAAATAATATTAACAATAATCTAAAAATATATTTTTAATCATTATACCTATCAAAATTTTAAAAATTCGTAAAATAATGATTTTCATGTTTTTCATTCATAATTTAAAATAATACAAAATAAAGAAATCGCAGAAAAAGTATGAAGAAATAAAATACAGCAGTATTTAAATAAATTTCAGAATTCTGACAATAAAAGGGTAAAAATGAAATAGTATTAAAATCATTTGATATATCTCACCAAATTTGATTTCAGGAAAAGTCAGGAGAGCTGAAAGAACTGGAGTTGTTTTCAGCATAACAATGGGTTTAAGTCAAATATACCAGATTAAATTTTTAATTCTGAATTCTCAAGTTACTTAAATTGTTTTTTTATTTTTTTAAAAATGGATACCGAATTATTGAATAAGTAAAATCCATGAAATTGGAATGATTATTTTCCATGCAAAATTAGAAATATTACAGTATAAAAAAATCGCAGAAAATAGATAAATAAAAAGTAAGAAAAATAAAATAACTGCAGCAGTAATGTTCAAAAAACCAGAAAATGATCAAAATACTTGATTTAAAAATTACGACCATTTAAATAAAATCTTCATAGTTTACTAGATAAACCAAATATCACAACATTATGACATTGTTGCATTGAACCACCCTGTATACACATAAATGTGTTTGTTGGTGAGGTGGGTCTGTGCCCCAAAGCGGTTTTGAAAATTCGGACGCCGGTCGGGTACTTACCTAGCAAGTTAACATCAAAGTGCGCTTTATTGTCCCTTTAAAAGCACCCAGCGTATATAGTGGGGACCAGTTGTGTTGGTACGATCAACCGACCATGAGGTAGATGGTCGATGGTCCCTCAGAGAGTTATCGTATCTTTACGTGCGTAAGAAAAACAAACAAAATACTGATTCCGATGAACTGAAGTGAAATAGTTTTACATTGTGTTCGATAGACTTTTTGACAATTTGCTTGGAATTTTAGATTAGATTATTAAGGTAAAAATTGCCCATTTTCAGATTTATTTTACATAAAACAAACAATTTAAAATGTTCTAATTAGAATTAGTTTAATAATACAACTATTATTACCAATTCTTGAAATATACATTGAAAATTATTATTTAGAAATATTCGTAACTGGAATAAATATTCTAATATAATAATACTATTATTAAAAATACTAACACATTCAACCTACTTTAAAGAATGACCAAATTAATATTTTTTTAAATAAATAAATTTAGTAATTATGAAATTAACTTTTTCAGGCACTAGATTAAATTATTTATAATTGCATATAAATAAATTTAAAACCCTGATATAGATCTCTCTTTTTTTTATTTATTTATATCTAGCTCTGCAGACCTAAAAGGCCCATGGTTTGGTTTGTCATTTCTTTCCATTTCTTCCTATATTTGCATTTGTTTTTCCAGTTATGTACCCCTAATGTTTCCAAATCCAATTCTACTTCTCTATTCCATCTTTCTTTTGGTCTCCCTCTCCTCTTTTTTCTTCCTATGCTCCTATTCATGATCATCTTTGGGATTCTATTTGGCTCCATTCTTTCTAAGTGCCCTAGCCATCTTAATCTTTGTGCTCTCGCAAACCCTGTAATACTTGGTTCTTTATATATATCCATAAGCTCTTGGTTAGTTCTTCTTTCCCAAATTTCATTGTTTCGTTTTCCTCCAAAAATTTTCCTTAACACCTTTCTTTCCCATACTTCTAAGGTATTGATGTCTGCTTTCCTCAAAATCCATGTTTCACAGGCAAATGTAACTATAGGCCTTATTACTGTTTTGTACAGTCTAATTTTTAGTGACCTTGTTATTAACTTACTTTTTAGGAGGTGGTTTAGGCTATATAAACATTTATTTCCCTTCCCCAGTCTTGTTTTTATTTCTTCTTTCGTATCCGGCTTCCTTGTGAATGTTGCTCCCAAATAGACAAAATGCTCGACCTCTTCAAAATTATATACCTTCCCACTTTTAGTTTTTAGTTTAAGATTCGCTCCCTTCGTAAAACCATCATCTGTCCATCTCATATATTTAGTTTTTTCTTCATTCACTTCTAGACCTTTTTCCTTTGCTTTCTCCTCAAGTACTCTAATAACTTGTACTAATTCGCTTTTGCTTCTACTTACAATAGCAATGTCATCTGCGAACGCCAAACATTGATGCTTTCTATTGTATATTAAACCATCCCTATTCAGGTTTGCTTCTCGGATTATATTTTCTAATACAAAGTTAAATAGAACTGTTGACAAGGGATCACCCTGCCGCAACCCCACTTTCACCTCGAACTTTTCAGAATTTTTATTCTAGATCTCTCTGTATACTTAAATTATAGCTCACAGATCTATAAAGAAACGTACATTAACCAAACTTCATTTAAATCGAAGCTTAGATTTAACTTTAATGTTAAGTATCGAGTCTAATGTTACCTAAAGACAAATATAGTAGGAAAATATTTTTATATATTTAGTTAATCTCCTCTATAATACTTCCTCTGAATTATAACAATGCCCCAAAATTATTACATTAATTAATGTCCGAAAAAAAAAATTATTTTTTTTTTTTTAATTTTTTCGAATCCACATTATAAAGAGTTTTTTGACCTTAATTATATCACTAAATATTAGAGATCTACTTCGTTATTTTTCAAGTTTGATTTTTCCTAGCAGATGGATTGGAAGATGACCTGCCCAGTGTCCCGATTTGACTCCTTTCGATTACTTTTTATGAGTCTAAAAATACTTGTTTATCCATTAGGCAATATTGCTGATTTGAAAAATTCTACTTTATTGACCCAAAATCATACAAAATGTCTTCGGATAACTCGAAAAGTTATTTAGCACATTTGAATTAAATGTTACAACCCTTATTTAGTGGAATTTATCCATAATAAATATAAGAGATAAATTATACTTCTTTTAAATTTGCACAGTATTTCAAAGCTAGTTTTAAAAATCTTTCTCTAACCAAGTTTCGCTAAATCACTCTTTGAAAACGCGATTTAGCGAAATTTTTAAAAATGGCTTTGTAATACTGTAGTAATTCAAGTTGAGTATAATTTATCTTTTATTTATATTTAAATTAATAATTAAATGCATTGTTAATATTATTTAAGATTTGAATTATATTATGAAATGAGTTAAGATCGTTACCACACTATTCTATTAATTTATAATTACAATTCATTAGTATTTATAGTCAAAATTTAATAAATTTTAATTGGAAGAAAATAGAATTAAATCACCTTTCAAATGTATTGTCACACATCCACCATTTTTGAAAATCATATTATTATAATTGACAAACAGCTTGATATTAGAATAAAGATGTGGGATTATAGAAAATAGCCAAAAAACAACTAAAATTAAAGAATTGAACTATTGTTTCATTATTCTGAATATTTTTTTTTATAAGAAAGAACGGTTGTATCAACAGGTTAAAATTAGGAAAATCTTGACATTTTTAGTAAATTTACTTTTATTTATTAGCAAGCAAAATTTGAAATTTGGAAAATCAAGTGATTATCAAAAAAGATCTAAGAAAGAAAGGAAATAAAATTTTCATTATTAGTGAAATAAGAAAAAAATGTAGATTTAAAAACATTGAAAATATGTTTACATTTATAAGATTTTGAACGAGGATTATTTGAAAATCATAAAAAAATCTACAAGAAGGTTTGGTTGTTTCAAATATTATATCAATTCATTTTGAATGTCTTTTCTAAGAAATAATGTAAATCTAAAAATTAATTCCAAATCATCTAAACAAAATTAGTAAAACCCCTGAAATTCATAGAATTACATTTTTCATTTCCATTCAAAATTTGAAATACTACAGTAAAGCAAAAAAAACGCAGAAAATGAAAGGAAAAAATAGTTAAAAAAAATTAATGCACTAATTAGTGACATACAAAAAAAAAACTATTTTCAGGTATGTATCATTATCAGAAGTATCATAGCAAAGGGGTAATAATAATATAATACTAAAATAATTTGACAGATCTCATGAAGATTCTCATCAGCCCAATATGTCAAATATTTCAAATACTCGAATTATTAGACTGAATTAACTTTTCACAAGATACAATGGCAATTTATTAAAAATTTATATTTGAATATATAACCAAGTTAATCAGTTTGTCTCCCACATTTTAAATGAAAATAATATTTAATAACTATTTGACATTTGTCATAAAAGCAAAATCATATATAATAGAGATTTCAACTTTCGAATATCGTCAAAAATTGTCCGCTCTATATATATTATTTTAGTTTCCAGATAATACCAAATGTAAAACTATGTGATGAATAACCGAATCTAAGATCTTCTCAAATCCAACATGTATAAACTATATTAAATACATTATTGGCACAAACCAGTTTGGTGGGAAATACAGACGAGCAGCTGAACAAATATGGTTGTTTTTATGAATCACTCGATATTTAATAAAAAAATATAATATACTACGAATCGGAAAGACGTGCTAATTGAAATTGCAAACTTTGTTTATGGATTTCCCTGCAATATGAATCAGACTACCGTGGTCAGTTACCGATCATAAATTAATGAAGTACCTCTAGGAACTCGTAAATCATTGACATTCTGAAAATATTTTATATGGGATTGCCAAAATTTTATTATTAAGGGTCCTAATATGGTCAATATGGTTTTACCAACGCTCATCACATTTTATAGTATTCAAAATTCAATTTATAGCGTTGGGCTGTTAGCGACATTTATTTTTACTTGGTAAGTGTTTAAAATTCACTTAAATTAAAGAAGTTAAAATAATATTCAACTAACATTAGTATATCCTGTACATTTTCCAAACGATTTCATATAAAAAGAAGCATCAGACATGTAGAGCTTAATTTTAATTTAAACCAATCAACAATTCGCTAATAAACACTACAAGAAATTGACCTTCTCTGAGCTTACAATTTACCAATGAGACGTGATCACCCTTAACGCGTCTTAACCACTTTTCAAACAAAGATTCTCTTAAGTTATTTCTCACCCATCACACAAGGTAAAATATAAATCAATCGTCACCCAAATTTTGAATTTACAAGTTTAGTGACTTTTCAGACAAAATCTCTGTAAAATTAAGATAGTTTAAGTTGTGATTAGTGAAAAAGTGAAAATTTGTGGCAACTGTACTGAAAATCACGCGAAGAACTTTATAAAAGTTATTCTTAAAGTGTAAATGTTGAATGTCGTTATGTTCATTAAAATTGTTAAAAAACAAATAATTTTGTTAGTTTATTTATTCCATGAAAGATTTGTTCCAGAAGATAAGCACATAGATAAGTCTAAGCCAGTGTCCATTTAAAGCACATTCAGTTTTTATGTAAAAAGCAATTATGCTATGCATATAATACTATAAGGACATGTATCTTTTTATGTCAAAAATTGCAAAAAAATAAATAAACATTAATTCTACATTGCTCTAAGGTATTAGACGAAGTTGCCTACATTTTATGGTCCTTCGAGTTGGACATATCATAATGGATATTATTTCAGACTCTACTTCCTACAAATGTCTTACATTGATTGAAAGTAATTCTGATCCAACACTATTGTCGAAACTGATCAGATAATGATTGAATTACTTTCTTAAATAATCTGGATAACATAGTTCTAGACAAAGAAATGAAATGGTTTTTAGAGGAGAGACTTTGCTTTTGGGATAGTAAGTTGGCCTAAAGAATTAGCACTGCGAACATAAATACATTCAATGTGTAACCATTTAGTGTAAATACTGAGAGGGACCGAATATTCGAATCAGAATTTTGATCTGTATTATACATGGTGCAAGTAATCCTAAAGGACCAAAAATTTGTGAAATACAAGACAAAATAGATCATTTTAGAAAATCAAAAGACCGTTAATTCAGCGTGGTATACGACCATTTGCTTGCCAGAAGTTTTCTGTAAATTGAGAGAAACCAATCCAAAACGACGAATCATTTTGCATCACGACAATGCGAGTTCACACACATCAAGTGACATAAACGAGTATTTGGACACACAAAAGGTCGAATTGATGGGTCATCCGCCTTACGGCCCCGACTTGGCACCTAATGACTTCTTCTTGTTCCCACATATTAAAGATAAACTGCGTAGACAACGATTTTCATCGCCCGAAGAAACGGTTGAGGCCTTCAAAAACCATGTTTTAGAGACATCATCTTTTGACTGGACAAAGTGCTTTGAAGGGTGGTTCAATCGCATGTAAAAGTGTAGAAAGCTTAAAGGCGAATATTTTGAAAAGCAATAAATATATTTTTGATAAAATTCATTTGTTTGTTCTTTCTATTCTCAATACATAAATAGCAACCCTTGTAATTGCAGAAAATTGTGTATATTAGATATATTTTCTGCGGAAGTAACCACCCATTCTAGGAAGCTTAGATTATTTGATACCCATTTAAGAAGAGGAAAGCACCAACTAAGATCTGATTTGGAATCAGACCCAGTTAATAAATCACCCACATAAAAATCTTATAATTTTGGATACTTCTGGAAAGATTGTGGCAGGAGACATGTGGAAGACAGAAAAAGAGTAAAAAAATTCCATAAGTGACCGTACGGAGTAGATAAAAACATGTATCTTCAGAAGTATTAAAGCTCCATAATATTTGTTGAAATTTTCTGTGTTTAGGTATCAATAATATTTGCTGAAACTAATTGCGGAAGTTCATCAATACTTAAACATTTTTCAATTGTTGCAAAGAACGGAATGGCCTTCTAGTTATGTTCACCTTACCTTATTGGATTAGTTTTTACAGAATAACTCAAAATCAAACGTAAGGACACGTCAAAAGACAAAAAACAAATAACGATATCAATTAATTAATTAATTAATCTTATTCAACATCACAACAACTAATTGGAATACTCGGTATGCCACAAATACAACCAAAAAGAACTATAAAAAACCCGACATGTTTCGGGATTGATCATAAATTCCCAAATCTCCTGCTGAATTGTCTTGATTTCTTTCTTTCAGTCACCAAGACTAAATCCGAGAGTGACTGGTAAATACGTATATTTTATTCTTTACTTCTTTTATTACCTTCGCTTAAAAGAAATTAAAAAGCGTTTTACAACGCTGTAAATATTTTTAACAGTCATGGATTGTAACTGTTATATGCAAACCTTTATACAACCAACAAAAACGTCAACTTTAACGACAGCAAACAGTATTGAAATAAAGGTGTTTTAAGGTTGAATTTTTCACTGTCGATACCGTTAAAAACACAATACGAAACAAGACATTTGGTGAAAAAATTGTAAAATTCTTAACGGATTTTCAAATGTAGGCCAAGTTTATTTGGCTCAGAAAATGTACTCCTTAGACTTGATATTGACATTTGGAGACAGAATAAGAAAAGCCAAATGAAGAAATAATATATTTTACTAATGAAATAGTAAATCTAAATTATTTTATCTGAATGAGTAATTCATTTATTAAATGTGGTACTTTTTGTATTCCCTGTATAAGAAGGAAACGAGAGATCGATGGAAAGAGTTAAACTTTCGGTTCACATTTGAACAATTTAATAGTGAGTGTAAAAGTAATATAACTTTTAAACATAACCTAATAATTGTTTATAGTCTAGCTCAATTAATTTAATATTTAATACATTATTAAATTAAATTATGGTAGCGAAGGTTACATATTTGAAATTCAAATAATAACTTAAACAAAACGTATTTATTCAAGTTTTGCAGGAAATGTTCAAAACAGTAATTAATATATTCTCCTAAAGGGAAGCATGAACTAGAACTGAAAACAAAAATATTATTGAAATGTCTTTTCATTTTTAATGAACTAATTTGTTAGACTTTTTCCTCGAAGTTCTAAACAAAATAAATTTGCAGCTAGATTTATCTCTCGAACATTGTTCTTTAATTGTCTTCATCTATGACATATTTTTTCGGATGTGTTCAAAAAAAACAATCAAAATATAATCTGAAGGTTATCTAAAGATAAACAAATTTAACAAAAAAACATTGGATTGAATAATAGATTTTTTACATCAAAATATTTTTAATATTTAAATAAATATTATCATAAAATTTTCCAAGATCTTGGCTTATTTGTGAATCCTCTCAGTATTTGCAAGTAGATTTAAGGAACTGGTTTTTTCCAAAGAAATACTGCTTAGTGTAATGCAAAACAAAAAAAATGAAGAAAAGCATTATTGGTTTTGGATGATTTAATTTATAGAAATAAAAGAAACTAATTCCCATATATTCTTTCTCTAAATCTTTTGTCATTTATTGGAAATTTTGCTTCCAAATTATTGGTTTTCTGCTATTTGGCAAATTTCCAGTAGCTCCTTACTTTTTCTATAATTATATATAAAATTTTAGGTCAATAATTCAATTTAATGGTAGACGAAAGCACGGACGGAATTCAACGCAAACATATTTACTTCATTAATGAATTGTTGTATTTTTATTTTTAGTACTTACCGAGCATTTTATTAATGGATGTTTTATATTTGAATCGCTTTTTCTTTCCTTGACATTTTAATCAATCACACGCTTCGCTCAATATGTATTTGTACTTCTGGTATAAACATACGAATAATAAAGAAAACATTTCTAATTTATTAGAATAGTGGGAAAAATATATTAAATGAAAATATACAGTGTGTGAATTGGCTCTTGGAAGTGGGAACAATTTGGACAAAAAATAGAAAAACATGAAATTACTTAGAAAAGAAGAAGTACAGATATTAATAAAAATATAATTAAAGAGACAGAGCAATTAAATATAGTTGAGATTTATAGATTTGGAAAAGACTTTCGATAAGATTCGAAGAGAGAAGTCAATAAATGAGATTAATAGAAAGATAGGTCGACAAAAAATTAATAAGAATAATTACATAAATATATAAATAAAATAATGAGATATTTATTTGCGAGGTTTTTAAAAAAATAAAAAAATTGCTCAAGAGGAAATTACCTAATTTTACTTGCGACAATATCAAAAAATGCTCAGAAAATTAAAACCTACATTTGGATATGCAATTACATAAAACTACCGTGAAAAATCAGGTTTTTTATCTTTATCATTTTTTATATGCACTGATTCTATTTGAAAACAGTAAAGTAGTAAACAGGATTGAAATCGACGGTGAATAACGTCGGCATTTAAACAGCTGTTGGCGTTTAAAATGTTGCTGGCGCCGCTTAAATATAAGCATTAAGTAAAATTCAGGTCCAATTAAAGAATGCGTTCAGCACAGGAATTATTTAAAAAAAAGAGAAAAGCGTATATACAGGATGGATCGCGAAAATTATATAAAAAAATTTTAATTGTTACACAATCATCGGTCTGTGATGCACCATTTTTCTTTAGAGCTTAATAGGCGACTCTATTATATATTTCAAGGAAAAATGTTGTTTTCTAAATTATCTTATTGTATGATTGGCGCCAATTTTACAAACAATGTTTGTTATAAGGCTTAAGTTTGATACTTTAAGCTACTTAAAGTGACCTTTTAGTAAAGTTTTGAAAACGACCATGAAAGGATTTAGATATTATTTTGGAAATATGAATATTTCTCTAATCTAAAATCGTTCATGAATAAAATTTTGATCAGAGCCGGATTACAGAAATCCTCCCGATTTTCAATTAATTTTTCGATGATAAACAACATCATTTATTATACATAGTTATGTTATTATATGTATATATAATACGGAAATGCATGAATCCTGTTTCCAAGTATTATTGTTTACTCTGTTAATTATTTCCTAGTATTAGTATTTGTTACAACGGAATTATAATAATTTTATGGAAAACCGAACACCGACAGGGGCAATAAAATTTATAGTAAAATAAAGTGAATAATAATTAATTTACTTAAAAAACGGTATTTAGTAAATAGCACAATAGCCAAATTTTATGAGTGAATATATTGTAAAGATATTTACTATAAATATGTTTAAAAAAATAAAAGGGTCGTTTAATCTATTATGATAAAAATAAAATAATGAGTAAAAACTGTAATAAAACCTAAATTAAAATAAATAATTTTACTCGCCATGTAAATTAGACGTCACAATGACGGATACAAAACTTGCTTAACAAACATGTTTAATGCAACGACTTTGTAACAACTAAAATAATTAAATTTGATATAATAAATTTTATGTAAATTATAAAATATATTTGTAACTTTAGATTGAATAAACTTGTATTATTAGTAAAAAACACTAATAATATTATCAACTAAGTTACAAATTAAACAATGCCTTATTATTATTGAAAAGTACTTAGTATCGAAAAAGTTAGGGGATAATTAGTAAACAAGTTTTGAAAAGAGCGAAAATAAAAATTGTTGAATAAAAAAAGTCAATTTTTCCACCATAATTTTCTCCTTATTAAAAAATATGCTTAAAAAAAAGGAAATCAAATAGCACATATAATTAACTGAGAAAATATAATGGAACTCGTATTATTATTATTATTATTATTATTATTATTATTTACTTATAAGTGGCGTAAGTATGAAAGTAAAATATCAAAATATATATTATAATTTAGATTTTTAGAATACCCCGCGTTGCTGGAGACAAACGTAAATTGTTAAATTTTAGTTTTGAGTACCCCACGTTAGTGGGTCAATTGTAAATTATTAGTTTCGGCTATTTTTTGTTATTAAGAAAGATAATTCAAATTTGAAGTTAAAGTTTATTTCATTCAAAAAATAGAATTTTAAAATTAGGGGGGCAAAAAAATACAAAAGTATTATGTAAATTCCAAACAATACAAAAAAAGAAACACATTAATTTTAAATGAACAAAAAAAAAAGTCATATATAAATCTTAGGAGCTCTGGCATATTAAATCAACTTACTCTATTTGGTTGTTTTTAGAAAATTACTTGTTTCTATTAAAACAGAAGAATTGATTTACAAGAAAAATTAACACTAAGCAAATTTAAAAATTAAAATATCCCGCAATTATATTTGGACTGTTAATAAAAGTTCCTTAGTTTCATAAATGTTAAAATTATCTGTTTGTGTGAATATAAATGCTTGCAAATAGTTCGTTTTTTATACAAAATCTTGTCCTAATGGCAGATCATTTTCAGTATATATCGAATATACAATTTGAAATTTAATAACCTCATGTTAAGCTGAATTTGTTCTTTCAATTCTAAATTTAATTTACAAATTATTTTTAGATTCTCACGTTTCACCAAATGAAATTTGTTCTAATTTAAATACAACTCAAGGATAATAGTATTTTGTTTAGTAATTTAGTACCTTTTCTCATATTTATTGAATTGATACTTACGTTTTATAAATTGTGATATTTTCCATTTTCGTCTTCTATGTTCATTTGATCTCCGTCCTAATTTTGTATTTCTTTGTAATATTGGTACAATTTGGATAGTATTTTTTCTTTTATAATTTTCTTTTATTATTTCTTACCCTTTTGTTATAGTTCTTTGTTTCTGATTTTGATTATTATATCTTCTTATAAAATTGTTTTAATTATAGTTATTTCTACGTTGTTTTTTTCATCAAGTTTCCATTCGTTTTTTTCTTTCTGTATCTTCTATTTGTAAACATTCTGAATCTTCTATTTGTAAACTTTCTGAAATATAAAAAGAAAGTTAAGAAAACTAAAAGTAGGATAATAAAGAACACAATGAAAAAGCAGGGCGCACATTTGTCATCATGTCTTATATAAAAAAATTATGTAAATTTATAAATAAATACACAAGGGAGTTTTTAAATTTGTGCAAGAAAAATTTATGAGTGGTTTTTTTTATAAAAAAATGTCTCGGCTCAAAACCTAAAAATATAACAACCCCAAAAAACGGAATTAAAATTGATTTTTTAATTTTTTTTTTTCAATTTTGAGTATTATATACAGTCATAAAGAGATAATTTGGGATAAGGAAGTGAATTTAATAATCCTTATATTTTATCTTTTCAGATCTTTTTTATGGGGTTAAATTTTGTAATTTAAAAATATTTTTCGAAATTCCTGTTTTATTTATTATCTCCAGTTTTTTTCCATAGGACTAATAGATTTAGATTAAAATAAAAACAAAATACAATAGCATTGTTTTTAATGTTTATTAAGAGAAGCAACTTGCCAAAAAATTTAGAGACTAAAGAAGATAAGTTATAATAAATGTTATCACAATATGATAATACTGAAAAAATGCCCTAATTACATTTTAATAAAATTTTACATTAACTCGACTTTCAGGAGTGATAAAGGGAAAGATCCATCATAATTTTTAACAAGGAACCTCCTACTGCATTTTTTGGCACGAATTTAGAAAATTCTATATATAAAAATCTTGCAAATAAATAAAAATCATATAAACACCTATAAATAACGATAACCATCAAAACAATAACATTTCTTTTAATATACATACACTAGTAACATTATTTTTATTTTATAAGTACCATTAACATGCCATTGTAAGTGGGACATGCTTCTTCCGGAACATATAATCAAGAAAACGGATATTTTAAGAATATCGTCGAAATCGTCGAGTTATTTTTAGATTTCTCATGTTTATTTACGGCACGGCTTGCATTCAAAATTACTATTATCACCTTGAACAGAGTCTTCAGGATTATCACACATTTAATCTGTAGCAGAAACTAATGGGAGGTTAGTAACAAAAAATGTACTAATACAAATTCTAGAAAGTGCAAGTAAAAATTGAAATAGATTTCATAAAAATAATTCAAAAATTTAAATAATATAAATATGAAATGCTGGATAAAAATATTATAAAATTTGAAATAAAGTGCAATTTCTTTGGGCAGTTCTCTTATGTCATGCAGCGAACTACAAAAATGTCGGTGCTGAAGATATTTCAAGCCAAACCGGCCGAACTCCATTTCTTTCTTTTGCAATTCCAGTTTAGCTTCATAGTACGGGTATCGTCTTCTGTAAATATATAGCTGAAATACCGGTTTTTTTTATTAATGAAAGTTAGATGGCGATTTAATTTGCATATTTCCATGCAGCCCCGAGATCGCCGATCATAAACATGAAAATTTAAGGGACTGCCCACGTGTTCCGATCACTTCTTCAAAAATAGCTTTCAAATTCTTCTTCGCGAGTCTAAAAATATCGAGAGAAGACACGAGCGTGATTAAAACGGCATTCTTCAAATTCATACAGGGTCAAACCAAAGTTCCTCACTGAAAAACAAACAAAAATAAGAGTTTTTTTGGAATCGATTAGTTGTACGACAAGACTAAATTGGGTCATTTAACCCAAAGAGTATTACAGTTTGTTCACATTTGTTAATCCGTTTTTCTGATATTTTTTAGTCTGCTTAAAAAACAATATGAATAACCCTCGTATGTGTGGAATGTAAACATGTAGGTGTACAAAATTTTTTTATCAATATTTCCATTGTACTACTTTAACCATCATAATATTAAATATAATATTTAATTAACAGAAGATGAAACCTTTTGTAAACTGTCTAGCACGCAAAATGTTATAGAAATTAAATATTAGATTTAAAAATTTTCCAAAGGTTTTATACTGTTTTATCGTCCTTGTAAAAACACAAAGATATTCCTTGCATAAATGGTATTAAGAAAATTAGGTTAATCATCGTTCTGACATAAGTAGTAGCAAATATTTGTTAATCATTAGACAGAAATTAAGATTTTTATCACTCCACCAATAAAATGATTAAAACAATTTAAATCTTTTAAAAAAATGAAAAAGAGGATCAACAAATATACAGTCAAAAAATCCAAGATTAAAGCGTCTCAAGTCAAAGCACTCACATCTAAAAAAAAATATATTTAGTTGATAAAGATTATTCATTTTCTCAAATGTGGTATTGGGAATTAGAAACAATCAAAACTTCAACAACTTTACCACAATTTTGATTGTTTTTAAAATATAGTTAACGAATAGTTAGTGAGATTGAAGCCCAAATAAAATAAGAAAGAAAAATAAAATGATAGGTTAGGTTAGGTTAGATTACATTAGGTTAAGTTAGGTTAGTTAGGATAGATATGGTTAAATATATACAGAGGGTGGCCAAACTATTAGAAACACTTATTTTAGAATTTTTTTTGGAGATATATTTAAATGGAACGCCTATATAGGCAACGGGTCTTACAAGAATTTATTGTGCGAGCACACTTTAAGAGAAAGATGCTCATATCTGCAGCAAAAACCGTTAAACTGGCTGATTCCTACTCAATAAGTTTATAAGTTTTATGTAATAGTGGGTATTCAATGATCTAAGGCATCGTAATAGTTGCAATAGTTACTCTAGTTTTAAATAAATTTATAGCGTACAAATAGTTTAACAAGTGTCTGGTTTTGTAGTAGTTTCAACTCAAGACACAAAATATAAGTAGATCTCAATTGAAAACAAATAGATACACATTTATCAGATTCCAAAAACCACGGGCACGTAATAACAGATGACCATGTAATTCTCCCTCATATTCGTATCATTTAATTGTTAAAAATTTTCAGATTTCTTGTTTCTCATACGACCCAATACTCTAAATTCTAAACCATAAATCGACATTTGCCCGGAAACGTTCTGGAGAGATAAATCACAAACACTGCTTAGAGAAAAGAGTGAAAAATCCTTTAAGCATGACATAGTCTAAAATTTTAGATAAAAGCACTGGTCTTTAAATTGTTGAGGGAACCATGCACCAAGACCAATATATCAAGGTATTGAGGAACAAATTATTTCTTTAAATGATAAAAATTTTATGTTTATGTATGATGTTTTGCTGTAGCCTGGAAACTTGCCAGATCTCAACAAAAAAAATTAAAGAAAATGTTTTAAAGTGTACAGAAAGCATGCTTCGTCAGATTCAAGAGGTCATTGACGCGAAGGTTGATGTGATAAAATATTTAAAAAACTACTTATTATAATTAACTATAATTTGTTTTTATTTGCATATCTATGATGTTGTAAAAGTTTATATTATACATAAAAAAGTAAGTAAATAGTTTTTTAATACCGAGTGTTAGATTATATTTTCCTTGTTTTAATAACTATATACTTTTCAATATAAAAACCGTCAGTTATAGAGCACTGATACAATGTCAGTTTGTCCAACAGTACAATGTTAGTTTAATACGGGTTTCATGGGCCTACATATTTTTAGTGTTATTTAATGTAAAGTATGAATTAGTTAACAGTAAATGTACAATATTTTGTCGATAAAGTTTATAAAGGAAGTATTGAAATAGTAATAATTGTATACAAATAATCATGTCTATATTTTTTCTTATTTTCAGAAAAAAATCGAATAGTTGGTAGTACTAGTACCTTAATCAAATTCTTTGATTTTGTCGCAATTATTGTAACAACATCTAAGAACCATTTAGTAAATGGATTATAATAACTTTTTATGTGAGATATGATAGAGAAAATACTTGTATTTGAATTTAAAACAGGCCAATTTTAATAAACTTCCTTTATAATTCTTACATAATATTAGTATGGTTGGGTTAAAATTTGTGAAAAAATAAAAAAATTCGGAGAATAACATATACAAAAATTTATAATCTTTTAGAAAAAATCAAAACTTCAATACCACAATTTTGTGGTAAAGATATTGAAGTTTTGATTGTTTCTAATACCAAATACCACATTTGAGAAAATGGATAATTATTTATCAACTTATAATCTTTTAAATTATACGTATTGAAAATATTCACTATTCTTTCATTACAAACTATAATTTTTTGAAACATAGAAGAACCTTTTTTTGACATATTCTAACCATATTTGACAAAAATGGGTTATTTAAATTAAAATAAAAACAATTTTGGAAACAATTTTGTGTAAGTGACCATTAGGATGACAAAATAAAATATTTCAGCAAAAAAATTATCTCAACTCTAAAAGTAATAAAATATGACTCACCCCGTACCTAAAAAACAGAAATAGTTTTGTTCGCACTTCGAAACACAAAACCTTTACAAAACAAAAATGTTCGTTTACATTCAAGTTGGTTTATGTAATGTTTGACCTTAACCGTTATTAAACTGGAGGTTGAAGCCTTTGGTTTGTCCACAGTTTATCATCAATTCCTGATGATGTTACAACAATTAACAAAACGTTTATCGAATAGTGACAAGTATAATTTTTTCGACTAACGATATAATTCAACAACATTCAATTTGGTAACATAATAGGTTAAAATAGGTTAGTCGTAATAATGTTATTTTTGTATTTATAACTATTTTTTTATGAATAATAAATACTAATTTTAAGCCAAGAAAAGATTTACAATTTTCGATGCAACTAGTAGACTATCACATCTAATTCATTAAATAAATAAAACAATATTTGTCACTAGTTATTATAATTCTAATAAAAATAGAATAAATTACATTAAATTAATTTAATTTGTGTTAGTCATTATATCAGTTCTTAAACCTGTTAATTATTACGTATTTGTCAATATTTCTGTAGTTGCGAAACTGTTTTTTATTTGTGGACCTGATCACAGGATAATTATTTTTATAAATGCTCTGATTGTGAAGTTTGCGTGCAGCATTCTTTCAAGGGTACCACAGAATCACAAGGATGCCATAGTACATTCTACATTTAATCTGATTTGAACATATATTAACAAAATGGGGCCTTTCACTACGAGGACGGAACGAAAAGTTTCCGGTTCAAAATATTCGTTTGTTATTATTCCTAAGCCATATATTTTATTCCATCCTCGTTTTATGAACTCGCGCCGATCCTGTAGAATTATTTCTAATCGTTTTTCACGACAATTAGCGCAAAAACTCAAATAATCGCGTTTGGAGCTTGCTTGTTGTTGGTTTTCTTCTTGTAGGATTTTTTTTGTTTCAAAGAGTCGATGTTGTATCTGAAAATGGATCTCTAAAAATAACTCAAACAAAGTGTAACCGGTTTTGCAAAATAGTTATTTCCTTTACTGCCTCTAATGGTTACTTTAATGATATTTGTGCTTGATGTAGACAAACAAGGTAGTTTTATAGGCCTGTTGACTTCTTTCTATTTATACGTCTCATCTCAGACGTTGACGAGCATGTTTAACCGTTACAAAATCTTGGGAACTAATACAAATTGTATATAAATAATGCTTTTGAGTGACAAATATAGATTTCTTAACAAAAAGTAGTCCAATACGTATGCTTGAAACCGTATCGACAAGATTGATTCTCATGGTTATTGCCAATGCGCTTTTTATAAAAAAAAAAACAACCTGTGTATAGGAATACTAATTATTACCTCTGTTTCTTAGATGCAGTTGATATTAAAATTTGCTATAGACAAGTATTTTCCATCAAAATAAACTATCGAAAAACCATAAAACGGAAGTTGTATTTTTTGGTTTTGTTCTTTTTCTTCCGCTCCTAATTAGTCCTAACTAATCCTTTCTATCGTAGAAATCGTAAGTAAAAGACTGTTTAAAATTGCGCTATTTGTTTTTCTCTACCTCATTTTACCTCTTCTCCTCTACCTCATTTTAGATGTATTGGCCAATTTTTCTTTAATTTTTTTTCTATTGATCAATGGTGGGAATAAACGATTAGAGCAGTAAAAAATAGCATCTACTATCGATACACCAAATCAAAGAATCCATGCTTCAAGTATGAAATTATAATGCTATATGCTGTGAAATTTTTTTCCATGCCATATTAAGAATTCAGAAGATATGCTGACCAATATAAAATTCCGCAACATCCCCTATCAAATTCAGAGGGAACTTGCGCATTTAGTTTTAGTAAAAAACACAAATCGTTACCGTATCGTGCTTAGTAGCTGAATCGTATGCTTCTGCTTATTCCCAAGTGTTTCTACCATTAAGTGTAAAGCAGCATTATTTTCTTTTCTTTATTTTTTCTTGCATTTCTTTCGGCGACCTCTTCTTACTGTCTTAATGTTTTGCCATTTGATTCCTTTTTTATTGCGCTTAGGCATGTTTTTCTTGATCTTCCCCTTTTATTATTTCCAATACTTTTTCTTCAAACAGTCTTCTAGATACTTTTTTATTTAGCATTCCATATGTCCATACCACCTTAGTTGGCTTTCTGTTATTTGGTCACATAAGGGATTTATTTTCAGATATTGTCTATGTATTTCTAATTATGTCTCTTCTTGTTTTCTTTTCTATTTTCCTCAGAAATCTAATTTTTAGATCATTTATTCTATTTTTAATTTTTTGACGACTTGTGATTTTATGTTCTTTCGTGTTTCTTTTCTTCCCAAAAAAAAATATTTTTGGCTTTAAATATTTGTAGCTTTTCACTTGTTGAATTTATTGAGTATTTTGTTTGTTAGCTTTTCTATTAGTATTTTGCACTATTTATTTCCATGTTTAATTTCCTTAGTTCATTATTTCTAGTTTATATTGTGTTTAATTCTCTAGTTTTGATTGTTATTTGTTACTAGCTTCTCTGTGTATAAAAAATAAGGTCTTGTATACTTTTCTCTTTTCTAAATCCACATTGTGTATCTTCTATTGTTCTCTCTAATATCTTTCTAATTATATCTTCCAATATTCTAGCAAGTATTTTTCTAATGTTCAATCCATTTCTAGAGTTTTTTCTCTAGTATCTTACTCATGAAGTTAGTTAGTTCCCTTATTCGTTTATTGTCTGTGAGGTCTATAAAATATTTTCTCCATCTCTCCATAATTTCTTTTAAGTTTTCCTACTTCTTTTCCTTCTTTTGGCTAAAAATTATATGCAGTATACTGTACTTTCTATTCTCTTATTTTGGGTTTTCCTACTCTCCTCTTTTAAATGATATTTATGTAAACGTATTCAGTGTATGAATATTGTTTTTTGTGAAAGTTGTCTTGTAAATCAGCAAGGGTATTTAGTATACAAATTTTAATAAATAAATGACCATCATCCCACCGATAAACAAACAAGGAAAAGCAAAAACGCTACAGAAAGATAATAAAATCCACCAACTTCGTTACAAATGATCCATTAAATAATATAAAGATATTACGCAACGCTGAAGGCTTTCCACCTAGCACGAAACTATATGTAGAAATAATAATGGATCTTTTAGAATATGCTTTAACGAAAAAGATATTTTGTATCGACAAACGGACACATGATGGAAGAACAACTTACTGACTGGAGAATGCAAATTTTTGGTAAAAACAACATTTCTATTAAAACTAATTGCATGTTGTAACAAAAAGCATTATAGGCGTCTGTAATTATTCTATAATTAGCTTCTAATATGACTTCTAGGCTGTTTCTTTTCGCATATTTATATAGGTTTGAAGGTAATTGCATTAATAATGAATGGAATTATTATCGATTATGATGTTCTGACTGGGAGACTAATTTAATTTACATACATTTACATTAAATCAAGCTACTATTATTTACTATATTACTTTGTGTTACTCATCATTAACTTTGGCTTGTAAATAACATAAATTATCGCTTTGTTTTTAGACGTCTCATTTTAATTTTTTATAATTGACCGATCGGTGTTTTGACCAAAGCTTCATAAGGATCTATCGTGTCAATCGTGACTTTCAAATCAGATGATTATTCAATTAAGTGTAAATAATAAGTTAACTTCAAATATTTTGTTATATTCGATTCTGTACGTAACACTTTATATTGTTGTCTTAATTTTATCCACAATTTTCTACTTTTAAAACTTAATTTATGTGGAATAAAGTGAATGGAACCAAAATTAATAATTAAAATAAATAAATATTGCGAATTTTACCTCAATAAGTTTTAATTCATAATTTAAGCCATAAATAATGAACTAAAAGAAATGCAAATCAAAAAGAATCAAAAATTTTTCTCCTTACTCCTCTAAAACAGCGCCTTTTAATTAATTAATTAATCTACGTTTAAATTTTTTTACTTGAAAAAATACTTTTACCAAAATGTAATTCTTTTTTATTTATTATAAAATTGAAAGTTATTTTATACAATTGTAGAAATAAATAAAATAGATTTACATTTTATACATTTAACCAAACAAACTTGGGCAATGAAGGATTTTAAAGTACTACAGTTAATTTTATCTTTATTTATTTAAAGAATAAATATTACTTCGGTTTCAAATTACGAAAATTAATTCATTTCTTCTATATAATAAATAAATAAATAATTAGTCGGCATTATTTTGTAAATTTATTTTGTGACGGCACTGGTTAAAATAGTTTTTGGATATTTTTTCGAGTTGTTTAACGTAAATGACGCGTTAATTTTATCAAATTTCGAAATTGCTAATTAGAATGAACAAATTAGTTATCTGATAATATTTTTTTAAATAAAATATTTACAGAAATATTCATATTTATGTAATATTAATAATATTTTAATTAGTATTGCGATAAAATTGCAGACTTTTATTTGCAGAAAGATCTACTAAATTCAACATTAATATTAGGAAAGTATTGTTACTTTTCGTTTTTCAGTTGGGTATTTTATTTTAAATTCAAATTAATAAATATCACTTTAATATTCACATTTATATATGAGGTTTTAGGAAATAGTTTATTTAAACATGGAAATAGAAGCCAGTTAATAAGAAAACATGGAGAAAGATGACACAACCATGGACTTTTTTGGCCCGTAGTGCTGATATAAATATTAATTGACATTTGAGACTATAAAAATAAAAAAAATTAATTATACTTGAATTTCCACAGTATTAAATAAAGTATACCACCTCAATTTACAAATACAAGTAATATTAAAGAAATTTAAGCAACTGACTCGGAAATAACTCACAGTCTAATAATTTCTTTTACGAAAAATGAAAAATTTGCAATTTGATTAAAAATGTAAAACCTGTCAACATTAATAGTGATATTTCAACTTTAAAAATTGTAAATAGTAAAATTATATGTAATAATTTAACAGTTATAAAATGAGATAAAGGTAGTACGTCATTTTAAATACAAATAATTAAAAATCTAAAGTAAATGAATTTATTGAACCAAGTAACTTAAAAATTCTCTGTAAAGATGCAACTAAAAGATCTTCAGATAATCTGAGTGAACTATTTAATGAAACAAATGTCCTTTTTAATGACTATCATAAAAAACATATAATTCAAAAAATCCTCAAGTTCTAAAATTATATGGTATAAATAAATTACATAAAGATACAAAACCAATTAAGCCTGTAATTTCTTATGTCAATAACCCAAATACAAAATTAACACAACAAAATATTCAGTAAAATACTCTTTAGATTTAATATATAAACTAAATACACATAAATTAAACGAAAATATAAAATTAGTTTCACGTGACGTTAGTAATATATTTTCAAAAATTCCTGCATGTCAATGTATACCATTATAGCTAAATTCTTAGAAAGAAAAACATGAAACAAAATGAAAACAAATGGGTAGTCCTATATCGTCAATTTTGGCAAATGTATTATTTTGGTATAGATATGTTGATGATATTTTGGCTGGTTTAAGTGATAGACAATTAGATGTTTTCTTTCATTTTATTAACCATTTACATCCAAAAATAAAATTTACCGTTGACAGTGAAGAGAACAGTTCTATAAATTTCTTACTTTTAAATATCAAAAGAGTGGACTGTAAAATACTATGGAAAGTCAGATAAGTATAATTTATCTTTTTATATTCATTATGGATGAACCCCTCAAAATAAGAGTTGAAACAATTAATTTAATTAGAGGCTATGACAGAAAAAACATAAAATCTATACCTACTTATTTGAATTTTTCAATATTATCAAATTTTAATCAGAAAAACCAACAATCTCACTTTTATATTTATTATAATAATAAATAAAATAATGCAAATTAGCAATTCTCTCTTATATTTAGTTAATAAATCATATACATATTGTAATTTATTTAAATAATGGTGCATTGTGCCTTCCACACAAATGATTTTATCATAAATGCAGAATAATGATAATATGATGAGTTACACAAATTAAATGAGCAAGCTCGAATTATAAATAAGGAGACTTGCGGCAAATTATCATTATTTTTATTTTATTTATAACTTCTAATGAATTTGACTATGTGCCAAATGCTATCTCCCAGATGAACCAACTGTACCCGTCAATCCAAATTTAATCTTTACTACTATATAATTAATCCGATATAACGTGTTAAAGTCTGATTTTAATTAAATTTAATTGAAAAAACCTTCCTTTATATTAAATGCGTCATGTTTCTGAATAATATTACTAAATTATTTTTAGTTTTAATATTTTAAATAATGTGAAAACCCAATAAAACTTAATATTAACTACAGCTTTAATTGTATGTCGGTGAACATTTGCAAATTTAATTTAACATTGCCATTAAAGTTAACACAGTAATTTATTTACAAAAATATTAATGTTTAAATAAATTTAAATAATTTCGTAAAAAGTATTTATTTTAATTTATGAATCTTGTTACATGTAACTAATATCTTTGCATTTTTTGCAAAAACATACATGTTCAATCATGACACAAACAAGTGTTGCTGAGTCACCGTTTATAAAGAAAATCCTTTCTTGAATTTAAATCATTTAATATAAATATTAATGTACCCTATCAGTATTCTAGAAATAATAATAAATATAACAAACCCATAAATATAAGGAAATTTATTCAGGAATGATAAAATTTACAACACGTAAACGACAAACTGCGAAATTGACTCCAAAACACTTACAAGCAAATTTTAATTAATCACAACAGATGGAATTGAAATGAAAAGGGATGAACGAAATCAAGAACCGTAACAACCGTCTTAAATGGAGCAACTCACCTCATTAGTTAACCCCATCTTGTTTCATGCAAAATTATGTAACTCTTAAAAATCATTGTAGTTTCCTACGTTTATAATAAATCTGGTCAGTCTAATAAAGAAATGGTTAATTACTAAGCATTTTCCTTCTTTGGGTAAATAGATAATTTAATATTTCACTTCTAAAACCATCTTGATTTTTCTAAGTAGACAGAACTGGTTTCCTCAGAACTCTTAGAATAGACTAAAATAATGAAGCTTTATATCGCTTTTTTACTTATTGCACAAAAACTTCATAAATAAGTTTTCTGAACATTTGTGTTTTTAAAATTTTCGTTTGTTGGTGCAATTAAGACGCCCCACTTGATCATGTTTCTTGAGAGTGTTGTGGTTCAATTCTATTGAAGATAAACATGCCCAGTTTGATTTTATATTAGTGCTGTTCTGTCAACTGTTATTTTAGCAGTTCTTTTTGTTGCTTGTTGCTACTGAGATCAATTCAACATGGACCACGACGTTCACAAACAATTTATCTCGAAAATATCGAAAAGTAAGTACATCTGCTTGAGTCTTTCGCTTTCTATTTTTGTTCCAACAAACATTCCTTGGATTTATTTGGGATTAAGAACTATTTTTCCATTACTGTGTAAACGAAATAAGGAGATTTGCCAAAAGTCTCAACATGATTGAAAAATAATATTTTCTCTTGTAAACAATTTCAATAAATTTATTAATGTTTTAGTCACTATGTGACAATAACTTCTATTGCTATTTTACTTTATTTTTTTTTAATTCGCGTAAAATAAATTTTTAATTTATATTACATGGAAACCGAATTTTCCTTTCAGACCCAGCTATAAAAAAATTTCCCTTTTCTTCTCTTCTTTTGAAATTCGGCGATTAAGCCGCAGCCAGTCATTTAACCTAATATCATTTGGTCCTTATTGACTTTCTGTCATGCATTGCCATATCTTTTTAACTTCCATAATTATTTTTTCTACCCCATTTCATTTCACAGCAGAGAAAATCTCAAACATTACGTTACTGCCGAAAAATAATAAATACTTCAATTTCAGGAAAAATGTATAAATTATATATTTGAAATTAAATATTTGCATATAGAATTTTTACTACAAAACCCGATAAATATTAAAAAAAAAACGTGATTATTTGTATTCATTAATTTCAATAATACATGTAAAAATCTTTTTATTCAGAAAATATAGTAAATTTGCTTTTGATTAACCCATACATTAAATATCTCTCGAAATATATACGTCCATGAAACCCATATTAAAGTGAAGTTGAACTGTTGGTCCAACTGCTTATGTTGTTATTGGCACATTATAATTTATTATAATTTATGTATTTTATTAGATTAGAGCATCGACCATATTAACATAAAAATTTTCATGCTGAAAATATTTGTCAATAAATAAGTGTTGTTAGTTGATCTTTCATAATAATTGATAAATCGGTTTTTGTAGTAAAAATTCTATACAGGAATAGAATGATCTCAAAAATATTGAGACATGCTGCATAGTACGAAAAAGCTAAATAAAATCGTATACAATATGATTTTATTTTCAACAAGTTTCACTCTCTTTTGCCTTAGCTCATATTAATATTTTAGTGAAGATTTTTTTGACGTCATTCTGGTTACTGAGAAAATTATTTTAGCAAAATGGCAGCAGACTTTTTGTAAATTTTGAAATTCTTGGATATTTTTTTAAATTAAAAACAACATGAATCTCCCAAATTATTGATTGATAATGATGTTCTTATATTTTGTTTCTTTAAGAACAGTATATATTTTTTTACGCCCAAATTGATTGTTTTACATTAATTGTATTTTTAAATTGCTTTTGTGTGCGCCTATGTGAATATAAAAACATTGTTAAATTATGTAAGATGTTTATACTTTCTGATAAAATTAGCTAATTATTTTATCGAAAAATATAAACATCAAAAAATGAAAATCATTCATCATTAAAATAATTATTACTATTGATTATAATGTTAATGTACGATATAAGACAGAAAGATGTGATACGGTTTGCCTATTGAAATTTTAATTTAAAATTAAAGGTTAAAATGAAATACCTAAAAAACCAAAAAGAAAGTTGTATCTAACTAAAAATTTGCCATGCAATAATAACAATAAAATAATTTAACTCATTTTTTATTCAATAGAAATTGAATGCAAAATTATCAAATGCAATCTCTTATTTTTATTTGCCATGAAAAAGCAATAATAATAAAAAATAATTTATAATTAAATAGATAGACAATAAAGATCTGAGTTATACTTTTATTTTATTTTCGTTATGCTGATTTCATTATACATATTTTTTAATATAAAAAAATTAACTCATTTTTGTAGCAGTACGAAAAGTAGCTACTTCCGCACTAAAGCGAACAGTATCCCTCAGATATCTGATATATACTTTCAAATCTTTTATACTTTAGGGAATTAATGAAGCAAAATCTTCGATCAGACAGGAATTTTTGAAAGGAGATACTTTGGGATAAACAATCTTATTGTCAACAGCATTCGAATTTTTCCAATAGTAAGTCTTGTGTTGATGCAAGTTATTATTAACAGCAAAAAAAGAACTTTTAACAATGCTTGGTTAGTTTGATTTGTTTGTTTGTAACAACTAATCACTTCAAGGCATGTAACTGATGAAATTGAAATAATTAATAGATTTTGGAAAAGTTTTATAAATAATAATAACTAAAATGTTAGTTAATATTCCAGCAAATTTTCCTAGAGTGGTGTTAGTACTTAATTAATTAGATACCAAAATAATTCCATGTTTTCGTGTAAGCACGCAATTAACGATATTAATAAAAGAGTATGACACACTTTTTGAAGATCAATGGGTAATAGTAAGTGAGAGTGAAAAAATAGTTGTAAGTATCTACGGTATATTTGCAATAGAGATGGATTGAATGTGGATTTTTAGACGCATTTTTCATTTATTTATTTTTTATTTCATCTAAAAGTCATTTTACCGTTAGGTGTAGGTCTGACAATTTAATTAATTTTTAATTCCCATGTGTTCCTGTATTGTGCTAAGTTTCTAATCTCATTCCAATATATCGTTCTGTTCCCCCAAGTCAATCTTGCATATCAAACTTTGTTTTTTTATCGATTTTTTTATATTCTTTTTGACAGTCTTTCCTCCTTCATATTGTGTATGTGATCTATTTTTAGATTCCCTTCAATTATTATATCCAAATAGTTTTAGTTTTGACTTGCTCTACTTTCTTTTGGTGTGTTCTTCTTGTGTTTTGATTTCGATATTTTCTTTTCCAACTCTTCGTTGTATGTTTCAAATTGTATTGTAACTTTTCTTCAGAATCTTCTATCAGCATGAACAGTAATTTTTTTCTAAAACACATATTTGCATTTTTATATTTTTCTTTGCACGTCTTTATAACATTATCAACAACTATTAAAAATAACAGCGGATTCAAGACGCATAGTAATGATTTTTTATTATGACATTTGTACTTACACTTTTGGATAAAATTACCATAACAGCATTTTCATTATTACTTTTATTCCTGCAAAGTTTTAAATCGTAGTTCCTAAGTGAAATTATAAATAAATGATTTGAAATAATGTTTTACATAAATAAACATAAATAAAAAAAGTAAAAAAAAAATGAAATCGAATTTTAATCTGAATTTGAATTCAATTCAATTCTCAATTTGTCTAGTGACGTTATCGACCAAGTTCTGAATCGTTTCTGGGGAAAGATTCTCCACATTGACAAGAACGACTCGTCTCAGTTCTCTAAGCTTCGTAGCAGCAAGTATGCTATCGCATAGACGCTCTATAGGGTTCATATCTGGACTTCTTGGTGGCCAATTCATATCTGAAGTATTCACGAATTAAAGGTAGTCCGGTTCCTCTTTAGCAACAATCGAAAAATGGGATTTTTAGAGAAATAATGAATTAAGACTTATATTTTTTGGAAAACAAATCTCACTTCCTTTCCTTGTAAAGAAAGGAAAGGAAGAGGACAGTTAAAGGTTTAATTATTGTGAAATAAAAAACGTCGCACTTGTCAGTTCTTAGCGCACAGTGAGCACATAAACATGCGTTCAATAATAAAGTCTCTTGCCAAGTGCGTGCTATGATTCGATTTCTTCATCTTGAGGTGTGCAAAATCTACGAATGGAAATTCAAAAGAAACGAAGAGGAATGTTGTCTTTAAAGATTGTCTTTTTCATGAAAATGCTCGGCCGCGCACTACAGCTGCAAGAAAATAATCCTTCAGCGTTTTCGTTGGAAAGTGTTTAATCACCCACTAAACAGCCCGGACTTCGCTCCCTCTGGTTTTCGCAAATATGTAGAGAAATAAGTAGAAGGTGTTGCTTAATGTTGCAAATAAAACATTTTTGATTTTCACTTTAATTGTTGAATTTTTGAATCGTTTTGTCCAAGAGTATACTGTACTCAAAAATGAATTAATTAAGACAGATGATTCATCATATCTTGTTTAATTGGCTGTAATCAAAGTACATCTGAATAAATTTGCATAAGCGACAACTCCAAGAAATAATTTATAAATATTAAATAATAATAGTATTTTACTTTGTAGCGAAATAAATAAAATATCGTGTTTAAAATAAGCATTCGTGATTTATCTGAGAAAAAATAAATTTATTGGAAAACAATAATTATAATCAATGAAAAAAAGAAATAAAATTAATACAAATTATAACTATGAATTTAAAATTCCATATTTAATAGATTTTAATCCATAAAATGTATGGAAAACAATTGTAAAAACTTATATCTAATCAAATTTACGCAAACAATTTTGTATTTTTTCATGTATTTTGACGATTTCATTTATTTCGCCATTCGCTTTTTGTTAAGTTAGGTAATCATAATATCTATCATCTTTTCAGCGAATGATTTTACAGCTTTTATCAATTATATAAAGTTGCACAACTAAAATTAAATATTTGTTATTAAATGGAACTTTTTTTTTGCTTCCTCGCTCACTGTTATGTTAATTAATTCAACTAAAAATCTTTTCATTATCTATAAGTAAAATATTAAATTAGTTCACATACACTACTCTACCAAACAATAAAAAAAATAAATGTTTATTTTGTCAGAAAAAATTTTCATTATATTAAAAATAATTTTCATATTAAAACTAGATGTGTGAAAATGAAAATTACGATTATTGTTAATTAAATTAATTGATGTTTTATTAATTTTAGTATAAGCTATAAATGAAGTAGTGATATTAAATATTTTTATTGGAATATATTTTTTAAATTTTGTTTTTAGTTATTTAAATAATAATACTGTAGTTGCAGTTATTACTAATCAATAATTCATTTTCGGTATTGAGATTATTTTCAAGTATGTTTCTTTTTACAAATTTCGTGGGCTTAATATACAGTGTGTCTACTTAAGTTGGAACCAAATGGAAAACTTTTTTATTATTGGTTTTTTGAAAAAAAGTTATTCTTTGTAATAAAAATCTGCATGACCTAGAATCCAAAATAAGATAATCAGATCATTTTTTTGTAGTCGTATACGAGGTACGTCAAAAATATATATTTTACTCAAGAATAAAGAATACCTTCATTTTTGATAAAAATGAAAAGTATTCAAAATTTTCAAACTAAATGGATGTAATTGCATATCTAAATGTACTTTTAAATTTTGATTAATTTTTCGATTTTATTCTTAACAAAAATTTATATTTTTTGACACACCTCTTATACGGCTGCCAAAATAATGATATCTGATCTTATTTTGTGGTTTAGGCCATGCTTTTTATAAACAATAACGTTTTTTCAAAAAACCAATAATAACATTTTTTTCCATATTGTTTCATCTTAAGTTGATACACTGCGTGAGCAATGCCCGAAAAATAAATATAAATTTCACACGAAATTATTTCGAGACCTACATGATGTGATTTACATCCTAATTAGAATTATTCAATTTTATTTTTTTTATTTGCCAATTTCTATACTGAAAAAACCAGAAATATTGAGTCCTACAAGTTTGCTTCGTGGTTTCCACTTTCTGAAACCATAACCTTCTATTTCCGATTCTAAATAAATTTGCTTTGTACCAAAGTCAATGTGATCTTCCGTAACCATGTACATCCAAATAAATTTTGTTGGGCAGTGTATTTTCTGAAGAATGTTAACAAAACAGTAAACGAATATACTGGATTCTTATTTGACACAGACGATTAATTTAATATTTGCTCCTTATCATCCCGATAGTTTTTGTTTTAAGATTAACTTCTAAATATTTGCTCTGGTAAAAGCGAGTGATTTAAATAAGCGTTCGCACCAAAAAATGGCATTCGTTGTAACGAAATTAGTTCTTAGTGTGTGGTCACTAAATTGTCGCTATCAGCAGTTGGGTGCATTCCTAACATAGAAAGGTAATTTATTTTTCAAAACAAATAGATATGGTTTAATAGATACTTCGGTATGTTATCATCTGTGGTAAGAATACAGGGTGTTTTAAGAAAATTTACTCTTTGGCTTACTTCAATATAAGTTTAGACCTAAGGTGGTGGATTTTATCTTTTATTTTTCATACAAATATTGTCGATAGTCTTTTAATAATTTTGTAACATTTAAGAAACAGATCTAGCTATTTATTTCTATGGTTTACTGAAAAAACTTTAATTCTAGATATTTCTCTGCGTCACATTTTTTAAATAATGAACTACATTGAATATTTTAAATTATTGTTAATGCTTAAATAGTTTAATTATTATTCAGATATTTTCTTATCTAGAATGTATATTGCGTTTACACAATGACCTATAATTTACTCAATATATGAAAAAACTGTAACGTTTAATTATTTTAATAATAAGGGTAAGAATAGATAAATTAAATGATATCTACTATCACTTAAATGGTGTAATTACCCCCTAAACACACAGATAATACATGTTTGATAACTAACTAAAATTTGTTTGGTAATTATATGCTGCCAGAATTAATTTTTTTGAATATTCCTCATGTTGTCCTCATCTTCAGAAATTAACCCAATTGAAGTTTGCTTTAATATTTGTACTCTCCATGATTGCTTAAAATCGAGTTGTTAATAGTCGAGAAATTATTCCCCAGTTTAATCCGTCTTCTATTGAACTCTCGATAAATTAATAACTTATAATTTCCAATATCGTTATTGATAAACCTATTTCAGTGCTCACAGAGTTGTTCCAATTATATATCAAAAACCTTTAAACTTAAAAGGAACTTTATGAATTGAAAAACAAAAATGTACCCAATAAAATGAGATAATTTCTTCATCCGACTGAGAAATTTCTGCTGTTTACTGAACATTTTTTCTGAGTTTGTAACGTTTGTTGTTCTGACAGATACTCAATGCAATTATCTTGGTCTTCCTAGCTTTAATTACTCAATATCGTCTTATGCCCAGAATATAATTCGTGCCCAAATATGTTTAAGAGAATTTACATAAAAAGATACTAAAAAACCATTTTAAAAAAACAAAAAACAGAATCTTTTATAATAAATTATCTAGCTTGAAAATATTTCAAATCGAAGAGCAAAAAGATTTTAGGTCATCAAATTCAAAATCTTAATGCATATTTAAATGAGTCCAAATTTGGAAAATACTCTATCACTTTTATTATACTTGTTAAATTTTTATTAAATATTTGTTTAATCCAAATGGCAATTGACGGTTGGTTTAATGTAACTAATCGTTTGTCTAACTAAGAAACGTTTCACTCAGTTTTGTTATAAAAAAACTGGAAATGGGTTACCCTCTGTGAATATTTATTACATAACAATTTTCGATGAATTGTAAGTTTTATAACAAAACCACAAGATGAATAATTACTAAATAATAGCATACGTTTTTTCACTTTTTTATGGATATTAGTAACTTCACCGAAGCGCATAGTCCGCATATACAAGGTCAAAAAACTATTTGAATTTAATGTACCTATTTACGTATATTTAATTGAAAATTTATCTTTTACATAGCGATTTAAAGTAAACTTAACATCCAAAAAAGTTAGCAATCGCCCCTATTTAAAAACTTAACGATAATAAAAATATACATGTTGTATTAAGTGCAAAATGTAGTCATCGTTTATTTATATGAGAACTTGTTATATTCAACGAAAATATTTTGAAATAATGTCATTATTTATTTGAATTTATAACTTTCAAAATTACGATAAGAAATAAGAATTTAAATTTCCTAAGGACATCCATATTTTACAGGTGTGCAGGTACTTATTCATAATTATGTCGAAGTTTTTATTAAAGTATTTACTAAAAAAAAAAAAACACAAAAATTCAACAAAAATATATTTAAATGATTATTCTGAAACATATTCATCCTCAACTGCAATAACTGCTTCCCTGTTTGCTTAGTAAGTTAGTTTAGGTTTGGATTTGGCTAGGTTAGTTTAGGTTAACATAGGTTAAGTTAAGTTACCTTAAGTTAGGTTAAATTAGGTCTATTCTGCGACCTAAAAAGGCGCGATTCTTAGAAAACATCCATGCCCCAGAGACGATCAATTAAAATTGACAATTACAATTAACAGTTTCGATTGATCGAGCTTCAATCATGACATTAATTCTAAAAAAAAAGTTGCTGTGTTCATATTAATAATTTTATCAATTATTTCTGGTGTTAGAGAATTGGAGAAATGATCGTCAATTTAGTAGTTCTGCGACCCAAAGCTCAAAAATATTTTGTCATTTGATTCAAATAAAGTTAAAGAAGGTTATTTCAATCACCTGCCAAAATCTAATTTCAACGAATACCAACAAAATAACCAGTTTTGGAACCATATATTTCTTCACCAACGGGAAAATCAACTTATACTATGGATAAAATGTATAACGATAAAGCTCATATTTTCTTTAACAACAAATATTATCTCCTTAATTGATACAATTAAATATGTTTTTTTTTATAACCTCGACTTCCTACTGAAATATAAATCTAGTAAATCCCAGCCATTCTACATAATATCACGGATTGTTAACTCTTTAATTACATAATTACAATTAATCACAAATTCGTATTTCAGTTGTAGGTTTAACAGTTGACAAAAACTCAACAATCGACATCATGTCTAAGGACGCGAAAAGTATGGTATGGGACTACCTGGTCTTCCTCATTTTCGTCATCGCCAGCACTTTCGTAGCAGTATATTCCAAGTTTTTTGGACCCAAAGAAAGAACGAAAGCCGATTATGTCTTCGCAGCAGGAAAGGTCTCCACTGCTGCCATGATGTTAAGTATAGCCAGAGGGACACTCGGAGTCAGATCATTTCTGGGTAAGAAAAATATCTAAGAGAAGACGATCCATCTAAATTTGTTAAAAAAACAATTTTGATATACGAGTTCCACATACTTAAATAACTCCCATTTCAGCCAAATAACTATTATTGTTCTAATATGGTTTTTAACTAGACAAATAATTGGTTATTTTTTACAGCTTTGAACAACATAATTATAAAAAATTTATCAAATTTTCTGAATGTAATTTAGAAATAAATTGTTATATTTATATAACGAAAATTGAATGCAAATTACACTACAATTAAGTTTAATAAATTAATAACGTTAAAAAAATCAATTATTCTGTTTATTATAATCATCATCATTTATTACGGAATCTAATTTTTTTACTTTATTCCGGTTTCAATTACAAAAAAATTATTACCCATATTATAGTTCGAAATGTAATTGATTCCATCAAATAAAAATAACAAAGTGTATTTCATCACGAGTGCGAACTTAAACCGCACGAGTCAAAGACGAGTACGATAATCGACTTAATTTCTGTTATATTTTTTTGAATAATTGTTGTCAATTTAAAACCCTCGGGAAAACCATGACGATACGTATATTATTTCACTAAAATTGCAGTTGGTTAGGAATATCGGACATACCAATCCATAAGTTATGGCCGAAACAATGTTTGAAATCGACATCCGACCCCAAAAACCGCACGCTACCTGTCGTCCATAAACTAAACTAACTAAAAACTTGTTTTTCCCCCAGGTTACCCTTCGGAACTATTCTACAGAGGAGCCACAATGTGGGAGACCCTCTATGGCATGGTCCTCGCCTATCCCATAGTTTGTTTTATATTCATTCCCGTGTACTTCAGTCTCGGAATAACTTCTGTTTATCAATATTTACACCTCAGGTTCGTATGCATACATGTATATATTTTGAATTAAAACCCATGTTAATTATAGTATAATATTTTATAAAAAAATATTATATTTATACTCCTATCAATATAAAGTAATTTAGAAATATAATTAAACAAGAAATAAAATTGATGAAACTGACAAGTATAACTTAATTATCATTTTGACACTTTTTTTTATAAGTTTGTTCAAAAATATTTTTTTTATTTATCTTTACTTGTTAATTAGGTAAATAGTTTAAGTATTTTGAAAATTCTATAGCAAATAGTAGTAAAATCATTTGTTAAATGTCACTTCTCGATTCTTTTATTTTATTTCAAAAAATTAATTCGAAACAAAAATAATATCGATGAAGCTAATACAACTCAATTGAATATCACCGACAGGGATTTTTTAATATAAATTTGTTTAAAAATACCGGAAAAATTTAATTGCTTTTATATTAACTTATGACAAAATAATTACATATTTTTATAGTTCTAGAGAAATTAATAGATCAATAATCGACTACTTTAATTTATTAAAAAAAAAAATTAACAAAAATAAAATCAGTCTAGTCTAACTTAATTAACTATCATTTTGACTAGATTTTAATGAAACTAAAGAAGAGTGTTTCTTTAAAAAAAGTTCAAAACACCGAAAACTTTGTTCTTTCTTCTTTTTAAGTTGCATTCTTCTGTTTTTCCTTTTATTACCTTCGGAGGATATTTTTTTAAATCTTTTTGTAACATTAAAAATTTTCTCACTTATTTGGTATTAAAAGTTTTGCGATTTTGATCATTGCTTTGACACAAATTGTTATTTTCTTAGAATATTCTTGAATTTTTTTTATCAATTTGCTCTACATGAAAAAATTTAATTCACTGAAATTAATATTGATCATCTTGATTATTTATTGATGGAGAATTATCGCTGTCCAATCATAAAAACAATTGGATTTCTCTATATCTCGACGTTTCAAACTTTATTTACTGCATTCTTCATCAGAGCCAGTGAGGCATTTCAATGAAAAAATACTGAATTACTGTAAATAACAAATTGTTTAATCGAAAAAGAACTTAATAATGCCTGGACAAAGGAAATATTTTGGAAGTATTTGAACTCCCAAAGTCAAATTTTAATACCATAAACTCAGAAAAATATGGCTTCTTTTTCGCAGAAAATAAAATTTACCGAAACGTTTTCTTCTTTTTTTTTTTTGGTGACAAAACACAAACTAATTACGATAAAAAAAAGAAATATAAAAAAAAGAGATAAAAAACAATAAGAAAATAAAGACAACTAGAGATGAACAGTTTTAAGAAAGCAAAAAGCACATTCGGAACAAAAAGAACAAATAAACATATGAACTAAAATGTTAAGGAAAAATAAATCCTAGAGAAAGTATTTAAAGACGAGAGTACAATAAAATTAGAAATATTATTTAACGAGAGTTAAGTTTCCTGTAGATAAATATTTGAAAAAGTTGTCAAAAGCAAAAAACGATTAGAAAAAAAAATTGTACGGAAATTAAGAATTAAACAAAAATATCAAGCAAACCAAAACGGTGAAGAATCAATCCTAAAAAAATTAGTAAAAACGCTTTAAACATGTATTAGTGTTGGAATTTGATGATATTAGAAAGTACAGAAGAAGAAGATCAAAGATAACAAGGAAGAAGCAAGAAAAGAAGAACAAAAAGACGCTCCTTATTTAAAATTAGAATAAAACAAGTGCTATTCTATTAACGATTATAACTACCATCTATAAAAAAAGAACTCTTTAATAGTTTTTTTATCAATATAAGTTTTTTCTCAAAATAAATTAAGGTACGTAACAAGAAAAATGAACCAGAGTAGCGAGACAATTTCATATTAACTGAATAAACTCTCATGATATGGAAAATCTCCATTTTACCAATTTTACTCGGTTTCATTTTCCTTCATAAAAGATCCTATATATCTGACTAATGCATTTATCAGTTATCTGGTAAAATCCCTCGTCAATTATTGTACAGGTTTGAAAGAATCAACGTCAAATCGAAAAAGGAAAAAAGGGTCACCTTGGAAATGTCTGACCTCTGGTGCAACTTGTATAGAGCATTCAGCATTTCTTTAAATATTTTTCGATTTTATCTCTCTCTTAAATGTCTAACATAGTTAAGTAAAACCCATTTCTCTATTTGTCTGTATCCGTCTTCCAGGTTCAAATCCCAATTCGTGAAGCGATTGGCATCGGGGACTTACATCGTCAGAGCTCTTCTCAACCAGGGTGTGACAGTTTTCACTCCTTGCGTTGCTCTTAACACTGTTATTGGAATTCCGTATTGGGCTTCCATCTCCGGCATTTCGATAGTCAGCATTATTTTCAATATACTGGTAAGTTATTGCCTCCTTTGTTTTACAGGAAGATTGACAGGTTCAAGGCGCCGCTCAGAGGCGCACCACATCCCCACAAAACAATATTGAGAATATTTTAAGTTATTGTAACTAGAATATCTTCATTATTTTGCTTTTTTTGTATTCTGAGGCACCTGGAATAAAATTAAATTTTTGCGATAAAGCATGCGTTGATTCGCTTGAATATAGTAAAATTAAAACGCAAATAAATAAATAGATGTGAGTCACTGTGTTATTATCAAATTATTTAATAAATTAAACTAACAGTAAACAATATAGTTAGTTATACGTGATATACCTTGGGTAATTATTCTAAATTTATCGATAGTAGCAGAAATATTAGAAAACCATGAATAAGAAAACTGAACAGAGATTAACTGGCACTAAACGAAAATATTTCCACATTTAAATAATTAAAGCATTTCTACACACTGAAATGAAAAACCCACCTTTTATTTTTGCTTCCTAGAATAATAGACTATTATCGAATCAACATCAAAAATAGAAACAGATAAAAAACATAAAGGTATCTAGACAAGCTGAAACAGAGAGTGACTAAAGACATAATTGAAGGAAATATATAATGAGAAAACAGAGTTTAGAACAAAAAAGTGAATATAAACATAAAAAATTTACTAAAAAAATTGGAAGTTCGGAAAAAGTCCCAGGAAATTTAAACAACCGTAAAAAGAAAAAAACCTTTAAAGGAAATTGGACCAACTTTAAAAAGAAACTTCAAAAGAAAGCTTTGGCATAACAAAAATCCAAAACCAAAAAATGAAGGAACCTAAATCAATAACGGATCGAGGAAGCTGGAAGACTAATAAAAGAGAAAAAGAAATATTGAATTACGTGAATACTAAGAGACCAAAAGATTACATAAAATACAGAGAAAAAGAAAAGAAGTTAAATAAAGCCAAAGAGGAATCACGGATAGAATTTAGGGAAAAATAACAGAAAACTGTAGAGAAAATCAGATATTATTCTATGGAGCACTAAAACAATTAAGCAAAAAGAAAGAACATAATATGAAGAATATTAGAGTTAGAAAAATAAGCAAATTAAGAAAAGAAGATCACATTATGAAAAGATGGCGAGAATATTTTAAATATTAAATATTAAATAATAGTGAATATAGATTAGAAGAGGCAAATATGAAACAGTTAATCAATACCTAGTTCAGCCAATAACCCTCATATGCACAATAGGGGTATCTACATAGGTTTTAAACGGGAAAAGCAGTATTTGCTTGATTTTTTTGCAAAGTTTTCATTCTAAGATAAACTAGAGAAAAATTAATAATCACAAATAAAGAGAGCCACATGCATTTACACGAAAAACATATGAAGAACACTAGAGAAACGAGAAAGAGACAAAGGAACGATAGAAGTATTAAAGGTAATGTAAAAAAATATCAATAAGCGGAAGACCAAGAAAAACATGGATAAACTTAATCAAAGAGGTGCCGTAAAAAAGAGATATCGAATCGGGAAACTACGTTTGATTAGATAATATGAAAAAACAAAACTATAAAAATTAATTTTAAAAAATTTAGTTTTTTTGACTAATATTCAGAATCTTTGAGCAACCTCAGACGTGCAATAATATTTTTCATATTTTTTTTAACTTTTCTGGTTAGGGGCAACTGATCCACACCAACCAAAATAATAAAAAAAAGACCATTTTCGTTCCACCCTACTCGTAAATGTTCGACAAAAAATTATACATTCTTTATGGATTAGAGTTAGATAATCACTTTGATTATATGGAAACTCTTCAACATAATACCTATTGATCCATTTTTCAAAATATTTTTTTGCAGGGAGGTTTAAAAGCTGCCATCTGGGCCGATGTAATGCAGGGTGTTACAATGATCGTGGTCAGTATGGCCATTATTTTCCAGGGCTGTTTCGAAGCCGGAGGTCCAGCCAAAGTAATTGCTATAAACAAAGAAGATGGAAGGTTGAATTTTTTTAAGTAAGTATATAGGACCTTTTTTGTTCAATTTTCTTTATTAGAATATGTTTAAAATTTAATAATTTGAAACAAGTTGAAATAATATCCAAACGGTTGTATTTTAACTTCAGCCAGTCAACAATTTACTAATATATACCGCAAAACTTGAAAGAAAAACTCCAACTGACTACATAAGAAAAGAGTTTCTCACAAAACACTAAATTATTAAGACACACATATTCCGCTCTAAAATATAGTTTTTGCTCATCACGCTCGCTAAAGTAAACATTGTCTCATGTGTATAAAGTTAGAAACTTTTCAGTAATCAAAATAAAAGTTGAAAATGTGATTTGTGCAAGTGAAACCGAAAAGTTTTATTGTTAACGTCTAAATATTTGTAATTTCGTCATTTTCATTAAAGTTATTACTATGATTTCTTGTATGCCAGAAAATTAATATTTGTCGAAAAAAAATTATCCACGAGTAACTTTCAAGTACTTTAATCTTTCAGCATAAACTGATTTTTTTATGAAAAATGTATTGCAATTTTAAGACACTAACATAGAATTTACATTACATAATTAAACCAGTTATTTTTGTTAATTATATCTATTATTTTTTTCTAATTTTTACGTAATGAAACCGCAGTTTTTTAGCAGTAAACATCCATCTCATAATTCTAAGAAATTCGTATTATAAATATTCTCTATTATTGGACTTCTAACCTTTATTTAATTAATGAAATACGGAGTGTTAAGTATTATTAAAAAATCAATTAACGACAGAAGTCGGTTACTGCTGCGTGTTATTTTCATTCGGAGAATGAATTTTCCAAACGGGGTTTTCATGGTTTTTGAAAGTTTTAAGTAGTTTTCCTCCCGGCAGCTGTTGCTTATTTTTTCCGATGGGGAATTTCTTTCAGAAAGCAACTCCATTTGTCGGCATCGATTTTTATAACCGTTTTTAATTTCGGCTTTCTAAATTTAATTCGAATTGTTGAAAAATGCCATCCGAACCGAAAATTACTTTCCGTATAATATTTTGTTATAAAAAACTTTTTAATTTGTCATCAATCGGCGAATCGTCGACCCCGGAAAGTCGAAACTCCCTTTTTAATAAACTTCGAACCGGCAGCTTCACATTGGAAACTAAACGGGCCGGGCAACTTTAATAAAGACCGAGATTTTAATAACAGATTTGAATATTATTGTAGCGAGGCAGTTGGAAATATTTGTTACCAATAAATTGGGCCAAAATTATTCTGTCCTTCATGTGCTAACACAATTTGCGACCCAGTAACGCACCAAAAGATTTTTCGAAATATTCGGCGATGCCCAAAATTATATTTTTTTATTTATTCCTTTTGACGTACCAATAAAAAATACTTCATGTATAAGACAGATCTTAGATTAATTTTTTCCGTACATTAATTATTGTTGTGTGGCTTCCAATAAAAAATATTTTCATAATTCAAATATCCCTTTCCTTTTGTAGTGAATGAAGGAATTAATCCAGATATTGATTTTGTTTGTATAAATAACCTTTTTTCCAATCCTGTTCTTTTTACTATAATTTTTGTTGTTACAATGATCTTTTTAGTATTTAAATTCTTTATGTAGTAATGCCTGCTCTGCATCTATCAAGAGTAAATGTTTTAAATAAACAGGCTTTTTCATATCTCCCGAGATTCTTTTTAGAAAAATAGTGAGCGGAAGTGCTCCTTGGAACGTCACTGCGGTCTTCAACTCGGTCTGGGACTTTGGTTAACAAATCGAGTCAAAGCATTTGCATCAGAAGTGCTTAATTATAAAATTTACTGTTTAAATTTCATTAAAACCCGAGCCTGGTGAAAACAATTATTTCCCAATAGGGGTCAGTTGTACCCGTATTTAAATTGGAATTTTGGATGAAACTTTTTCAAAACTTTCTGCGATTTGAACTTGACGTGTTCATTTAATTATTTTTTGATTTATGACTCTTCTCTTCTCAGACACGTATGAAGAGTTTTTGGTAATTTAGAATAATGGTTCATAACATTGAAAATTAAATTACTCTAGCTAAACATACTGGTCTTAAATATGATATTTCCAACTACTGAATTATCTACAAGTTTAATGTAAACAAGATAAATTATTTCTCTTGATTCAATCTGTTATATAAAAAGTGCACAAAGTTTGAGACTTATATGAATTTATTATGTTTTAGCTTTAGTATGGACCTTACAGCAAGAGTTACAACCACTTCTGCCTTAATTGGTCAACTTTTCATGTCAATTTCAATTTTTGGATGTCAACAGAACTTTGTTCAGCGGTATTGTAGTATGGATTCCCAAAAACAAGTGACAAGGTAAGAAATTAAATTATTTTAACCTGAATAATATTTCATGAAAGTGAAGCAAATTGTATGTTTACAAACATTATTGTGTAACTTCCATTAAATCATCAATAGTTACCGAGATTTTTTTTGCAATACTGTCAGAACGGCGTAGATCCTTTCTATTGTTTTTGAACCATATTATTGAGTTATATAATCGGGCCCGTTCTAAATGTGTTCGAATGGAAGCTTGAAAAAAGGTTCAAAACACTTCAATGAAGTTAAAAATTCTATCCTTTGTGAAATTTGCGTATTTCTCGAAATTTATAACAAAGGCAAAAAAGAAAATTTGATATTTTCAGATTTTTATGTACATACATAATGAACACAAATCGAATGATAATGAACACAAATAGAATGGTCTCGTTTTTGTATTTTAGGTTTTAAGAAGATTAATATCGAAATTAAAGACAACAAAAAACCAAATTTTTATTACCAATTAAAATCAGGTCAACGAAAAATTAGATTTAAGAAATTTAAGTAACTAAAACAATATTATTTTTATAAAGAAATAAATTTTAAAATAAGACTTCATGCGTTGTGAAAATACCCTTTTCCGAGCCCGTCTTTTTTCCAGGACAATGATGTGGAACATCCCCGTCATAACTGTATTATTCAGCTTGTCATGGGTTGTGGGAATGGTGGTTTACGCGGTGTACGCAAGCTGCGATCCTCTTTCCTCTGGATATATTCAAAAATATGACGAAATCCTTCCATTTTTCGTGGAAGACCGATTCAGTTATTTCCCCGGCATCCTCGGATTGTTTATGGCCAGTCTTTTCAATGGCGCCCTCAGGTGAGTGATATATAAGCAATTATGTTTTTTACATTGTATATCCGACCATGTGGGAATTTGTGTAATTTATCATGGACAACAAAACGATGAACGTGGTGAAATGGAAAAGAATTCGCAATAAATTTTCTCCAAGAAGTAAATCATCATACCTTGTACATATTCGGATTCAAAATATTAAACAGGATTTCATTCATCTCCATAAATTTTACCAGATTTAATTTTATAACACAGCAATTTAGATCACTAACCCAACTGATCCTAAATCAACTAATTATTTTCTTAAACAAATATATTTATTCGTTTTTACTCGTTTTTTTCAGCTTGAACGTGTCAAATCTGAACTCCCTGGCGACGGTGACATTCGAGGACTTCGTTCGACCCATGTTCAAAGACATGAAAGACTCTCGTCAACTCTGGACCATCAAATTCATCGGAGTCGTCTATGGGTTGGTCATCATGGGAATAAGTTTCGGAGTCGGTCTTTTAGATGGCGTCATTGAGTCCTCTTTATTGGTCACTTCGGCTACTTCGGGGCCTCTACTCGGAGTTTTCGTGATGGCAATGCTAATACCCTGCGCCAATTGGAAGGTAAGAGCTTCTTTATTTGAATTCCAGAAGTTTACAATACAAAAGATGTAGTGCCGATTTAATATTGGACTTCTTCCACATTCCAGATTTTTCCTATTTTCCCTCGTCTTTTCAATAATATTCTCAGTATTAAATAATAATTACTCCACCTTTAACAATTAGAACATAACTCGTTGTGATATCTTTCGATCACTTTCCCAGAAGCAAACGGTGTCCATCTTTAATAAATTATCCACTTGAAATAAGAAAAGATCAGCAAGTCGGCGATAACAACAAATATTTCAAATTAAGAGCTTTTTATCTGACTTGAGGAAGTTTATACCTAATACAATAGATGTAGGACACAATCAATATTGAGCTCCACCACATTTGTCGTGTTTCTGCTAATTTTTTAAATAATTTTCTCAGCAATAAAATCATTTATGACGTTGCACCAAACATTTACGCGAAAATTAGTCTGGAATCAGGTTTGCCTCATCCTTTTAGGATTCTCTTGAAACCAGTAATGTTATACCGGGTTACTATTTCATTATTGTGGAGCTCAGATTCATAATTTCTTCGACGAAATTCTGATATTTTTCTAACAGAATGGAAAATTGTGCTAGAAATTCAACCTACCCTTATTATCTATAGGTTTTAAGTGAGGCAGTAAATACATTGTGTATGGAATTTGTTTTATTCTTTAGAATCCTGTAACAAGTAAATATTAGTTTCCATTGTAAAACTGCAGTAATACTTTCAGTAAAGTACGAAATGACATCATTAGGCTAATTTAGTAATGAGTACTTAGTTGTAAAATATTCATATAAAAATTAATGGTTATCACATTAAGTGTGATTAATAAAAAGAGCTTTGATGGATACCATTTACACTAATCATAATAGTCACACGTGCGTTCCACAGTATTAAGAAAAGGAGAGTTCTATTATTTCATTTGAATAATACAAAGATTGGCACCCGTACATGCCTACTTATAAAGTCAGAAAGGATATGAGGGACATCATATATTCTGTTTAACGTGCATTCAATTTAATACGTTATGAATGGGAAAGAGATTCCCTCCACGTAGGATATGTGTGTAAAATCCGTGGCCATTTAACACAAAGCGCAATCCTAACACTTGCATGTGCATTTAACCGTGGATCGTAAAGCTGTACATGCACTGTTACCGATGCATAATTGATTAATTACCGAATGTATATATACACATACATATCTATCTAAGGCTAAAATGTTAATTTGATTGGTAGCTTGAGAGATTAAGATTGATTACACGTCAGATAGAATCTACTCGAAATTTATATCTTATCTATTTTTATAGTCTAATACAGTTCACCGTGTTAAATGTCTTATGGGAGTTAATAAATATTTGTATTTTTGTTTCAGGGCGCTTCTGTAGGTATGATTACAGGACACGCTATAATATTATGGATCACTTTCGGTGGTTTGACTGTAGAAAAGCCACCGGCAAAACATCTGCCTTTATTTACTGATGGATGCAGTAACACGTCCTTCAATGACCATATTCTGAAACCCGAACACAGGCTTCCAAACTGGACACCAACCACTACACCATCTCCATATTTCATTTATAATGATACTCATACTGTTTTGAACACAACCAGAGCTGCCCCATCGTAAGTATTCAATTTTTTGTTACACTTGTGTGGGTTTAAAAACGGTAACTAACAATACAAATTGAAATGAATAACAGTGACGATTCTTCGCATACGTCGAACTTTGGTACTTCACTATAGTGCTCCTAAATTTCCACAGAGCGTCATCCGATGATACGATCTTCCGGAAGATATGTATTTGGTCGAAAAATTCAAAATTGAAAAACCCCCACATATTTATCCATACAATGCTGCCAACTGTCAAGTTGTCATTAAAGTTACTATATTTAACGGTGAAATTACACTATTTTTGTTACTAAAACGTAGTACAGTTTTTAACAAGTCCATTCCCTAAGGATTTATTTTATTCTTCCACTTATTTTGATGGATGCACTCCCACATTTATTTACTAATAAATATATATTTGTTACAGCGATCCTCTGACCCAACTCTACTCAGTGACTTACATGTATTACGCTTTTATTGGTTGTTTCATCACCATCCTTTTCGGTTGGACAGTGTCCTACTTTACCAGCAGCGAGAGTGACAGATACGACGAAGAACTGATTCATCCGATCGCCCGCAAGATGGCGAACATGTTCCCGGGGAAGAAACGGATTTATTCCCAGAAAGAAGACTGTTTAAGCGAAAAAAGTGAAAAAGGAGACAGTGTAATGCAGCCCTCTACGAGTCATAATATTCAAGACTGCAAAAAGGGTAACATGAACCCTAATTTTATGCCTGACACGTCAGACGAACCAATGGATGGTATATATAAAACTAAATTGTGATTTAGCTAGAGACTTGAAGAAAGTTGTAATGGTCTCGTAATGGTGCCTATTACGTTTAGTAAACTTCTGTGATCTCTAGCTGTTATAAGTACTGTTTAGTGATGTGTTGATATTATGACATATTTTATAGAGATAACCTAGAAGCGACATAATATTTATAGAGGTTAGATTTCAAAAGGGAAGTGTCTACTGGGCTCGATATCGCAATTTATTTATATATCATTGATCCTAATTTTGAATACGCTTACTTACGAACGTTGCAGTAAACATAGCCACGAATTTGCCAATCTCTCTAATATAAAATATTGATATTAGAAATGACAGCAGTAGTTTTTATACTGATGAAAAAACTATACCCAACAATTGTTTATAACTTTCCTTCTTTTTTGTATAAGAAGGTGAGAAAGATTATTTATGTATGTATTATTAAGAAATTATATAATTATATATATATATATACATAATGTTATGAAAGAAATATATGGAACGCATTTATATTCACTTTGAGGTGGTGTAGTAGACATTTCTTGATTCTCTCATTAAATATTTTTTATTTAATTTTGTGGATTATAAATTAAAAGCGGAAGTAAATATCTCTTTAACATGAATTTAAAATAACTATTTTTCATTGCGACAAATTGTTTTATACTATTGAAAAGTTTGTTATCATAGTTAAGTGACAATTTTGTTACTAAATTAGGTGTAAGTAGTGAATGTAGTTTTAGAGTTTTTTTCTTTTTTGTATGTTTCTAAGAATGTTTGTTTAAGTTCCTCTACTCAAACTTTGACAGTATTATTATGATATAACCTTTGTAAAAGTTATAGTCACAAAAGCAATCGTTTTGTAATTTCAATAGCTCAAATAGATTCTTATGAGATGAAAAAGTTCAAAGCCTATAATATTTACCAGTTATGCTCAATATAATGTTTTTAGTAAACTATATGTAGACCTACTTATGAATTTTATCTTTATTTAAATATACTTATTTTTTTAAGAATTATGTTGGTTGTTTAATAATGTCACCCAAATTCTAGACAATTTAATATTTAAATAATTTATCTATAATAAAAATCTTTTAAGAATGACAGGAATATAGTTTATTAGATGTTTTCCAAAATAAATTAAAAAGAAAATTAATCTTTATTCAGATCAGCAGGAGGATGTTATTTTCTGCGTCATATATTTTATATAAAATTGATGATTATTTATTACTCGGAATATCTAAGATATTTTTATTGACATATAACATAAAATTTTCAATCTACTAGAATTAATGTCCATAAAAGCCAAAATTGGAAATTTTCAACCAAATCTTGTGACACCCGGGACTCATCAAAAACAAAATGTTTTTCAGATGGTGTAGATCAAAATCCACCAGAAAACAATTATCTAAAATAAAAATTGCGATTAAAATTACAAGCATTAAATAGTTACCATAGTAATCAAACTTAATGGGTACTAGTTTTTGACATGGGTATGTCACCGTCCTGATAAATAATCGACCATACTAATTCCGAAGGTATATGATTCCAAATAAAACCAAAGGTGGTACAATCGTTGTCTCATTTATTAATTTTAGTAAAAAACATCAACATTTTCTGTAAAAATTTGCGAATTTTGATTAGTTTTAAATAGTAACGTAAATAGGCAACATATACAACTAATTTAGCTACTTTGGACACACCTCCACCATTTGACTAATTAAAATGAGGGCTAAACGGTTTCTTTAGGAATTGAGATTGCTCAACTATCGAAGATTGTCAAAGGCAAAACAAATCGATAAAGTGAAATGGGTGGACGAATTTATTTAGTAATGGTTTCGCGTGAAATTGAAATGGAAATATTTTTTGGATAATTTTGTATTTGGTGCTGGTATTCGGCTTTTGCGGAATATGGAAACAAGCCAGATTTTAAGTATCTGTGGTGTTCTTTGATACTTGTTTGTACTGATAGAAGTGTTTCTCCAGTGTAGATTTGTCCACATAAGTAACAAATTTCGAATAGTCGCTTGTAAGATAAGGGAATCCGTAGATCTTTTGCAGGGAGTAAATATTGTTTTATTTTTCTTGAGGGATTGTATGAAGTACCAATTTCTTCTTTACGAAGGATTTTACTGATACAATGTATGACGAAGCAAGTATGTGGTATAGAGATTCTTCGAAATGGAATCCAGGTTTTAAAGCAGAATTTTTGGGTCTAGATTTTTGGAATATAGATATAGTTTCTTGTATGTGAAATATTTTTAACCGTTTGCGAGAAGTGCTTGTTGGATGTGACTCAGATCACGCGAAAATTTTTTTGGATCAGCGATAAAGATAGTCTGGGATTGACTGGGATGGCGTTGTTAGGCTTAGTAGAGAAACGGGTTTGTTTTCTCTATACAGAATAATGTGTCCTGTTGATCCGGAAAACGGAGAGAGTTATAGAGTAAACTTTATGTCAAAACCAATAATTGAAAAATTCACAAAAATTTAATAGTTTTAAGTATCAGAGGAGGAGAGCAACATCATAATTTAACAAAATTAGTTTTTTAAACTTTTTGGGGATAGGCCCAATTTTCATAAAAAAGACTATTTATTAAATGCTAACCTTTAAGCTAATTTATTATTCCATCTTCAGAATTCTAAATACATTTTCGGACCTATTCCCAAAAAGTTTAACAAATTAAATCCTAAATGTCAAAAACTTTTTCATTTTTATTTTTATTTGTGAGGAACCACAAGTTACTTCTTAAAATAGTGAAATTTCTCCCATAAGATATGTTAAAACAAGCCAAAATATTTACAGTATAGTCCAAATGAAAGGAGTAACTTCATTATTTTAAATATCGGCGATTTTAGGAGAAAATCCAGAAACCCGTCGATTTTTATTTTTAAATGGGCGCTTCGTTAGATCACCTTTTTAGTTTTGACGTCATCTCTGTGAGCGTGATGACGTCATCAATAAAATGTTTAAATAGAAAATTGGATCTTACAATACATCAATTGCAAGATCTTTTAAATAACTATTCCCCATAACAATTATGTCTAAGTATTATTGTCAAAAGTAATATTAATGACATTCGAGCAGATTTCTTAATTTATATATATAAATATATATATATATATATAAGTATTGTTATGATGTTATGATATTTATTGAGACTCAAAATTCCTTTATTGACATCCAACATAATTGTTATTGTCAAGTGGTTAATGATATTGCAATAGATGAAATCAAAAACTTATATCAACATGAAGCTGACTGAAACGGAAAGAATTAAAAAAATCCCAACCGAGAACCAAATACGAAGTCCAAAGTAAGCAACATTGAGAAAAAATTTAGAGAAACAGGTCATCTAAAAGATTTCCCTTAAGGTAGTAGAAAACAAATATCTGAAAATAAGAAACAAGATGTTCTGGTAGCCTTTGAAGATAATCCCCATACCAGTTTCCGGCAAGTAGGGTTAGACAATGAAGTTGGCCATCAAACAGTACTTAGTCGGCTAAAAAAAGTGGCTTCCCTATAAAGTAAATTTAGTGCAAGAACTTATGAAAAAAAATTTGGATAGATGAGTTGAATTTTGTGAAATCCTAAAGGAAAAAAATAACAGAGACTCCATGTATTTAAAAAAAGTTCTTTTTTTTGTGAATCGGCTGACTTTCCGGTATTGAGCTACAGAAAATCCACACTGGATACAGGAATACCGTACTCAATACCCAGAAAAAGTGAATGTTTAGGCGGGAATAATAAATAATAGGATTATAGAACCATACTTTTTCGAAGAAACTTTAACAGGTCCTCGATATTTAAAATTTCTGCAGAACTTCTTGCTCCCAGAATTAAACCGGTTGTTCCCAAAGAGAGATTGAATTGTGGCTGCAGCAAGATGGTGCGCCACTGCACTATGCTGTCTTGGTGAGAAACTACGTCTTCCCAAATCGGTCGAAGAGGAGCAATCGAGTGGCTACCGAGGTCAGCTGATTTAACTCCTCTCGATTTCTTTTTATGCTGATACTTGAAATGTAAACTGTACATAAATAGACCACAAGGTATTAATAAACTAAAAGATCTTTTGCATTGTATTTTAGCAGACGGTAAACAATTTGAGCATTTGCTTTGAATTTGGTTTTACTTAATTATAATATTTATTGTAACATTAAAAATTTAATAAATTATTTCTTTGACAACTTATAAAAATCAATTACCTAGACATATTGATATGGGTGAATAGATATTTAAAAGAGCTTTCAATTTATGTATTGCAAAACCCAATTTTCTGTTTAAACATTTTATTGATGACGTCATAACGCTCACAGAGATGACGTCAAAATTAAAAAGGTGATATACAAAATAATAAAGTTATTCCTTTCATTTGGACCAAACTGTATAAATAGGATTAAGTATAATAGGAATTTAAACAAAATTTAGACACATTTATTTACTTTTGTCCTCTATTACATGTTTTATTCATTTACTACCTTTTTTAATGAACATTGTCAATTACCTATTACGATTGTATTATTTGTCATTCCGTCACTTACAGTTAATCTGGGTCGCAAACCTTAAAAAAAATAGAAATCGTGAAAAATTAGTTGAAAAAAAAATTAAGAGATTCGATGTTAGACAATACATCATAAAACTAAATAGAAGCACCTCCTCACAGCATCACTTTACATAAAAATCAATAAAATCAGTTAAAAAACTACACTTCAGCTTTTAAAAACCATTGGATTAAAATTTCAAATCACTAGGATTTTCAATTTATATTTATCTTGCTGAGCTTCATTCAGCCAAATACGATTTTCAGTTTTAAATTTTTCACTGAAAACAATGAAAAAGCGAAACCGTTAAAAACATTGAAAATAAATCTAGCGGTTTTGAGTGAATAGGACAAAGTTGTGGTGAAAACTAATTTGAGATTAAAGTTTTTCATGGTTTTTCAATTCTTTCCCAATCAGAAAACCGGCTGCTCTTTAATTGTGAACCATCCCTAAAATGAACATTTTCTAAATCGTATAAAATATGGCTTTTAAAGCTTTGGAAAAAAAATATTGTTGCGCTGCTGACCGAAGTTTGTCGGTTTCGTTCTCTGTAGATAAATCTATTGGATGTTTCAAACTCAATACAACAAATAAGCTACAAATTATCTTATACAAACTCTACTATGTAGAAAGATTGATTTTTCTAAAAACATTGTTTCCTTTTTTCAAACAGTATTATATAAATTCTCTCAGCAGATTCAATATATGGGTTGGCTTAGTATTAAAAGTATTTGTTTTTTTGTCTCTGTTTTTTTCTTTGTTATTTATGCTTCTTTTCCTTGTCGTAATGGATTTTTAATAACGGTATATTTAAGTATATAAAAATTAAAAATCTAAATGCCAATATAAAAATATATCTGAAATTTCAAAATACTATACACGGTGGTCCTTAAGTAATTGTACATAGAAGTACAGTAGAATCCTTACTTTAAAATATTACGATTTTAACTAACTTGCTTTAATAAAATGTTGATAATAAGAGAGATACAGGGTGTTAAATGTGAAAGTAATTTTTGTTTTTCATAATCACTCTTGGTAAATATAAATGACTGCTTCATTTCTCATAGCTCTATTATATAACAAAACAACAAGGCAGCTGATGTCTAAATTACATAAAAAATTAAGAATCACGTATAAGTACAATTTCAAAGGTGTCTTTTTTGTATTTAACCGCACGATTTTAAATTTGATTATGTTTTTATATAGTTAATAACTGGGTGAAAACTCGGTCACATTTAATCAAATTGGATGTTGTTTGCGACACAACCAAATAAAATTGTAGTTATCCCATTTTAATATACAGTTCTTTATTTTAAATTAGGTGTTAATTATATTATTAGAAACTGATCAATTTGATCTTTAAATTAAAATATCTAAAATTCCGTTGGTTTGTTCAATTATGAGTTGTGCAAACAGGAGTAATTCGTAATTTTAAGGAACTTAAAGCCTTTAACACATTCACTGTCATTAAAGGAGCCAGGAACATACTCAGGAGGTCAGTAAAAACCAAGTTATGTAAAAAAAATTATTATATTTATTAAGTATTACTATTAAATTAATTTCCACAAAGCTTTTTAAAGTTATATTCACTCGACTCAGGTTTCGATGTTTTGGCACATTATTTTCCTAATTTCATAGAAGATTGACAGACCTTTTTATGCGTAAACAACCCCATGTCATAAACAGCCCAAGCAATATTCTTCTTTTCCTAAAAATATTTTTGCTTAGTATTATATAGGTATTTAGTTTAAAAGGTGATCTAAGATAATTAAACTTCCCAGGTTTAGTTGTTCACTCAATACTGTATATTGAGGATATTTAGGTGTTTCTTTATTTATATTCTTCCAAAAAATCAAGTTCTTCTTTCTTGTCACTTATATGAAGTACGTCCACTGTTGGTTCAATTATGTTGTTAAGTTTAGGTTTGTGTTTAGTGTTATTGAGGTGTTTTGCGTAATTTGACTTATCTGATCGATTGAATATTACTTTGGAAAACTGTGGAAATTCAGATAAGTATAATTTATCTTTTCATATTTGAAGTATTACTATATTGAATAGCGGTAAAACGTATTTTTTTAAACCGAAACAAAATGTTCACGGCACACAAGTGTAATTTTATTATTTATAAGCTACGGTATCACCTATGTAAATATAATATACTTATATTATGTTTTATCTTGTACGTTTACATTATTTACGTCATGTTCTATGTTTTTTGTACACACTATACAATCTATCAGACTTTTCGCTTTTTTTCCATTTTTCAAATGTTTTTAAAATTATAAAATAAGTAAAAACTTAAAACTCATAAGGAGAATCAGAGATTCATTAACACCCAGTATATCTTAACCCTGTGAGGAGAATTTTTGAATATTTGTGGTATCCAGTTTCAGAGCAAAAAATAATAAAAAAGCGACGAATTATTTAAGTACATAATGAGTATAAAGATAACCTTCGTTCGAGCCGGGTCTACTTGTGAACTTCCGATCAACACATCCATCAACACGTTAATGGTTATTAAAATCAGTTGTTATCATTGACAAGAATGTAACAGGCAACCCTGACACACCCAACTTCTTCCACTTTTATGACACTTTTTAAGCTTGTGTGACTGTAAATTAGTTATATTTTATTTGATTATATGAATTTAATGTTTTCCAATTAAATCATAAAAATTAGTCTAGAATAAATTAAACTTAAGTTTAATGTAATCTTAGAAAAATCTTAGTTATTTACACATTTTATATATTTTTTTAAATAGAATTTCGTCATAACCAGACAGTAGTTTATAAAACTGAAGAGGAATAGTGCTGAAATGTCACTATTTCTTCAGGCTGATATTGTTTTATTTTGATAATGTTAACGACGTTTCGGTTAGTGTTGAATCTCTAATCGTCAGATCATTACTAAGATAAATGTTGTAAAATCTGTTAAAATATACTCTGGCATTACAAAGTCTCTCAGGAGTATTGTTACTTAGGGGAAGTATATACTCCTGCAAAAAAAAACACTAAAAGTATTTTCTAAGATGCCCTTCTTTTACAAAAGGATAATTTTTATTTAATTTTTCGTCAAATTTAAAAAAAAAGACCATTGTATCTTAAAATTTAGGGTGAAGTTTTAGTTCTGCCCTGACTTCCTGCAAAACTTCGAAACTCTTTTGGATAAAAACTCCATCCATTTACTTTGCACACAGTGCAAATTCAGATAAATATTTTAAATTCATTGCTGAATAAGTAGAGGTACTGATTAAAAAAAATATTTTTCTCGGGAGGCACTAATTTTTTGTAAAATCGGTATAATTTTAGGCAAAAAGTTATTTTTTATTTTCGACTATTGAGTCTTTTTCAGAAAATAGCCAGTTTTTGAGAAAAAATAGTTAAATAATACCTATATAAAAAAATTAGAATTACTTAAATTTCTAGTCTTTCTGTGACTTTCTGCAACAAAAATCGAAACTAATTCTGAATCAAACCAAATTCAAACGAATCTTTTATATAGTGTTATTAAATTTATTACTAACTAAAGCTACTGATTAGAGTCACTGTTTTTTGTTTCTCGAAAACAGACTATTTTTTGAAAAACCAGCAAAATTTAACACTAAGAGTTGCTTTTTTTATTGAAGTAGATTATGAAAAAAACGAATTAATTTTAAAAACTTCATTGTTTGGTGTAGTTATTTCTTCTGTTAACGTTTCGGCACCTTTATATGGTCATCATGAGGGCTTTTACAAGGAATACAAACTAATAACAAAATCGTCGACGTATTGCAATTATAACCAAAGAAGATAAATTAAAATTTAAAATTATAAAAAAAACATTAATTTTCTAAAACAATCTCTAAAAAAATATAGTTACTCATATTTTCTTTCTCGAAATCAGATTATTTCTTGAAAACCAGTATGATTCTACAAAAGAATTACATCTCTTATTTTAATTTTCCGTTAAATTTAAAGGACAGATAGATTATTTTCCCTTCTCCAGAAAATAGTTCGTTTTTGACAAACAATAGTTCTAGTCCTCCCATGGCTCCATGCCAAAAAATCGAAACTGATTTTTAGGGAGAAAAAACTGGATCCCTCCAAATTCAAATATTTTAAAGTAACTTTAAATGTATTAGTAAACTAATATTTTTTTGACCGGAACGAATCATTTAAAAAAAAACATTTTTTTTCATTATATTTAATGAACAATTAAATATTGTTGTTGAATGAAAAATGCAATTTTTATTCCAAAATTTTTCGGTAAAATTTGTGAAGGATTTGTGCACCTTTAGTGAAATATATATTAAATCTATATACTATCTATCTATACTATTTTTGTATTAAATTCGAAGTTTGAAGAATATTTCACTGTTTCAGTATTTCGGGAACACTTTTTTAAGTAGTATCTCGAGAAAACATATATACCTATATATAAACCCTAATGTGGACCAAAAATTTTTGTACACAGAGCCAAATAAAACCATATGTTAAGAATGTAATTTATGTAAAAAATAGTTTGTGAGCATTTACCTAATTCACATTATTTGTTCACCAAACCTGCCCATGCCATAAATAGTTCTGGCTTAACAGAGCTTGAAATAATACAGCTTGCATAAGTGGTACACATTTTTTCTAAATTTCACAAAAAATTATTTGCTTAAACAAAAAGAATTTATAAAAGATATTACTATTATTTATCGATAATTTAAACGAGAATATTAAAAACAGCACCGGATAGTCGCAATGCTGTATTTATCCAAACTGTGCCCGCATTATTGATCAGACTCTTGAATCCAATTGACGAATAATAAATGGTATTTAACTAATTACAACAAAGAGTATTATGCATTAATGATGACAGTCCACAAACATACAAAGAGACCTATTTATCATTTGATCAAAGCCATTCGGCGAGGTTATATTCAAATGAATACTTAGGAAATCAAATTTTTTCTTTTCAAAAAAATTGATACATTTATGATCCATCGGATTCCATTCAAATTTTTACCTTGAAGGCTCCTACGGTCTAAGGGCGTGTACACTGAATTTCAATAATAAACTGGGTACTTTGAATACTTGTTTATTTTTTGAAAATATCCCGTCTTCGGGAAAAATACTCTCGTAGGAGATAATGAGATATAATTATATTACTTTCTTTTTGAAAATGGACCAATACGTATTGATATACATTCAAATTAAAAATGCACAGGTTGTTTTATTAATACCAGGTACAGTCAGATAAACTTGTGAATATAGAATTTTTCGATTTTCTCCGATTGTTAAAATCTTTGTCGATTTATAAGTTTGGTGGTCATAAGGTATATGCGTGCTATGATTTATTATGATTTTTGTTGTAATGTAAGACAGTCATACCGATACATAAAAAGGGGAGTACATGTCAAGTGGAAAATTATAGAGCTAGTAAATCTACCCAATCTCCTATGCTCGATTTTTTTAATTCTCTACCAGATTGTCTAAGATACTCCTGTCGCAGACGATTTTAAAGGTTTTATGATTGTACACTCTTAATGATTGTCAATAATTACAGAAGGTCCTTAGTTCAGTTGTAATATGATTTATAGATCCCAATATGGTCTTAAATAAAGAAAATTGTGGTGTTTTGCCTTTTACATAAAAAATTAACTTCAGTGAAAATAATTATATCATAAATAATGAAACGTTAATTAGAAATCCAAATGTGGGGATGTACCTGCAGGTAATCATAAAATTTTAGGAACGCTACACAAATATTGTTAACAAAGCATACAAAGAATTTGGATTCGAATTTTGTTTTCTTTTATTCTACATAATAATAATAGTTATTGCCCGTTGCAAATTATAAAAGAATATACTTCTTGGAATATTAAGACGTTATTGCTATGAGAGTGCTTACAGAATTGGCATCAGGAGAATGTGATTGTAGACAATTTTTCGCCAAAATCCTGATCATTCAGAGTATCTTTTCAAGACAGCTCTGTAAAGTAGAACGTACTATTTTTCAATTTTTTGGATTTTAGTAAAACTTGCTTTATTATTCATAGTGCCCCGAGTCTCCCTGCTTCGACCTCTGTCCTCTTTTACTCTACTGATGAAAAGATGAAGAATCCATTTTACCACCCTTGATCACGTTCGATCAGTTCTAATATTTATTCACTCACTTCTGGTTGTTCCCACTTTTAGAGCGGGAAGTAGGAGTTTACGTGACTTGTACTTTTTAAGTTTCTTATGTGGTCTTATTCACTATTTTGTTTAACTTTCTTGGTTCCTTATTCATCCATATCCCGATTCATGTCTTCTTCTATGCCCTGATCCATGTCCATAACTGTTTTCTTGGTCTAGCGTGTCTTCTGTAGTCGCTTATTCTGTCAGTTTCTTTAGTTGCAGATTGGGATTACTTCTTAGTTTTTCAAATAACTTCCTTGATCTGTTTCTGATTATTTGTAAAGTCGTGGCTTCTAATTTTCTGTATATTTTGTTGTTATTATATACTAGAATTAATTCGCTGTTGTCTATGGAACTTCATCTAGTATCCCCATGCCTCAAATGTGATTAGAATTATTATGGATCGTATCAGAAGTACATTGTCTTTAGGATCAGATTGCTTTTTCTTCTCATGAGACAGTTCATCTGGCTCTTTGATTTCTAAATGCCAGCCTATGGTCTAGTATTACTGTTAGTCCCATTTATTTCCACTTTCTTCCTGTATGCTATGCATCATTTTCTTGAAAAATACGAAATGGCTTTTCCTTGCGTTGAGGAAGATCTTGCATCTTAAGCATTATTCTTTATTGTTGTCTACAGCTTTTTTGGGTACCTGCCTATAAGAGGAACTTTGTCTGATTCAGATAAATGAAATCTTCGAAACAAAGTTCCCATTGTACCTTAGCTGTTATTTTACAAGGTACAATAAAAAGTTTTAAGCCTAAATTATTCCGCCGAATTCTTTAAGATTTTGATGTTGGCATTTCTAAATAGATTAATGTAACATTTTTTGGAAAATTTATACGCTAGTGGTAATGTTAGAAACTCAAAAAGTACTTCCAATGGTTTCCTTTGGTAACTTTTTTATCTAAATTAAATTTGAATTAGGTATACTTAAGTTCCTAAGAATCCTCTGTTTTTCTATTGACATTTAAAAAGTTACATTCATAAAACTGCGAAGGTGCGGTCACAATTTACCGCTAATTTAATCGTCCAATAAAAATGTAAGATTTAATGCTAACAAGAAATAAATGGTTTAAACTTTTTATCCGATACAATTGCGAATTGTTAACGCTGCATTACTTCGGGATCTTCGTGACACCAAGAGGTAAAGAGATTGTTACATTTAGTCCTGTTCTTTCTCTGCAGGGCGTGGTACAGCCAAGCAGGAAAGCTTTTTTTAAACAAATATTTGTTAATAATAAAGGTGTTTAATTTATGTAAGCCCCATAAACGGAACTTTTTTCAACAAGTTTTCAGTCACAACATTTTTCAACTTGTTAATTTTGTATCAAAAATACTTAAAATCTTGTTTTAAAAATAGACAAAAAAGTATCAACAAACCGATATACCAACAACTGTATATTACAAATTATAAATATATTAAATAAAGAACAGTGAGAATCTACTTAAAAACATCATTTGTGCAACAGGCTGCGACATTTTCCAATGGTAACAGAATTGAATTTGCAGTAATTTGGAACTTTTCAACATTTTAACAAGTCCTGGATTTTATTTCCTATTCCTAAATGCTTAGTACAAATCACGATTTTAAGCGGACCAAACAATTTGGAAAACCACCATTTACTTTCAGTATTAATGAATTAAACATAAATTGGTTCTCATTACATATTTTTTTATAATGAAATTCAAACATAATATAATTTACATAAAAAAATGACTTGTTATTCTTATTAAACGCACTTAGTAGACGCTTGCATTAAAAGCAATTTGTTATTTCTATTCTCGGTATGGCGTATCAGGATATACATGTTTTTAACTAAAGGTATACTTTAAATAATTCATTAATTTAAAATGTAACATATAAAAGCGCCAGAGAAAATCATAAATTAAATTAAAAGACTTTTATATACTTTGAAATTTATATGACTTGTTTTTTTAATCCGACCTGGAATGCGGTGCGAATTTCTTTTGATAAGAAATATTAATAGTTTAATGTTATCGGAAGGTTTTTCTAATTTAATGAAGAAATACTTTAGTGCTAACATAATTGTTTAATATCTTATCACTCTAATTCGAGTTAATTAATCTCGTCCAACGAAAATTTTCGAAGCTTGAAAACCTCCAAACCGTTTTTATTATATTAAAACGTTTAATCTGAGCAGATTATTATATAAAAAAAGTAATTACGGTTTACATTACCACTAACATCATTCGTCTTCTCGGTTTGAAACCTTTTTAATTAGTAATTCGTTAGCAATCTTAACGGATTTAAGTAAACGTTAATTCAACAAGTACGTCTAAATTTCAGTTTAATTTATATCGAAGTAATTGAAGAGAAAACTGAGAAACGAGGGGGGAATTCGATAAGGTGCAATAATCAAATTCGAAAGTAAGTTACGAGACATACTTGTTTATTAAAATTTCGGAAATGTAGAGGGTGCCAATTAAGCGCAATAACAAATAATATTTAAGTACCTATGGAAGATATAAGGCACCTTCATTGTTCTTCAAAACAGAAAGGTTAATTAAACAATTTTCAAGCTTAAAAAAATTATTGTGCAAGATAGTATATTTTTACTCCTGAGTTATATATTGTTAAATTTAAGAGATACTAAAAAATACAAAGAACTTCAAGCTCTACATTTTTCAATTATTTTCAAAGATACAGGGAGTTTTATATGATCAAATCATAAGCAATTTCATTTTAAATAGAATACGCCTAATAATTTTGGAAATATATATTTTATTATTAATTAAAATTTTTTTTTTGGTAACTAAGGATTTTTTTTTAATGTTGATACATGTCAAAAAGTTAAGGATTTCCAGATTGGAAAAAATAAAGAAAAATATCTTTTAAGTTTAAATATTATATTAAAATAAAATTTGAAGCATTTGAAATTAAAAATAATATAATATCATTTTTAAACTTTAAAGAACTGTTTTTTTAATTTTTTCCAATATGACAGTTTAATAAACTAACTCGATAGTTATTAAACTATTCCAACTCAAATCCCCTTAATTAATATTCATAATAAAACAATTTCTTTAAACTCCAACTAACTTATTTATAAAAAAAATCTAAAACATGTATGTTAATAATAACAATCAAAAAAAGGAAATTCTGTATCAAATTATGTTTGTATAATAATAAACATAAATAATAATAATAATATATCTTTGTCTATTTTTATATTTCCTTTCTTATTCATGATTATGTTTCTTCAAAAAAATTTTTTTCGATAGATTTCAAATTATATTCCATATGCTTCAGTACGTGTATCTCTTCACCTATATCCTTTTTAAAACTAAATAAATATTCATAAAACTATTTTTTAATCTTTTCTTCGCTATGTATTTAAAATTCTTTAATTTTTCATTATTAACTATTATTTTCCTTATAATAATAACTTTTTTTCTATAAATATTACTTTACATCTATCTTTTATTTTATAATTAATTAGATATTCAAAATGCTTAATTTCAAACTCTTTTAATCTTCTTCTCTACTATCTCATTATATCTTCTTTCAATTTTTCCTTAAATGTAATTTTCTTTTCTATTAATCGTTTACTTCTACTTTTGTCTTTTTTTATTAATTACCGTACTTTTTTAAATGTATTTTAACATTAATTTTTTTTTTTTATAAAAATGAACTTTTACATTAAAACGATTTTGTTTGCTCCGAAAAATTACTTTAGAATTCCGTTATTATTTAAAAAAATTGTGACAATTTTATTGATTGTATCCTGAATAATATTTTTTATTTCTTGAAATTTAAAAATTATGGGACTACAATTTGTTCCTACATTTTTTTCAATTCACATTCTACTTTCTAAATCTCCTTAAATTGTATTAATAAATCTGTCCACTGTCTTTTAATACTTTTTCCTAATTTACCTTTATGGGCAGCTTTTCAATTTTTATGTTCTACTTCTCCTATAAATTTCTCCAATCTTTTACCTGATTTTTTAGTTTTAATTCTTCCATATCCTTTTTTTTCTGTGTTTAGTTATTTCTTTTGTTGTACTTCTTCTGGTAGCTTTTCATCTAGTTGTTTCTTAAATTCTATTCTTTCATTTTCCATTTGTTCTTATTTTATGATAATCATTTAGTGCTTTAATTCTTGCTTCAGGCTAATCACATCTTGTCTAGTTTATTTCTCCTTGACAGAACATCCAAACATGTCTCAATCTGAGCAAAAATAGCACTATTATTTCTTTAATTGAAGAATCGATGACAAAATTTGATATAAGTTGAATATAAATATTTTATCAAATTTCAAAAAATTTTTTATCTAATTTGTAAACTTTTTTACAAATCCCTTGCTTGTCGTTTTATTTCAATAAAAGTAGTATCGATTTTTTGTGAAAAGGGCATTATATACAATTTCCATGTCGTCGCTAACTTGCCAACACGAAACCATAGAAATCTAGAAAGCATAAAAATAAATAAAATCATTCATATATTAACTTATCACTATAAAATAAAGCACTAATTATCTCCAATTGAATAATTAAAACACAGCAAATCTACATACATTTATGCATTAATTATAACTGTGCTCACAATATACATAATACATTTCATAATTTTAACCCAGATATAAAATTTTCGACATGCTTTTTTATTAATTATTCTATAAATTTTGTATGTTAATTGTTCATGTGAAACACCGAATATGAAATTTCGTTGTGAATTTGTTCTACTAAAAAATGTAACTGTATACAATGGGTCGGCTTTTTTTTTGAGTCCACCCAGTAAAAAAAATCCCGTACATACTTTTCGTAGCCTCTGTTTCAGCCACAATAGAAATACCTTTTTTCGTATTAAAATATTAATTTTTCCACTTTCAATAGAACTTTTCTTAGTTAGGGGAAGTTCAAACAAAGGGACTGAAAACAAAGCTTTTAAAAATACTTTCTGGCAAATTATAAAGTTACACTCTAATTACAGTGTAACGGTTGATGTTCTCGAGATAAAAAGATTGGAAATAAGGATCGCAAAGCACGCCCTTTAAAATTATAATTTATAAAGATTTTAGTTGACGGGATTTAAAAAACAACATAAATTAACATAGCTATAATTTATGTCCTATAACTTATAAGCTTTAACACAATAAAGAAGTATAAACTTATTTATCAAAAAATCGTTTCGTTTAGCCTTTTTTGTTTTCTTCGGTAGGTTTGTATTTAGTTTTATAATTTATAAAAACCACTAAATATAAAATAAACACGAAGTACAAAACAATACTATTAAAGGAAAAGAAAGTTGCCACAATATTTCCTTGAACTGAAGGAAAAAAACTACGAGGTGACAACGCTGCAATTCTTTATCATCGTCAGTTTATCGTAAAAATGGTACAGTAATTCAAGTGTTTAAAATACATGAAAAAATAATATTTTGCGGTATTTTTTTGTGAAATTAAATGGAAACCAAAAAATGAATACAATCTAGATTCCGAAAAATACAGAGCAATATTATTTTTGAATATCATAAAAAATTCAGGCAAAAACAAAACAAACTGATGATGTTTAGAACAATAATAGGAACACGAATTAAAATGAAAACAAAACATTAGGTAGTGTACAGATTTCCTTAAATAACGATCTATACGATATTAAAACAAAACAAAAACCAAAAGAATGTTTACTTTTAATATTTCAACAAACAATTTGCCAATGATCAATTTCGCGTTTTGCCAGAAAAATAACACGTTATCTGATACAATTCAACCACAAAAATAAAAATCAAAACAAAATTGCGTTCATACATATTTCGCCGCTTTGAAAATTCGAAATCGCTGTCGAGCAAGGCTGTTTAAACATTTAAAATATTATTGTTATTTTATCGCAATTTGCGGGAAACATTTTTAATTATTATTCGGTTTGTTTGATTAGTTTTTATTCAACAGTAATATATTTTCATGAAAAATAAAAAATTTTCAGGTCAAACGATATGTAGGTATTTGAATGAATTTATTTAATGTTAAAAATTTTTATTGGTACAATAAAAAATAATGAAGGTTTTGAAATTCAAAAATGTAATTTTTTTAAAGTGCGTCATTCAAAATTTTAAACATAAATTTCTTTTTTTAATTGATCTACTTCTACATCTTTTTGTCAAGTTATGAAAACGTCAATTGAAGATCAAAAAAAATTGTAATTTTGTTTAAAAATAATTTAGATTTGCCTTCTTAGACTATTTCACTCATATGTTACTTCTCTAAGAATTTTCTACTTATTTTACTTCTACTTCTACAAGAATACTTTTCACTGATTTGATTCTCAGCTGTTTTATAATATCGTCGCTTCTTGCTTTATCTATCTTTATCACTTCTTCAATATTTCATACTATTTTTATTTCACATGCCTCAATTTTTTCTTCCAGTTTATAAACTAGTGTCCAGGACTCATTGTCAGTATTGGGGCGAAAATTGCTTAGTAATTTTTTACTTTTGAATGCTTCAGGTTTTCTTTTTTGTAGTAAGAGTTTACTGGATCTGTTTTTATGATCATCACTTGTATTTTTCCATATGGAAATGAGTGAATGAGGAGAATATATGGGAGAACAAAATGGGTGGTAGAGTTAGGAGTGAATTTCCTGTTCCCAAACAAGAGCCTTTTGTTTTATTTTGTTAATATCTTTTCCATTTTTGATTTTAATTTTTAAATATTATCTGCTTATTCCAATATCCATTTTCCTTTTTGCGACACTACATTTTTTTTAATACTTCTTTAATAGTATTTCAGATTTTTTTTCATCTTTCTACATATTATTTTAAATTATTTTACCGTATAATTTTTTCTAGTTTCCATTTTTTAACTCAGTATTTCGTTTAAACATTGAAGAATTATTACTATTGTTTTGCCTTGTATTTAAATAATCCCCAAATTAATAAATTCCCTGAATTGTTATTTCCATCAATTTATTTTCGCTTTAAAATCAGTATGAATTCCGGTTACATTTAAACAATGTAATGCAAATTGATTTTTGTTGATTTCGAACAAACGGTACGTCAAAAACTGGGGCTCGATAGCCTTGCATTGTCCAGCCCTGTCGGTATGAAAGCATAAAAATTATTAATTCATATGAGAGCCCCTCTACGTTTCGCGGATTTTCAGCTCAAAGAACCACGAAATGTGAAAGGGACCTTCATGGGGAGGAGCTCGTACGGGGATCCAAACCGCCGGGGGGATTTCATATATACAGCGTGGGGCAGTAATCCTAGTCACAGTCTCGAAACAGTCCTAGTGTCTAGGAGGTTGGATTTGTACTCATCAGCAAAATGAAAATTTTGGTGAGTAATAAGATATAGGAAGTGATTGTGATAAGTGATGTATAAGTGAAGTTATTCTTAGATTCATAGTTAATAAGTGATAATTGCGGTGTAGTTATTATTAATCATTAAGAATTCAAAGATGGATTTTTTTTAAAATGATTTTTTTTTCTTTTCTTAGCCAAGGGTTTGCAAAAGTAAAAAAATTGCAAATGTTCTGGATATATTTGATATTTTTTGTTACTTATTAATTTTATACCAATTATCGTTCACTTATTTAAGAAAATTTTAATTTTAAAAATAATTCTTAACTTATAAAAAATAAATATTTCATTAAAAAAAGGTATAAATATGATCAATTTCCTATTTTTTTAGTTGGGTATATGTTTACATAACGCATACATCCAGTACAAATCTGAATATCTGATTGCATGTAAAAAAATTCCATTTATTATTTTACATTGATAATAAATTATTACCTTGTTGAAATTTATATGTTTTTAAACCTTGAGTTACCTAAAACTACTTACATTAGAAATAAATTTCTTAAGGAAGCTAAAAGTACTTAACTAAGTTTATATTAACTATTTATAGGTATATCGAACAATTTAATAGCCGCTCATAACCATAAGATATATTTTTATTATAGCCCTGTTAAGTAAATCAATATTCATTCATTTGGGTACCAAAGTATTTACTAAACATTTTTTCTAATAATTTTTATTTTGATAATAAATGACACCAAAATTCCTTGACTGGAAAAAGTAAACAATAATTACTCATAATAGTATTTATATGAAAGAGATTCACATAATTCACGTTTTTCTTTTGTTTTTAGTAATTAAGCGACATATAAAAATTGTTATGTGCTTCCCAGATCTACATTTAGACTTTCCTAAGTTAAATACCGTAAATTTCATTCATCCATGACACACACACCCATTACACTTTTCCACATATTTCATAATAAATTTTCGGTTATCCAACATAATCATGAGTCATTTAATTCAATATCTAAATAAACTTTTTTGTTTCAGATTCTTCTTTCTTGCTCTTTTGCTATATCTCAGGCTGGCTACGCAGCACAGTACTACGAGCCACAACACTATGTACACCAACCGATCCACATTCCTGTCATAGATCATAACGGCGTACCTGTAGAAACACCGGAAGTACAAGCAGCCAAAGCCCACCATTACGCCGAATACGCCAAAGTATTGTCCCGTCCAGGACAAAATATTCCTGATACTTCCGATTACTCTCACGGCGGTGCGGAACATTACTCAGCGCCTGCTCCTGTTCAATACTCCCACGCTCCTCTTTACTACAAAGGACCCGGTGGTCCCTCGGCTCAAATTGGTCACGATGGACAACCAATAGAAACTCATGAAGTACAAGCTGCCAAAGCTGCTCATTTCGCCGCGTACGCCGAAGCTGCGTCCCGCGCTGCTTACGGGGGTCACGGACATGGAGGGCACTACAGAAGACGTCGTGGTATCTTTGGAGACTACCACATCCCCGTCCTCGACCACAATGGAGTCCCCGTGGAAACGCCCGAAGTACAAGCTGCCAAAGCCCACCATTTCGCTGAATACGCCAAAGTTCTAAGCCGTCCTGGCCAAAATATTCCTGACCACTCTGAGTATTCCCACGGTGGCGGTGCCGGATATTCTGCTGTTGAATATTCCACCCCTGCCCACTATTCCGCTCCTGCTCATTATTCCGCTTCTGCTCAATATTCTGCTCCTGCTGCTTACTCCCACAATACCTACCATGGTCCTTACGCCGAAATTGGACACGATGGACAACCTATCGAAACTCATGAAGTGCAGGCTGCAAAAGCAGCGCACTTTGCCGCTTACAGTGCTGCTAAAGCAGGACAATATGGTCACCACTACTATTAAGTCGAAATTTTCTAGACGGGCAGCTGGAGTTTGTGGTTCCAAAACGACCGTTTTGGTGAACTACATAGCCAAAAGCTTGCTGTTGGACAAACGTGATACATTATTTCTAATTTAGGATAATTAATAATTGTTAACCTGTACAAGACTTATAGCGTCAATAAAATGTTATTATCTAAATGATTTGTTTTATTTGAGCGCCAAAAATAACGAATTTATCTAGTTTTATGAGAAATAAATCGTTTACACGGATTAGTATGAAAATTCCTATGAAATGTATTTAACCAATGTTCTAAATCCCTTGTAATATTATGTATACATAAGAAAATATTTTATTAAAAAAAATTCTAAGGATTAATTTAGGGAGAAGTTCCTAATATTAAAATTAAGTTAGATGTTTTAAAACAAGAAATGTTGCTTTCAAACAATAACTATACCACAAACAGTACTAACATTAAATTAAATTAAATTAATTAAATTATAGGAATTTAATAGATATTATGTGCGTTGTAGGATGCTAAAATATTCTGGTATTTTACTTTTCAAGTGAATTTTCGCTGTGACAATTTATCTCTTAGAAAACAATTATTCTATTAATAACAATTTTACGTAATAAATATACTTGCGTTAAGTTGTGAAGAAAGTCTATGAAGCATAACGTAAACATGCGATACCAAAATAAAATGTATCTAAATAGTTTACGCACGAATAACTACCTTTACTTGCAACTGCCTAGTGCCTTACGTACTAGAGAAATTAGAAATTTATTGCGTCCAGATTGAATACCAGACCCGTGAAGGACGTCCACTAAAACAAAAAAAAACATTAAGTTATTTAATAAAAACTAAAATGCTTGTAAAATTTTAACTAAAACATATGTAAAAATATTATACCGTTTTCGAACTTGTTTTCTGGATTGAAAGGAATGGCATAAACAACAAACAACAAAATTATAATATGGGTGAAGCAATCAGGAAAAATTTTATTAAGTTTATTCGGACAGGAATTTATTCTTAGTAGCATTCTTAGCAGTACCGAAGAATGATTCAGATCTAAACTTGTAAGAGTATCGGCTTTTTCACTATCTTCTCCATTTTTGTGCTGTGCTATCTTAAAAAATATCACTAAAAGAAGCCACAAACTCCAAACAACTTTATTAAAAGAAAAAATTCACAAAAATGCCTAAAAAAACAATGACAGTACTTTGCTTTTATCGTACCTTAATATTTCACTACTTTCCTATTGTCAGTTTTCTTCAATTTGTATCCTTTATTGCTTTCTTGAAAGTCCTACAAAGTTCTAAACGTTTTCCAGAGTACTTTTGATATTTTGACTATTCCTGAGGTTTTCTAGAAAGATTGGGTTAGGTTATGTCTCTAGGTCTTTGCCTGTGGCCTTAGACTATGCATCCAAACAGTTGTTACATAAAGAAACCGCCTTGTTGCTCAAGAAAGAATCTTTATAAAAACTATGATAGGACTTCTAACTTCCTCTGGCATTTATTAAACACCTACAAGAATATGCGTGCTTCGCTGAATACGAACGATAACCCAAAACTAGACTACAGACTCACCAAGACCGCGAAGAGTTCTTTGAAGAAACTTTATCGAAACAATAAAGGATTTATGAAAACAGAAAGGTAAGCAGCCTGCTGGCAAACACTATACTTACAAAATAAATAAATATTATAAAGCTGCCTAAAAAAGATACATTCAGTTTCTTCCAGAAATAAAAGTAAGCTTTAGTAGTAAAGGACACAATTGCGCAAACAAAACCAAGAAGGAAAATTGGAATGCAGGTTTTTAACTGACTTGTAAAAGTTTTCTGTGTTTTATGTTATTTTCACAAATTCTTAAACCTTCACTTTATCGGAAATATTGCCACGATCTTAAAATAGCAAGTAATCCAGTGTACCTTAACGAAGCCATTCAAAAGGCAAACACATTACCAAAAGCATGTCGGGATTTTCAACCAAAACCAGTACTTGGTACAGCCAAACCTTCAGTGAGATCATTTATATCATAATGAATATCCCTACAACATTATTTATACTGAACGACTACACAGGTTCGCACACAGTAAGATGATGGTAAAAACTTTTACTCAAACATACTGTTAACCTACAGCAGCTAAACAGAGCAAAAATTAGATTCGTTACCAGGTTCATAACTGGTTATTATCACCTAAGAAAAGATGTCCATAAACATTTTCTTTGAACATCCCGTATGTGACGGAGCTTATCATTAAGTTACATATAATGCTAGACCCTAGCCTGGTAGAATTTTAAGGCAAATAACCTTTGCGACCATAACTCTAAAGTGAATGTCATGAAAGAATTACCAGAGCTGAAAAAGTTATCCAACTCTTTTATGGATCACGAACTGGTTAATTATTTTGACACATACTCATATCATTATTACCTTTTTAGATTTTAAAGATACGTATGTATATTATGAAATATGTATCAGGTTAATTTCCGAAATAAAAAGTTAGACGATCACTAGACATATGTAACGTTTTGCTTTCTCCAATCATTAGTAAAAAATTTAGTTTCCAAAATTAGCATTAATTAACATGGATACAATAATTAACATACTCTTTTACAGAATTTGTTTATTCATTTTTAACCCAAAAATGTATTGAACCTTCACGAAAACAAAAGAAATTTTGAAATAACATGTAAAGTTGTTGTATAATTAATAAAGGCGTTTGCTTATTACCGATCGTTGTTAGAAAATATTCAGATTAGAGATAATTAGTAAAAATTAATAAATTCTGCTACTCCTCTGTTATTAAAATGTTTGATCAGTGATATGATTTGTTTAATTGGGAATTGCACATCGATTTGTGGAGATGATAGGAACCGAATGTAAGTTGGTTTTGCATATCTTTAAGAAATTTCATTTAGAAACTTCCACAATGCGTGATGAGGATCTAGACATTGCCAATAGCTACTTAGATTTAAAAAATACATTGTGAACAACAATTTTTTTAAAAATAGGGTAAGTTTCGATCTAAACATCATCAGACTTTAAAAACCCAACTTGTTTTTAGAGATTTAATAACTACTCTGTCGATGTTCTTCGACAGGAAGCCCATCAATAAATTTTTCTTGTGTAGTTCTTGGTCAATATATTTTATAATAAACTAATGATTGCCGTGAAATGGTTTGAATGGCAGTAATTTTACATTTCTACGCGTTTCGAATATGGCCAGAAATGATGTAAGAGCACGTCAGTCATTTTCATTATTTGAAATCGTGCTCATTGAAGCCTTTCATTGTTTCCACACTCCAGTTGGTATATAATTTCATTATGCACCTATTTCACGGCCATCTTTAGGAACAACGAATATCCATAGATCCTAATTAATTAACTAACAGAAATTTTAATAACCGTTCAAGTGGAACCTGCAAATCGGTTGCGTCAAAAATGTTTGCAAAAATAATTGAAGATTATCTTGCAATTAAAAAAAGCTGTGCAATTATTGTTGGATTGGAAATCGTTTTGATTTTTGCGTCATTTTAATAAATTTTGAAATATTTTTACCTTCCTCTATAAAGTTAAGGAAATGAGGTAGCAGAGTTCGAGTTGTGATACATAATTTTTCAAAAAGAGGGGCAAAATCTGGTGATCATGCAGGCCACGCAATACCTTACCTTCTATTAATCCATACATGATATCATCATTTTTGCAAATTATTGTTCTAAAGACTAAAAGAAAAAATTTAAAGATCCAATTAAATAAATTTTCTAAAAACAATCAATGTTTTCAACAATATTACAAACGCTTTATTAAAATCAAACAATGTTCTCAAAAACCACTTTGGAAAAAGGAGACAAAATAGAGAGCCGAATTAATTTTTGGAAAAAATGGAACTGTATAAAATTATTTCATGCCAGGATCGAATCCTCGTTCAAGTTACCTGATTTCGGTGTAGTCTCAATTCATCATATATTGCCGATTACTTACGCATCGCGGAAACTTAATTCTGCAGATATCGATTATACTTCAATTAAAAATGAATTTTTAGTAATAGTATGCGCCTAAATATTATTTCAACCACGCGTATGTGGCCATCGCTTTTACGTTTTTAGTGACCGCAGGCCTCTAAAATTGCTATTTATCTTAAAAAAAACAAGGTGAAAAATTAACCCTAGACTTTAGATTTATGCTGTTAACCAGGTACACAAAACACTCTTTAGTCAAATAGTAATCAATATAATAGACAAAACCAAATTTTAGGATATAGAACATATAAAAAATTATGATGTAGATGAATCAAGAAAGTCGAAATGAGTAGAGACTTGATCCTGCTAAAAACTGTAACCATCTGATTGTCTACTGATTAAAATGGAGGATATACTTCCAAATTGAAATGTTAAGTAACAAATTAGAAACTCCAACAAATCGATATGAAGACCAAAAACCTAAAGCAAGAAAATGACCAAGACGATGATAAAGAATATAAGACAAAAATTAATATTTGCTTCAGAAAAGGTAAACAAAGGATAGAAATAATAGATCGACATGACGAGAGAAGTAAGGAAATATAATATACAGATTATGCAGAAACTAAATAAAGAGGATCGGAAATAACGGAAATAGAAGACACTTGCTTTTTTAAAAGTGGAAATTAAAATAGAAATACAAACAAAATTTTTAGAGAGAAGGTGGTGGCCCTCAAGGCAATAAGAAAAGATGAAAGTGAGACAGGAAAATATATACAAACAAATCTGGAAAGTACGCAGACATACAATAATGACAGTAATATATAAATGAGGAGAGAAATGAAAAAGATATGCAGGAAGAAAAAGAGGTTATATAACAAAATAAAAGGAAGTTTGAAAATAAGGAAATTAGATCATTTTATCAGAAATTCAAGAAAAATATATCAATATAGAAATAAATACATAAAAAATAAGGATGGAAACCTGAAGTGTGAGGTAGAGGATTTCAAGGACTGTTAAACGAAAATGGACAAGAAGAATTAAAAAGGATTACAAACATACACAGAGTAAATTAAGTAGAAATTAATATGCCAATAACGATGGAATTTAAAGAAGTAATAAATAATTTGAAAAGTAATAAAACCTCATGGGATACTAGATTATCCTCAAAAATGTTGAAGGCACGAGGAGAAGGAGTAGCAGGAAAAAATTATGAAATAACAGAGAAGATATGGGAAGAAGAAAAAATGCCGTCAAATTGAGCCAGGGCCTTAATATTACCACTACATAAAAAAAGTAAGCAGTGAAAATTATGGAGGAAGTGCTCCATTAGAAACTTGTTACAAAATATTGGTCCGTTTAGAAATGATGAAACGAGTATGCAGAAATAAGCTTGAAGAATACCAAACAGGGTTTAGAAGTAACAGATCAGTAATAAACCAGATAAATTTGAAGCATTGGTTTTAAAGAAAACTAGTGAAAAAGAGAAAAAAAGCTGAGAGATATTTACGAGGGAACAAAAACAGTAGATGGTTGGAGAAGGAAAATACACAGAGAAGCAGAATTACTACATATTGAGCCCTACATAACAGCGTATCGTAAATCTCAAAGTATCAGGTCGTTAGATCATGTAGAAAGATTATAGAGAAAAAACAAGACAAAAATGGTTCTTTATAGAAAACTAATCGGAAAAACAAAGAAATAGGAGTCAACAAAAAACAATCTTGCAGCAAGTAGAGGAAGATATTTGAAACATCGATGTTACAAATTGGAAAGAGAAAACAATGGATAGAAAAGAATAGAAAAATATTAAGAAAAAAGTAACATCATTTTTGTTTTAATACTTTAATACCTATTTTATTTTATAAGCTACGTTAAGCGTTATAAACAAATAATAAGTCAAAACAACATTATGTCACAGGCTACTTTATGTAGTTTAAATATTATTGATAATCAGAATTGCTAATGTCTCTGGAATATCAAGCACTTTGGTATACAGAGTTTTCCTTCCCGTTATCATTTATTAATTCCTTGGTACATATAATTGACTTTGTCCGAAAAAAAGTCCCAAATATTGATTGGTATTGGTGTTATTAGATACATAATTATTCAGAGCAAAATAAGGCGGGGTATCTACATAGTTTCGAGACGTAAAGGTCGAACATCGAGACTATTGAAAGTCAGTTGAAGCCGAGAAAATGTATTTAATGGTAAGTGATCTTTTTTAGCTTAAGAATTTTATTGTAACCTTTTCCTGCTACGAGCAGTGCACCAGAAATGATGATAAATCGTGTAATGATAGGGAGTATGCCATATTGCAACATATTCTGAATTATTGTGCAGGTTTGGAGGTCGCGAAGAAGATGGAGTAATTTTATACTGATTTAATATGTTAATTATATTAGAAAACGTCACGGAAATAGCGAACAATTCATTTCGTATTACGTGTTTTTTTTAAACAGTGTGATTTTGTTTGTTCCGTGAAATGTAAAAAAACGCTTACATTACGACATGATGAAATTATTGGTTATGTTTGTGGTAGTTTGGAATATTATGTAGTATAACACATATTAATACATATTTTTTTATTAATCTGACCTAAAAGTATATTTTGCAAAATATTGAACGTGATCTAGGTCAACATAAGTGCAATAAATTATATTTACATAGACAAAAAACATTTTAACAACGTTTTTCAAATAATTTATTGTAACTATAATTAATTCTTACTTAAAAAAAATAAGCTCAATACATTCTCGAAAATCTCACCTTTTATGAAACTATCTGCGCAATTGACAAGCGATTTTTAATGAAGAAATATTTGCATCGTCCCTGGTATTAAGTCAAAAAATGTTGGATATAGAACTGGCTTCTTAACCGCACCTTATGTATCTCATTATTTAAAGATTATCAAGAAAGTAATTATGATGAAATAAATAATTACTTCTAAGATAGTTTTCCTGCATATTGCACAAAATAAGTAGATATTATTTAAGTATTACATTAATTAATCGATTTTCCTATCTTTTTAGAACAAATAGTCTACCTAGGATTATACTTGCAAAAGAATAATTTTCTTCGTCTTATTAATAGAAAAATCAAAGAAAAATTTATAACTTTTTTATTTTTATTGCATATTGACAGGAAAGTTCTAACAAAACGGTTGGTAAAATCTATTAGAATACATAACCAGTACAAAATCGAAATAGATTAGGTAGCTCCATTGTTAGATAAAGGCGAAAAATATACTCAGTTATATTAAACAGAAATAGAGATTACAATAATGAAAATACTATAAAAATATTTTATAATCTCTTCATATCCATGACAAAAAAGAAATTCATTTGTATGATTTTGAATAAAAATAGATTATTATAGGGTTAAATACGTATAACATTTAGTAAACAGAAAAAAAAAATTAATTAGAAAAATATATATAATATGCCCAGTATATTGGACAAGCGGGCAATATTGCCTCTATGGATTAATGTATAAATAACATTACGTTTTACACAAAAAAATATTTCTTCTTACACCCTTCATTTCGTCATCACATTAATTTATTTTTATTATTGATTGGTTAAATACGTAGACGCTCCTTAGAAGTTTTACGTACGTCAATAAAAGCTCAATCAATCACTTTCCTTCTCATTGGTTGTACAGCCACTTCTTTTTCGTTTTCTTCTTTTATTTCCAGCTCTTCATTTGGAACAGTTACCTCCAAAAACAAGAGTTCGACCTACTTACAGGGTGTTTCCAAATCCGCGACCCACAGATCACATGCTTATTCTTTATGACCACTTTCTGTATGCCACTTTTTGATTTAAGCCCGAGTAAGTAAAATATAGGGTGTTAAAAATTCTTCAAAAAAATATTTTTACTCAATACCTTTTAAATTGATTAACATTTTTAACCAAATTTGGTATACACCCTTTTTTAGTTAAGGGTAATAAATTGATGAAAACGTAATTTTAAATAATTTTGCAGTGGCGTAGATACTGGGTAGTCGTTACATACGTTGAGAAAAAAATAGTACGCCTCTGGTTATTTAAACCGATTTTCATAAAAATTACTTCGCTCTCTACTTGTCTTAAAAAAACTACTCCTGACTTTTTTCATATTCCATTGCTTTTAATTAGAACTTAACATTTTATGCTTTGATGTATTAATTTTTGTGTAGCATTGAAATAAAGTTGAAACTTCATTTCTCTAAAATTTTCCAAAGCAATGATTTTTTTAAAGAAATTGGTATTTTTTTTTGTACCAATTAGGATTTTCTTATTTGGTTTCGTGTACTAATAAAAAGTTCAGTTGAAAAAATAATTTTAAATGGTAAATGGAAAATATGGATTACTTACTTTGCCTTTGCCTTTCTCTTTTCTCTTAAATTGAATTAATGCATTTAAATAAAAAGAATGAATTAATAACAGTTGTATGCTTTTAAATGTGGAATTTTTTAATTTTCAAAAAATGGTCTGTTTCGGATATATTTCAGACCATTAAATTTTAATTGAGCTCTGTAACTTTATGCAACATAAAAAAAGTATTGTTTAGGAAAAAATAAATATTATTTACTGATTTATATACACGTATTTTTTCGAAATTCGAAAATGCACTGTTATTCAAATAAATTATGCAACCTCACCACGCCTAATATTAAAACAATATCTAGCTGACTGAACCATGGAACAATATTTATGCCCTATGACTTTAATCATAGTAAAAATATGTAGTATTAGAATAATCTCCAGCCGACAGGCCTTGTGGTGCGAAAATCTTAAAAACAGCAATTATTAGAACTCTTGATTGTTAACAAAATTCCTACAGGTTTTTACCAACTTTTCCAGGACCAAAATATAAGTTTAATATATACAGAATTTAATGATCCCAATAGAAGTTTTATAGATTAAAACATATCATACTAGAAAAGGAAAAAAGCAAATACAAATAAAAATTTTAAATTTAAGGAGCACTCGTATTATTCTGAAATCTGGGATTTTCCTGTTCGACTGACACATTCTTAAATAATAAAAGACTCTGCCATGTTATTCAAAACAAACAAACAGCACTATCAAAAGTAAAAGACGAAAATCTCTATATGTATGATAATTATTGTCAATAAATAGTAATCGTAATTAAAGTCACGTAATAAAGCCTCCCAAATCTCCAATTTTCGTAATCGCTTAATAATTGTGACAATGTTCATTGCCTGTTGTAGTTATTAGCAATATTGATTGGGCCGCCCCTTGTGGCCCACTGCACCACAACAGAAATTACGTTGCCGCTAGGAGTTAACGTTGGATTAAATCCACGATACCATCCTATAAGATCCCTGTACCATTCCCAAGATAAACTAGGCTCGTACGTGTATGGATACGCAACTCCCACCAGCACGAAGAGCGAATCATCAGCTAACGGAATTACAAAGGTACAATTTCATTCCAATGAAAACGATCATTTTTTTAATAAAATATAAAACTTAAAATTGTATTTGTTCTTAGGGCGGATATTCGTATATCGATTCTGATGGATATTTACAAACAGTTGAATACATAGTGGATCCTATTCGCGGATTTCGAGTTGCAGCTTCGAATTTACCTAGAGAAGCTGCAGATGTGGCTGCAGCACGAGCCCAACATTTAAGTCAGTTTGATGCGATAAAAGAAAATAATGCTAAAATCGCTGCATCTGTACCTTATTCAAATCCGATCATTGTATCTGCTCATTCGGTTCCAGTTGTATCCATTGACCAACAGGTAAGTCATACGAATCAATTTGGATAATAATAAAATCCTGTATTTATTTGACAGCTCCCTGAGCCTGTAACTGATCTGCCAGAAGTAGTTAAGGCTCGAAGTGAACACTTAGCAGTGCTAAACGCAGCTTATGCTAAGGCACCGTTATTACCACAGCCTGTTGAAGACTTACCAGAAGTGGTAAAGGCAAGAGCTGAACATTTAGCGGCAGTAGAAGAAGAAAGATCGAGGCATTTAGCAACTCAGATTAATATAAGTCCAATTCCTGATGGTAAATCGGGAGTCGTTGTACCACTTAGAACAGTTTTGAGCGGGTATGCGGTACCAACTCACATAGCAGCTCATAGCCAAGAAGTATTTTATAATCCTGCCTTTCCAGACCATGATCCGATAGAAGTTTTAAGAAAATATTCCTACGGGTATATAGGTAAACACGTTTTTTGCTGTATTATTAGCAAAACGATCAACTATTTCTGTTTTTTTGTAGGTCCCCATAGTACTCATTCCGAATCAAGATCTGAGGATGGAGTTACTAGGGGAGGATATTCATATATTGATGCAAATGGTGTACTGCAAACTGTTCACTATATTGCTGATCATAACGGGTTTAGAGTAGCTGCTTCAAATATTCCCATAGATCCAAATCACATCAAAACGAAATTCGCTTAAAATTACAGAGAATGTAAATACATGTACAGGCTGAGTCACGAATTTTATTGAAATAGGTGTAAACTTGAGACTCATCCGGTACATTTGTAAAATTTTCAATGTTCTTCTTTTTCGATTTCGTAACATTAGCTTTGGGGGCTATTTGGCTGTATTTTATTGCTTTATTCAATTTTCAATATTTTGTAGGATAACAAGTAACAGATAAAGCAATGTGTACACTCTAACAAATATGAACTACTACCGCCATGACTACCTTACACTTTTCTGTATAAAAATTATATTTTCAACTTGTGATATTTTTACACATTTTTAATAGGTTTAGATATTACTACCTAATGCCATAAAGCCTGATGTATGTTTTCAATAAAAATTCATTTTCGCGACGATATTTTATTTAGTATTATTTTTTGTTACAGAATAGTACATTTTATTGATCTGCTATTCTGTTATATGGCTGTTCCTCTACAGAAGCAAACAGAATAAATATTATACCGGAAGTTAGATAAACAGTACCTCCGATATAAAAGTTTTTTCCCCATTCCTTTATTCCGTTGTGATTTCGTATGAGCGCTCCAGTTACTATGGGTACTAAAAATCCAGTTACTCCCCCAAAAAAACTGAGAAGACCGAAAATGGTGCCGGAGAAATTCGGTGCCAGATCTTGGGGGTTTACTAAAGTTGTAAGAACGCTTGTTCCATTTGCGCCTAAACTGGCCACCAACAAGAAGATTATGGCGCCCACATTACATTCACAGAACCCGATTCCTATGAGTAATATTCCCGGGATATAATGGGAAAAGAAAGTGAACACTTTCCTTTGTCCTTTTGATGTGATAACTTCTTTCTTCTGTAACCAGTCGCCTATGAACCCAATGGAGATTCCAACGAATAATCTAAATAAATGTGGTAACATTGAAAGACCCCCTGCATTTTTTAGGTCATAGCCTATTACTTCGACCATGTACTTCGGTATACTCGTAAGTTGTAGATACAATCCCCAAAGGCTGCCGGCATTTGCAATTGTCAATACCCAAAACGGTTTGTTTTTCAGTATCTTTAAATAAGGAGGCCTGTGCTTCTTCTTTGTAACTCTCCCTGCCTGCGCTTCTTTGATATATGCAACTTCTTCTTCAGAAATGAATTTGTTATCCTCGGGATTATCGGAGGAAACAAACCATAGGGCTAGGCAGTACAAAAATGTTTCCACGGAAACGAAATAAAAACCCCAGTCCCATCCGAATTGGACAGTAAGAACTGATATAACAGGCCAGTTAAGGATCGTTGCTAAACAGTTGCCCATCAAACCGCCCATGAATTTTCCTTTTTCTAAAGGAGGAGCCCATTTTGCTATAAGTACTTGCAGCGCTGGATAAACGCAACTTCCCATCATTCCCATCAAAAATCTTAGTGCCACCAAAATAAGATAATGACACCAAGCTGCTGGAACACACAAAGCATTTAGAATGCCTGTAACAAGCGTAAACCAAAAAATAACTGCCGTCGGCCCCCAGAGTTCTGAAATTGGTCCGCTGAGTAGAGTGGTAACCATGTAACCATAATAATAACTGCTTAATATTTGACCTTGCATATCTTCGTCCCAATCGTATCTAGGCCCGTAATCCGGAAAATAATTATCCTTTAGTATGTCGATACGTTGATTCATGCTGGTATTTGCATCACTGTCCAAGCTGCACTCTGGTACAAATTTCTTCTTAGTTTTAGTCATGCTTATAATACTCACTGACATATTTGCTCTTGTTGCAAAATTTATATAAGTTGCAAAAAATATCATCACTGCTATCCAGAACCTGTACGGTATACGTTTGGCCATAGTTCTTTATACGAAAAAGAAATAACATGCCATAAAAATAAGTAAATAAATTGGACAGTATTTGATTAGTCAAAATTTCTACGAAATACGGAACAAAAATGAGTGACTGACTGACAGAAAACATAAAAAATAGCTCTTCAATTGATTTTGGCTTAAACCAAATATTTAAGACGCATTAAAGCACACTTTCTATAGAGAATAAATGCCTTCTGTATACTTTTATTTTTACAGAATACAAAAACTTAATATTTATTCCGGCGTTGGCCAACTGTCTTAAAAACAAGGCTATCAAAAAAAGAATAATTTTGACACATTGCGCTCTCTCTATATTGAAAAAAAGAGATAATTAGATAAGTTGTCACTATTATCATATTTTAACTCTATACTCTTTTTCAAAATGGGAACCAATCAACCGTTCGCATCATTACGCATACGTAAAATTGCGATAGATTTCAAGAATAACACTGAAGATCTTCCATAGAAAAAAAAGGACAATTAGGAGAAAACTTTGTTTTTAATAAACAATAGTAGCATGCCATCAAAATAATTTTATAAAAATTTATAATCAGAATCATTGGTTACATTACGTAATACATATACATTAGGGAAATAATGTAACAAAAGACAAGACTAAATAACGTTCTTCCACTTTTTGAGACAGGATTAAAAAAATGAGTCATAAAATCCTAAAATCTCTTTCGAGGTTGAATTGTTTTATTCAGACTTCGTCCTTAAGTCCTTAGTTTTATCTATGTTGTCCCATTTATTTTTCATTCAAATTCATTAGAACTAACTTTAATAACTCTCGAACATAAAATATTCTATAAGAGGTTCGTCTTCACCATAATGTACTTTTCAGTTCTCCAAATGAATCACTAGATTTTAAAGTATTCTTACTATTTCTTGATTAAACATTGCCTCTATTCTAAATTTCAGTTTATTATATCTACTAGTCAGCTCATCAGCTTTCTAAATATGTTAATCAATATGTTATTCAGCACAACAGTATCCAGAAATGAGTCAAGAATTTAACTGATTTAACTCACTTATAACTTCTATTTTTTCATCAAGAAGACGTAAATTTCCATGAATATTACTAAAATCAGGTTCAGGTGATTGAACTCGTATCTCTTGTTAAATTATCGTAGATTCGCTTAAATACTACTTTGTAAACCTCTAAGGATCATTGTACCAGCTCCATTTCTCCAGAAATGTTCTGTTATGGCCGACTCAATAAGGACACTCTGCAGAAATAATTATTGGATGACTTAGTGATCACGTTCATAATGAAAATACAATATCAAGCTCATTTCCAACTTCTTAAATGCTTCTCTATATCATACTTTCATCAAATATGCTCATTGCTTTAAAGAACTGAGAATCTTTCCAATCACAATAATTATAATTCACATATCCCTACAATCTCAGCAAATTAACCTAACTCATAAGTACCTCAAGTCCGAAGTAAAATAAAGGCCGAATAGTCTTGGGAGCTGAGACCTCAAAAACAAAGCAGAAGAAAAAATATAAGCAACACAAATTACCACAGTTCAAAATGGTGGCGCCCTGAATCGTTTTAAGTTTAGAGACACCTCAAATAGTATTTTTGGTAGTGAATCGATTGTTAGTGATTCTGCAAATCTTAAGGACAAACCAACACAGTTTCTTACTTCATTAAAATAACTAACTAAAAATATTAATACTTTAATTTGGAATGTACTATACAAGAAGCGTTTTCTAAATTAATTAAACGGGTTGATCGTCTTTTTTCGTTTCAAGTTCTGCAACATTATCGTATTCACTAAGAGTTTCAGTGGGTTTCAAGTGCTCTTTATCAGGCTGTTGTTGCAAATTCGGGGTACTAATTGCAGGGAAAAGTGGCGCAGATGCTTTGTTGTCTTCTTGTATATTCCTAATATCAACCGGAGGTTTCACTATAAGAATGGATCTGTTATCATAGTCATCTATAATACAGTCACAGTCTAGCTCACTGCATTTCGGGCACTTCTCTAATAAGTCCGACTTTATTGAGTTCTTGAATTTCTGAAAGAAACGAAAATAATAACAAGGTGTACTTGTAACGGACAGTATGAGACTGACCTCGATAAACGTCGTTCCTGGTGATTGTATAATCACGATAATCATCGTTATAGGAATACATAAAATCGAAATAGCTGCTATGATCCATCCTAAGACTACAGCCCATACAGGATAATGATACTGCTTATTATTATAAGTAGGAGGTTCGTAATCTATAATCAAAAACACCCACAAAGCAAATATCATCAGAGGAGTAGCTGTCATCCAACAAAACTTTATAAAATATCCAGGATGTCGTCCTGTCATGGTTTTAACATTTTTGCTCAGCTTCCAAGCTCCATAAAACCATGTTATCCCTATTACTTCAAAAAATGCGAGATACATTATCGAAATCGATGCTGCATAGTGATCAATCAACTGAAAAAAAAATATTCCTCCCTGAAAGAAGATTTATAGTTAATTAATAATAGTTTCCTAATTAACTATTTAATATGTACCCGTGTTACATTTGGTATCCCGCATAGAAACGAAACGACACATATTACCAGCACCAATATTTCGTGGCACAAGAGATTCTTTTTGATCCATCCAGGAAATCCATCTTGTATCGAAGTCACCACAACCTCCACGATTGCGAACTAGAAATTATCTTAATGAAATTTTATATAGACGATTTACCGAAAATGTTGTGCTATTTACTTGGCTATTAAGAGCGAGGCAGATCAACATAAAGAAGAAGAACACTGCCCAGAGCTGGGGCGCTGGCATCTTGGCTATTGCTTGAGGATACACCACAAATATCAAACCAGGACCTAAAAATATAACATAGAAAAAGGTTCTGTATAGAAGAAAAAGGGGAATATTTTTATAGTTCTTACCATCATCAATAACGTCTTCAATAGATGTTCCTTGTTCAAGCGCTATATTTCCGATGGTCGCAAAAGCGAATATTCCTACAATTAAACTTGTGATACTGTTAACCAACCACACAGCAATGGTGTCAGGAAGGATACTATTATTGTACTTGTTGTAGCTTGCGAAGCAGATCATTGATCCAAATGCGCAACCCATGGAGTTGAAAGTTTGACTAGCTGCGTTCACCCATACCTTGATTTTTTTAGATCAGTATGCAAATTGTCCAAAAATTAAGATACCTTACCTCTGCATTAAGGAGTAATTCCCATTTGGGTTTGAAGAAGTACTTCATTCCCTTCTCGGCTCCTTCTAATGTTAATGATTTGATTAATAAAATAACTATGATAACGAATGGGAATGTTCCGGTAAAGTATCGGACTTTGGCAGAAGATTTGATGCTTTTCCAAATTGCGAAATAGATGAGTATCCAAGCGCAAAGTAAGCAAGCTACCAATTCCCATCTAAGATTATTCATGTCTTCAATTCCTTTGCCGATTTGAAGAACTTTTGCACTAAAAAAGATGGAATTTTTATTTTGTTAGATAAAAATTTGTGTACCAAGTATTACTCGTAAAATTCCTCGGCTGGTGACTGAGTATATATTGGTTTGGTTTTATTTAGGGAATGTTCAGTAGGATTCCAACAGTGCTTAGTGTTCCACAGATGATTGCAGTCTTCCCAAGGTTGTTTCACTCTAAAAGATGTGAAAAAGTAGAAAATTCCGTAAGCTATTATCACACTGTAGTACGTCGATAGAAGAAATGATATTACCACGCTTCCTACACCAGTACCTAAACATACAATTAAGGTAACAATCAGGTTAATAGTATTTTTTATAAATATATTTCACCTTTGAATAGAGGACATAAATGACCCATAGCTCCTATCGGTCCTCTTCCTGTAAACTGACCAACCGCCAATTCCATGTACAACATTGGTCCACCAATAAATACCATAATAATGGCGTATGGGATTAGAAAAACAGCTAAAAATAATATATATGGAGCAAAAATTAAATTTGCTGTTTTCTTTGGACGTACCTCCACCACTTTTGTAACATAAATAAGGAAACCGCCATATTGAACCAAGTCCAACACTGTATCCGACGCAAGCCAGCACGAATTGCAGTTTATTCGACCATTGTTGTCTCCTTGGTTTCATGTAGTCACTGTTTTCTTCATCGCCACTCTCATCATCGCTATCATTGTCTAACGGATACACTGCTTCTGGAGGAGGTCTGAAAACAAAAGAAACTATTTATAAAAAAAAGAATTAGATCGAATTTCAATAGAATTATAAAGATTATTTCTACCCTTACTTTGTGGAATCTATACATTATCAGTGAAAATGATAATATATAAGTAGAATAATCTTATCTGACGATGCCAAGAACCTTTGTGAGACAATTATCATCAGAATATTTAAAAAGTTTTAGAATACCATGGAATGGAAAAGAAATAGCAGGAATAATATTAACCAAAAACTTTTGAAATTTGAGAAATATTTTGGACACTACCCATATTAATTGGCCCTATTGCATAAAGCACACCCTCTATATATAATAAGTTGAATCATTTAAACTTACGGTACAGTAGGAAACAAAAATACACATTTTTCTTTAGCTCTCCTTTCTCTTTCATTAGGTAAAATATAAAACCCGTTATTTTTTAAGCCTCTCATGGCGCTTACGACTACCAACGACTCTTTATGAATACTGAAACATTTTTGGATAAAGTTTATTGCGATTTTCCTGAGAATTAAAGAAACCTTGTAAATTTTGTAAATATTTGCTTAAATGAATACACATGACGTACTTGTTAACAATAAGAAGGAAGGAAAATTTGTCAAAACTTATTTTAAACCATTTTGTACAGCCTCGCTAATTATTTAAACCTAATACTGAAAAATATTTATATTTTTTGTTAAAAATTTATTATCGCTGGAAAGTACAATTAACTTTTAAATTACCCTGTAGAAAAATGTAATTACGTAGATTTGGTACATATTTTAACACAGGATTGTATGTTCGGATTTTTTGGTATTTTTGATATTTCACGGTAAATTTATCGTACGATTTAAACGTGCTTTATCATGATTTAAAAATTGTTATTAATTTTTTATACGTTACTATTTAATTATATTAAAATTTAGCAGTAGATTGTTTGGCATTCGATTTATTATAGTCATCTTTAATTATTACTAGTCATATTGTAGTAAATCTTTTATGAAAATCTATTTTCGGTGGTATAAATAACCTCGTCATTTAAAAACAATAATTATAGAAATAATTTAAAGAAATTTAAAATAATAAATATAATTCACGTGATAAAAAACATTTATTGTGCAAATCTTCCAAGAATTTAATTTTGGTGAAGGCCATTACTAGTTGAAAAATTGGAAAATGACCAATTTGCTAATTTTTCTTAATTCTAATTGGTGTTAAGGCAATATGAAGAAACTTCCTGTAAAAATATTACAACAACAAGATAAAAACAAGAAGTGGAATTTGTGCTAGAATTTCTAGAGCAATAAATAATAAAGTAATAATATATAACTAAATATTACAAACACCCCATCTAATAAAAACATATTTCCTTCGAATAGTAGACTTTTGGCCTATTTCAAAATGATGCTAAATTTTATCTGACCTCCCTGTATCATTTCGAAGCCAAGTAGACGACAAGTAAAATTAAAAATATGTTCATTATAAATAAATCGCGATACCAGCTAAGCTTCCTTCATATTTACTTACAAATTACGAAAACTGTGCGAAGTAATTTGTTTTTAACAATGATGAGGACGCAAATATTGAACCAGATTACGGAATGTGGCAAATAGTATGACACTATATTTATAATTTATCATGACAGGTGTAAATTTTTAATTATGGGAACCCGGTGTTAACACTATTTCCGTTTGATAGTTATGAAACTACTCGGTTTATAATTAAACAGTATTTTCAAACTTCCAATCTGGAACATAATAATAGTAAATAATAATCGTACTTTTCCATATTAATTAAAAATAATAAATTTTATTGGATTAACAAAAAACGATATTGACAATAATACGAGTAGTATAAGAGGCAGAGACACAAAAAAGAAAACGTATAAATAGAAAAAAAATAAAATCATTTAGAAACAACATGATGATCCTGCGAGACGTTAAAAATATACCAAATTAAAAATATCGCACGTAGAATGAAAAATAAAATCAAATATAAGATCCAGAAATTAACTAAAAGAAAAATAAAAACAGTAAACGATTAATCACTGAGATCTGAGAAGCAAATAGCAATAAAAATAGTTAAGTTGTTATAAAAAGAAAAAAATAAAGCACTAAGAAGTAAAAAAATGTTAAAAACTAAAGAGGTCAGGTTTTAAGACTTTCTCGATCCTGTATTCGAGGTAAATCATCCTCCAATTTTTTAGTTTTATATTTCAATAAAAAAATTTCTCCATTTTTTGTCATTTAATTTTTTCGCATTTCCGATTCCAGCCTCTTTTAAATATTCTTTTACCTCCTTTAACCTTGGTAATTCATTATTAAATTAAATTGCTAATAATCAACGAAATATTCTCCCTTATTATTTTCGGAGTTTACAAAAATAACGACTTTTTAATTTTTAGAAATGTTGTAGACAATATAGTTTTCTTTCCAATAATGAAAAAAAAATGATCAAAATTAGTTAATCCCCATACTATTTGTGAAAAGAGTACCACAAGCTCAAAGAAATACTCTCTATTTAGAAAGTATTTTAAGAGTTTAAAAAAATACTATACTTTTGACCAAAAATGGATAACATCGATTCCTTAAACTATTTGTGAATAAAAGACATATAAGTTTAAAAAAAATTTTTGAAATGTGGTAATTTAATTTTCTTGAGATAATAAAAAAATTATGATAAAAAGACATTACAATATCGACGAAATTCTCTCCTATTGGGAATTATTTGCTTTGCAAGATTTATGTCCTTTTAATTTAAAAATATTTCATTTTTATTTCAGATTGCGAATAAATTTTTTAATAAAAAATGAGAAGCAACCCTTTCTTTATACCTTTTGTACTAGTTTTATTTGGAAAATTTTCTTTATATTTTTAACCATTGTGACGATTCAATATAAAAAATTAATAATAAATGTTTTTTTTTCATTTCAGCCATCATCTTCTTATTTATTATATTTCGTCTATTTCTGGTGGTTTCGAACTCTTTTTCGAGTGTTTCTTCATTCAAGCTTTTTGTTAACCTCTATTAATAATTCTCTAAAATATTTCATTTACACTTGTTTATATTAACCTTTAGTTTGCTCGTTTATTTTTTCTAATTATTCAATTTATTTTCATTCATTTTCTTTTTAAATCCATGTTTTCTTTTATTCGTATTCTTCCTGGTATTTATTTCACTTTTACGTAGCCCATTTAATTTTGCTTTTAAGTTTATTAAGGTTAAGTGAAAATGTTTTTGAATTCTTTTGTTAAATAAATGAAGTATATGGATCGATTATGTGTGCTGGTGTATATAAAAAGAAATTTGTGGCAATTATTTTATATTTGCCCATTGCAGGACATGAATGAAACAAATTACAGAACGGACATGCAGAGCAAAACGATGGTTTCCTGCATGGGATACGTAGACCAGCTTTGTTAACCTTGGGCATAAATATGACCTCTAATTTACTCATCATTCACGTTAGGATTCACATATTTCATAATGGTCTTTGATTAATGCTTCCCAAAAAAACGTGCCATTCCTGAAAACAGTATTTTCATGCGATTTATAAACAAAACCAAGCGATTTCGCTTTAGAAAACTACGTTTACAACTTTTGTATTTGTTTTTAGTTTTGGGTCATTGCGCTCCATTAAATCACATCAAAAAAGTCTTACTCTAGATTCCAGCCAGTCGGGAAGTTTTCAATTTCAAGAAACTTCAATCAATAAAAAGAAACAGAAGATTATTACTACGTTTTTTACTTATTTTTAAACATACTAACAAATAACGTTAGGATAAAAATCATCAGTTTTCGAATGAATATTGTGAGATCACTATTCTATGAAATTTAATATTAAAAAAATATATATACCTGCTTATGAATAACGTAATTGTTTAATGCGAAATTTACTACATATTATAAAATTAGTCAGATGGAAGTGTAATAAGAACATGTTATTTATTGTAATAAATGTTTTATATTTCAAAAATTCATTACACAGGTTACATTTAAAATGTTGTAAATTTGGCTATTTATATTTAAATATAATTTTGTATCTACAATTCAAAACTTCTATCGAACAATTACCTAGTAACGGGACTGTATTTTAATAATTATATAATTAGAGGTCAGCTACTTGGAGCCAATAAGATAAAATAACAGTAAAAAAAATAAGTCATTGTCATTAAAAATAAATTTTCTTGAACAAGAATAGATTGTTATAATTTTTGGTGAACACAAGCAAACGAAACAAGCAATAAAGATGGATTCGTTAAAAAGAATCCATATATTTTGTGATGTGAAGAGGTAATTTCTAAAAAAAACAAAAATTAATAGTAATGAGATTAACAAAAAAAGTGATATAAAATTTCTTAGTGAAGTATATTGCTGTCTATTATTTGTTGATAACACTAATATTGCTAGTTATTAATAAAAAAACATTCCATTATAATTTTTACCATGATAACATTTTAAACGTCAATAACATTATTTCCTGATATATAAATTTGGAAAACGTCAAATCATTAAATTGGAGTTTTGGAATTGGATTTTGTAAAGTTATATTTTAAAAAATGTGTTTCGACCACAATCTGAATATTACCAATTTTATAATTACACCTAATTAGAACAAACCTCACAAAATGTAAGTATAATGATATTTTTATAAAGTTGCCTTAGATGTATTAGATACAACATAAATTGTAGTTTCCCTGAAGATGGAAACAAACTTTCCGAAAGCTTGGAACAATTTAAAAAATATTTTTTCCAATTTGCTGGATTTCCAATATTGACGAATCTCATAGAATTGTGTTGTCTGATAGATGATGTTTATTATTATTATTATTATTATTAATATTATTATTATTAATATTATTATTATTAATATTATTATTATTAATATTATTATTATTATTATTATTAAATCTATTCAAAATTTCACTTGTTTGTCGCAAATAACAGTAGAAAAAAATCATTGTCATTAAATGTAAATTAGATAAATATTCTTAAAATAGATTGCTACACTTTTTGGTGGACACAAGCTAACGAAACAAATTTTATCAGAACTTGACTTGTCTGGGACTTTCAGTGAAATCATTTAGACGCTCCTTTGTCGAAACAGCTGCATTTTAGTCCAAAATAAACTGATTTGCTGACTATTTATTATTCTCGCCTTACGATAGTTATTTGTGTCTCTACCTTACAGGAATCTAGATAAATATTTTCTAAATATAAAATTTAAAGCAACACTATTATAAATAGGGACTATACTTTCACGTATCTTAAACCTATTTTCTTTCTTGCAGTATTAATAAAAATATCCAGTCATTTTTGCTAAATTAATTAATACAATTATAAAGCCATGAGTTGAAATAGTCGCTTAAAATTAATTATCTCTGAAACTTTAGGAGCTGTAAGCGATGAACATGGAGCAAAGTTCGATCAATACATTTCAAAGAGAGAAAGATGTTATCAGTGTAAATGGAGTCCCAGGATGGTAGCCGTTTACTTCTGGAAGATCAAGAAAAACCAACCGGAAGAAAGATATTCTAAAAAATCATAGACCAAATATTCAAAAGCAATAAGATCAGTCTTTGTTGCAGCTCTGAGATACATTTCTTTGTAGCGGATCGCTCTACTGCTTTTTCTGGTTATAAATGCTTGTGTCTCTTTACTCTGTGTACCACTTTGCTCTATTTCTTTCTATTAATGACTGCTTGCTTCACCTTCTTTACCTGCAGCCTATTTATATCCTCTTCGTCTTTTCATCTTTTTTTTTGGTCTCCAGTTTTATATGCTTTTTATGTTAATTATTGACTCTTATTCTCTTCTTTTCTACCATACCATCTCAGTCTTTTTGCTTTCATGTGTCTTATTATATCTTTCCCTTCCAGGATATTATCTATTTCGCCGTTCCAAAATATACGATATTTTTCTTCTCTAATTTACTAAGATTTTCCTAAATATCTTCCTTTCAAAGATTCTTAAATTGTTTTTCTTCTTTTTTTGAGAAAGGCAATTCGTTTCAGTTAAATAAGTCACTAGGGGTCTAATTGCCACTATATATATCCTCATCTTATTTGTCTTGCTTAAGTTTCTTTCTCTGAGTAGCCACTAGTAGTTCCAATATTTTCTGTTCACTGCTTATATTCTTTCTTTTATTTTCAAGCGTTTATGGTTCTTTCCATTAATTGTGACTCCTACATATTTAAAAAATTTTATGTACTTTTTCGAATATGTCTTTTCTTATTTTTATTTCATGTGTGCTTTGTGGGTTTTCTTGCCCTTTTTTTTTCAAAATCTGTAAACTAAATATGAATGTAATCAGAAAATGTGATACATTATCATGTTTGTTTCATGAACGAGATTGAATTCAGAGAGAGAAATAGAATAATTATAAAATGGTGTTTACATACAGATCCAGAGACAAGCAAAGGGAGAAAAAACTGGTTTCTGGATTTACAATGAAAGTAAAGAATGAATGTTAGTTAAGAATAACATATGAGGATTATTAGCGACATTATTGGCGATCTATTTCTTTCCTTTGTAGTGGATCATTCTACTGATTTTTCTGGTTATAATTACTTGTCTCTTTACTCTGTCTATCAGTTCGCTCCATTTATTTCTATCATCTTTACCTCCTTCATCCCTTCATCTCTGCAGCTTTTATTGGCGTGTTTGCTTTTGTTTTTATATTGATAGAAGCCTTCATTGCCTCTACGTCTTATCCACTTTTTCTAGTTTAGTTTTTTCTTCTATTTTTTATTGACAGTAGTCATACCATACTTTCTGAGGTTTGTCTGCTCTATGCACTGTGGTTTTTTCGGTAACTGTCAATATCTTCTAATTTTTTTAAATCGTTTCTATGTTGTTTTCTTGGCCTTTCATTGATTACTATCTTTTATTTCAGTTTTTGTGTACTTTTGTTTTATTTCGGGATTTATTATATTTTTTATATATTTTCTGGAGAACTATTATTTTTTCTTTAAAATTCTAGTTCCTTTAGCAAACAAAATTTAAACTGTTTTTACAACCTACCTATATTATAAAAAAAATACTCAAACCGTTCGTATTGCAGGACGAAACTGGAATTATATTAACCACTATAATACACAATCAACAAATTCACAAAGCGATCTAGTTTAGTAATTTCAAATTTCAAATTCTTGTGGAATAATATTGGAACTTATAAATCATTACCCTTTGTATAGTTATTGGTAGCATAAAACTGGAATAATTAAAGTCGACATTTAAGGTAAATTGTAGTAATAAAGTGAATGATAAACCGCAACTTGTTTATGGCAAAAATTGTTATCGCAAATGCTAAATAGTTGCTATCGATATGTCGATGTAAACGAGTGTTCTACAATAGGTACTCACTCTATAGTTTTAAAATAATCTAGGTCAATGAATATATTTTATTGTTAGTTTCAATCAATAAATTGGCCTTTTCACTTACTGTTGTACTTATTTCACAACAATACCTGCAAAGACGCTGTTACGGTTCTAATATTTCAAAAAAACACAAACGAATGATTCACTTTAAAAATTGAAAATAACAACAATTGGAAATCTAAATAAATAACACTTGGGACAAGAAATACATCAAAATATTTGTATTTTTATAGTCATTTTCATATTGCCGGACTTGAAATGAAAAAGCTTGGCTTACCTCGCAAAAGTCATTTTTAATAGCTTTGTAGTGCTTTTTAAAAGAAATTAAAATTAATGTTTATGGATTTTCAGAATTTTTCAAGCTTTTAAAATTTTGTCAAGGTCACATAAGATCTTTCAAGTTGCTTCATGTGTATTCAAAGTTAGTCGTGCTTTAGTAAGCTTTTTCGATCTAATTCATGTTTATTCAAAAGTATTCAAGATTTTTAAATCTTTTTAAACGGATTTAAAAAGATTTCAAGTTTAATAAGTTAGTTCATTTATTTAGGCTTAATTAAGATTTGTTATTGCTTTTCAAGTATTCAAAGATATTCAAGCATTATTACCTTTGTCAATATAATTGAAATTTCATTTAAGATTTTTCAGTACATTTTTCAAGCTCTATTAAGCTAATATAAAACTAATTCAAAATCATCAAACTTTTTTAATCATACTTAGGCTTTATCGAGCTAATTCAACTCTAAACGAGTATATTCTTTCTTTATTTAAGTTTTATTAAGGTTTGTCAGGCTAATTCAAATTTATTCGGATATATTCAAGATATTTTATAAACTATTTTCAAGCTATTTGAAGCTAATATAAAACTAATTCAAACTTAAGTTTTTTCAATCTTATTTAGGCTTTATTAAGTTTAGTCATATCTAATTCAAATTTATTCGTGCTTATTCAACCGTAAAATAATAAAAAATTAAATCAAACTTATCAAGTTTATTGAATGAAATTTAGACTTTATGAAGTTGTATGAAGCAAATTCAGATTTGTTTGAGCATATTCAGAATATTTCTCAAATTTTATCATGATTTTCAAGCTTTAGTAAACGAATATAAAATCGATTAAATATTTTTAAAGTTATTTTTACCTTTTTTATTAAATATTATAAAAATAATTAAAATGTATTCAAGTATATTTCAAACTTTTAAATAAGCTGATTGTTTTTAACCTTTATTAAACTTAGATAAAACCTTTTTACGTTGCTTCTATTTTATTCAGACTTTATTAAGCATTGTGAAACTAATTTAAACTTAATCGAACATTCGATTAATTCCACACTGAATTATTTTTTCAAGCTCTGTTATAATATTTAATATTCGCTTTGATGAAATTTTTTAAGTTTTAATGTATTCAAACTTATTAATTCTTCAATAAGCTTTACCAGCTTACTTCAAGTGAATTTAAGTTTTTTATACTATTTCAAGACTTTTGCTAGTACTAAAATTATTACTGAATAAATCATACTTAAAAAAAATCTTGACTAGAGTAATATTTGATTAAGCTCATTTTAATTATCAACGAGTTTGAAGTGACAAACTGGGATGACCATGAATGAAGAATTCTTCCAAATATTATTATAAATCTGCTTCTGGAAATAAAAGATTACATAACAAAAAGCAATATTCCGATTTATAAATTTAAATAACAACCTCTCTGAATGTCATTGAACGGATATTAAATAAAAAAAATAATTACTATCGTATTGTTAGCTTTATGAAAGCGGATATAGTAACTATGATTCATTTGGTTAATTCAACTTGTCAGGCGACAGAGGCTTCAAAATTATTTCTTTAAATTACCATCGAAATTGATCATTTTCCAGTTCAAATTAGTATCAGAAACAATTTTATTTTACAATTTTTGAACAACGCATTTTCTAGACCTGCATATAAACTATTTTTATATACGCAATGAATAAGAAAGAATGAGATACGCAGTAAGAGGATAATTCTTCTTCACAAAATTTGATCAAACACTAAAAAGTTTTTAATTATCCGAAGTAATTTTTTTAATAAAAAATGGTTAATCTTTACGAAATGAAAATTTATATTTTAAAACAAATAATTACACGATATGCACACCTAGTCAGGAAATATCACATTATGCAAAATCTTATATAATAATTATTGAGATAGTTAACATAATGATATGTTCCTGGTTTAAAGTCTTGAACTAACAGTCAATTAATAACATAATAGTAAACATTTTGAGTCGCAATAAACACACAATATAGTGTGATATTAATTTACAGTTTATCACTACTGCAATCTAATTTTCATTAACCTTTATTTGGGTTTGAATTCAATGTTTTTACATTGATACCTACACTGCATTTCATATTGAATATTAATTCAAACGAAACGTACACTTACGCAATTATTGCAAGTATTTACATGGGCGTTACTTATCGGGATAAATGTTAGATTTAAGCAAAATAAATTATTATCACAAACATAAAAGTTACATGCATTTAGTAAGTATGTTTTTTGTTATTATTTGGTTAGTTAGTTCGAGGGAAACTTATCAGTTATAACTGATAACACTACTATTAAATTTGATATCTATAGTAACGGTAGTTCATTAAGAAAGTAATAATGAAGTCGGTTTAAAAAAATACTATTTAGTGAACATTTTTATTTTCATTTCTCTGCCTCTTATCATCTAAGTGTAACTAACACATTATGCAATAAATTTCTATTTAGCTTTGCTCAGTTATTCGTTCTGGCCTTCAAATGTTAAAGATGTGTTTTTTATTGATAATTAAATAATTGGTGTTGTCGTTGTCGTCCTGGGGACTAGAACATTTATCAGTGATGTTTTCCTTTTGTAAAAAGAATTGTGTAATCCCTCATTTAAATCTAATTTAAATTTAATTCAGGACTGTTTAATGGAATAAATATAATATTAATACGCACGCATTATTTTCATGTAATTTCTAGAAAATGCGTCACTGTATTTAATCTTATAAAATTTTCTAAATAATCTATATACTGAAAGATTTATATTAAATTAAAATGTTTTGCAATCCGTCATTATACACGATGTTCGCAAAATAATGCATATTTTTAAATGGTATGTAGAACCTATCATTTGCAACAAAATATTCTAATATTATCAGTGTATCCTAAAATTCATTTTGAACATCTAGTCGAAAATTTATACGTGGCAAGACCTGACACTTTTAATAAAAATATGTGTCATGTAAACAAGGAATATCTACCTGATGATTCATAAACTTGTGTTAGATTGCGAAAGATTCGGACCGTTTAATCGATTTAAGTTTATCGTTTGGTAAAGTAGTATCAATAATTCAGTGAAATACGAAAAATACTAATTTTTATTTCTTTGAAAACGGCTGGCTTCTTAAAGTAATTTTTATTCAGAATTTTTTTTATACCTGATCCCTAAATATGTACATTATTTTCGCGGACACCCTGTAAATTGTCTAATTCATTAGCATGGGTAGACCAGTGTCCAAGTAAAATGAACTGATGAACTGATACCAATAAAAATTCACAGTAATAAGATACAAAAATTTTGTGAATAATAAAAAAGTATGTGGTTACTCACATTTCGACTAGAAATGTGTTCAATCATTACAGTACAAATTTTAGTCATCTTCAATGTCAATGACCTAAATGAATAATATTCGTGAATGCATATACATTGTTATAAACAGTTATTTGTTTATTGTTAATTTATTACCATTATTATCTAAAAAAATTTACGAAAAATCTGAAGAGATATTCATGGTACAATAACATAATTAAATACAACAGATTTCAATAAAAACATTGAAACAAAATCATTTTTGTTTAAATGCGAGATCTGAAAAAACGTGCTGGATTCGTAAAACTATAAGAAACTACAAGAAATTACCGATAAGCACCAAAAATGGATCAAAAAGGGAAAATCTAAGCATATTAAATTCGCATGTTATACAATAAAACAATTAAAGTAGACCCGAGCTAGTAACCGATAAGACAAAGGCAGCCCGATGAATTTAACTCTTTAACTTTTTTACAAAATAGAAGATGTAACTATTAATATTATTTACATGTAAACCGTACTGCCAGAAAATAATGACAGAATATTTGGAAATCATGTTAATAAAAACAGGAGAAAATCATCACACAAACAGATAATTAGCCAATAAATAATTATATTCAAATCAAGATCAAATAAATTAAGAAATAGAGACGTAATTAATATTATACATATTATTTAAAAAATAGAACAAGAAATGGCATAGGCGTATGTAAAGGACAGGAGACGTTATATAAGTAAATTTAAAAATAAAGAAAAAATGGCAAAACAAGGCCGAAATGGCTACAAGAAATAAAAAATATCTAAGAACAACTAGAATAAAAAAGGAATATTTTAAACAAAATTAACTAGTAAAAATAATATTGCTTAAGCACATGTTAGGGCAAAAGACGAAGAAGCAATTAAAACTTTAATGGACTGAGGACCAGAAGGAAAACTAGGAATCAGCAGGAAAGAAATAACAGGCGGTCTAACGTCAAAGTTGTTAAAGCAGTAAAAAAGGTAAATAAACTAGAAATGAAAATGACAGTAATCGTATTATTAGATTAATTGAAAACTAAAGCAGGAAATGGTGTTGATACTTACGAAAAGCAGGAAATGGTACATTATTAATTACGAATTGGTAGGCAGCATGGTAAAAATAGTGACAAACCAAAACCAAAATAGCTACAAGAAAAAAGAAAGCTCTAAGAACAACTATAACAAAAAAGAGACATTGTAAACAAAATTACCCAGTAAACAATAATATTGCTTAAACATAGGTACATATGGACGAAGAAGCAGTAAAAGCTTTAATGAACTGAGAATCAACAGAAAAACTAGGAACAGGAAATCCAAGGTTAAAATGATTAAAGAGGTAAAAGAAGATAAAATAAATTAGGATATAGAAACGATGTGAAGAGTTATCTTGTTATTAAATTATTTAAAAAACAGAGCGGAAAATAGAGTTGACAAGTATCAAAGAAAGAAAATGTACTATTAGTAAATATAAATTGGCCGCATACAGGTTAAAGAAAAAAAGTGGCATACCAAGGTCAAAATGACTACAAGGAATAAAAGAAGATCTAAAAATAACTGTAAAAAATAGAATTTATAAAGGATAATGTTGCTTAAGTACGAAAACAGATCAGAGGATTAGATAACAATCAAAGCATAAATGAATAATGAACTGAGAATCAGCAGAAAAATTATGAGCAACTAGAAAAGAAATGAATGAATGAAAGTAGTTAAAGAAGTACAAGAAGATCAAATAAATTAAGAAGTAGAAACGTAAATAAAAGTAACAATTAAATTATTTTAAAAACAGAACAGGAAATGGCCTCGACATATGTGAAGGGCTGGAAACAATACATCAATAAATATGAATTAGCAGAGCTAAGAAAAAGTGGCAGATAATAGCAAAATTGTTACAAAAAATAAAGGAAGGTCTATTAGCAACTGAACTCTAAAAAAAGGATCAGTGTAAGCAAAATTAACCAGTAAAGAATAATATTGCTTGAACATATGTACAAATCTAAAAAACATCAGGAAAACTAGGAATTAGTAGAAAAGAAATAGCGGACGGTTCAAAATCAAAGTGGTTAAAAGAAGCTAAAGAAGATTTAAAAAATGGTGGAATTGGAAATGTAAAAATAAAACAGAATAGCTCAAATTTGTTGCCTTCTGATGAACTTATCCCCCTGGATCAAACCAATTTGCGTTATTTTAGGGCCAAATTGTAACACAAAATGCTATTTATTTTATATTATTATATAATTTAAAAAAAATTAAAAACTGAAGATTGTGCTTATTAGCTCCAGTCTCTCCTACATCCAGCCCGTCTTATAATGTAACAACTCCATATGCCAAAACCGCAGTGCCTGGAAATAAACTTGGATACGAAGCCTATAAGTGGAAGAAACATGTTAAAAAAGCGACAAGAATTTAATTTAAAATTCCGACAAGTGTATACTGGGTCCTACAGCGCAAATCGATAATGCCAGTAAATACATAATAAACTTTTCTCATATAAATAAAGGGCTTTTTATTGGTTCTTGTGGTTTAGGAAATAATTACACCAGTTTTGTTAATTATTAAATTAGTTAATTAAAATGCAAAAGAAGTTAATGTATTAGAAATAATTAAATATTTTAAAGGGGAGCTGATTAAATTATCTCGGCAAAAAAAGGAAAGAATAAGTACAAAGGAGGACAATGAGACCATTATAAGGGATAAAGGTGCGAACAACGACCGAAGCACCAGAAAGAAAAATATTTCAAATACACCAGGACCAATAAAAATAGCAAAAAATGAATACAGATGGTAAATAAATCAAGAAGAAGAAACAAAATTAAGAGCGATAATGATAATATTATTAAAGAATTAGAATATAAGAAGAAATTATGAGGGCAAATATGGAGGGCTGAATATGGTCATCAGTAAATATGAATTGGCTAGCAGGGTAATAAAGCAAAAGTCATAGACCAAGGCCAAAATAGCTACAAAAACTAAAGTAAGATCAACTGGAAAAAAATACGGATTTCTTTGAAAGGCGCGGCGATACTCCAACTGGATTTAACCACTACATACATATAAAAGCTACTTGTAAAACTAGCAACTTTCGATATGCACCGGTACTAACACAGTCCAGATAATCCACACTTTGCAGAAATTGTATTATTCATCGTTCATGTAACCGCAAATAGATCTAAAGATTTCTAAGAAAAAACTTACGTCGGGGGATTAACGATATTGAAAAGTTCGACCGGGGAAGTGGGTACTCTTCTGACTATCATCTTCTTACCATCAGTGGACCCCATGCAAACCGACGCCCAAGACCTTAGCGAAGCTGCATCGGAAGACTTGGACACAATTCCAGACTCGCTGCTCGGCGGTTTGTTGTTGTACATATCGCTCATCAAGTGATGATAATTCTTTAAAGATCTAACGCTATTGTTCCTTCGAAAACTAGGGCTACTATGTTGCGAGGGTATCGAGTTAAAGCTGTAATTCGGAATGTCTGTCGCATTTTGATGTATTCTGGATGTTTTCCTAAGCGAACCAGCCGGGGATGGTAACTTATAATCTACGGTTTCTTTAGGTTCTATATCACAGTCGTTTTCTTCGGTTTCTTCCACAGCTGGTATGACTTCAACCTCGTTCTTCAATAGTCTCTTCATTGGCGTCTCTCTGGGCTTAACCTCCTTCATAACCAGACCTCCTTCGTTTATTTTCTGGACAGCTGGTATGACTTCCACCTCGTTTTTTAAAAGTTTCTTCATTGGCATCTCTCTGGGCTTAACCTCCTTCATAACCAGACCTCCTTCGTTTATTTTCTGGACAGCTGGTATGACTTCCACCTCGTTTTTTAAAAGTTTCTTCATTGGCATCTCTCTAGGCTTAATCTCCTTCATGACCAGACCGCCTTCGTCCATTTTCTGGACCTTCGCAGCCGGAACAACGTTAATCTCGTGCATGATTGATTTCACTTTTATAAGGCATGATATTTCACTCAAGTGGCGATAACATTTTGAAATTATAACCTAGATTCGCGGTAAAGAATCGCGCACATCGTTCTCAAGTCACCGGCTCGGTCTGTTTAATACCGTAGTCGCCGCAAGACTGATTACGACTACAAATCAACTGTTTGTTGGAAATGTAAATTGAAAGTTCTCCATTCTTCATGCTACGGGATTGTTACCTTTAACATTGGATTTGTGATAACGGCGTTATCTTTTATTGAGAAATCTACAGTGATTTATTGTACTCTGTTTTTGGAGATGGATATAACGTTGCAATGATTTATTTTTCGTGTGTGATTTATTTAAAATGTGGTAAATAATACCAGTTTTATTATACGAACGACGACCATGACCTCGGTATTGAATAACGGCGACGACGGTTCGTACTTATGAAAGAATATGCTTTAAAACACAAATTAATAATGAAACTGGTCACATATTTTTATAATAATAATAATATTTGTATTTATCTTTTATAAATCTTTTTGATTGATTTTAAACTTTAACATTCATTTTTCCACAAATTCATTCCATACTAAAATTAACATTGACATATCTTGTCAAATAAAACTATGTTCCAACAACGAACACGTAAAAATGAACAAATGATATAAAAAGAAAACACAACAATATCCCAAAATTTAAATTAAAACAATCAAAATGTAAATATGTGTTTTTGTAATATTTAAATTTTCACTTTTTCATTTTTTTTATTAGCTACTCTTAACGATTTCGCTATCACCATGATGTTTTTTTAATGTCATTCGTTTCTTCATTTTCTTTTTATTTTCTCTAAAATTGTTTCAGTTCTCTTACATGATTTCTCAGACATCATTCTAATCACTTATACTCTATACTATTATTTCTTATAAGTATCAATGATCTATCTGGATCTATTTTTTTTTTATAATAAACACTCGACTAATCTCTACTACTGTATTTGGACTTTCGATTAAATATTTTTAACCTCATCCCATTTTATCTGTTTACACTAATAATCTCAGTATGTTCCAGCAATTTCTCCTATTCCCATATTTTTACTATTAGCTCATGAATCAATTTATATGAAGTTTTCCCCCTTGTCCCCCCCTCACAAGTACTTAAACATTTCTGACATTATTTGGTCATTTCCAGGACTTTTGTTACTTTTTAGGGTTCCTATTATTTCTCCTACTTTTGTTTAAGTTGGTCATTCCTCTAGCTATTGCTATCTTCTATTTTCTTATTTTCTTATTCTGTCTGTTGTCCATGATTTTCTTTACCTTATAAAATATCACTAAAAGATCTTTAAAATATGTATAATGATATATTTATTATTTGAGGCGTCCCAAGTCTATGAACATCGACAAGTTACTAAAAATTTCCTAATATTGACCATAGAATCACCACCAAATTTTTGAGAGGTACTTTGAATACACTCTGTATACATATATGAGTACATTGTACAATCTTGTGGCAGGAACTAACTTGACCAGAAAGATATTTTTTTTACAACCCAACACTACTAAAACAGAAACTTGTGCATCCGCGGATGGTAAAGTTTAACATTTCAAATAATTAAATTTAATTAATAATACATGTACAGCAAAGCTTGCATACCCTTTATAAAGCTCTTAAGGGGATTATAAAGTTCACTCCTATTCCTTCCAACTAAAATAAAGTAAGAAGTTGCGTTATTGTTCTGGTTTTATAATCTTTTAGTTTTTAACGTCCTGGTTTATTTATATTGTTGAGCATAATGTTACAATGTATTTACAAAGTTTAGAAAATTTCTATTATTTATCGAATAATTTCTTATCAAATGGGGATAAACAATAGATTGTAGGATTCTAATTTACGCTTCTTTATTAAAAAATTGATAAAAGTTCTACTCATACTTTTTTAAAAGAAATCAGCTTCAAGTTTGTGTAACAGTAATAATTTTCAATATACGCAGCTTCCACTGTCTTTTTGCTCACCTTCACACATTTTTTATTGTAATTAATAATATTATTTTAAGTTAGTGTAGTTTGTCTTCAAGGTTTTTTTATCGAAATGAATAACAAGATGTGTCTTTGTTAACAATTTTGAAGGGAATGTAGCGATCTTTTTACAAATATGTCGAAGAAAATGAATTTTCATAATTTTTGGCCAATAAAAATTCTCGAAAACTATTATAATCTTATAAAAATGAACTACTCCTTAAATTCTTATATTTTGTTTTGAAATTGAAATTGAAAGAAAAACAGATATTTTTGTTTTATTTTTAGACGTAGAGGTCTACATTTTGTCATTGGAATTAGCGATGTTGCTAGTACTTTTAATAAATTAAAAACACAAAGAAATGTTACATAATGATAAAATTGTTTCTGTTTAAAATTCAAATTCCAAATATATTATTGAAAACCAGAAGATTGTACGAGGGATAAAAACTTTAAGTGAAACGAATTGAACACAAAAAACAAATTCAAAATATTCGACAATATATATTTTGCAAAAAATATATTTTCAATTTGAATTATTTAAATTTAAAACCAATTTGTAGTGTCACTAGTGTAGCAGTGATAAGATAAAATGTCTTAACATGAAAATTGATAAACATTTTAAAAAATACATAAAAAATTGTAATTGCAGATATAAAATATTTTTGAAATAATCTAATAAAATCTTATATATTCACTGGTACTACTTGACCAGAAAATTACGTATAATTTTCTTAAAAATCCTGAAAAAGGGATAAAATTTAAGGAAGAAATTTACAAATGGCATTTTGTTATTGCTTTGAAGTAAACATATCGTTAAACAAACAAACTAAAATAGAATTGCTTTAAGACATTGTCACACTTCAAAATTACTTTAATACACAAGTTATCTATAAATCAATTTTAATCTAATCATAAATATCAATAACTACTAACATATATAATCAAAAATTAGCACTTTTCAACTAAATCTCTTGATTATGTAAAACTTACAATGTTAAATCCAAAATTATTTACAATCTTCCGATCTACGCAATCTTAAAGCCAACCTGAATTGTTTACCCTAGAATTTATATTAAATAAAAATATCTCCTCGGTGTATTAAACAATGCAGTTTCGTTTTTTAATTCCTTTGTTCGCTTTTAACAGTAGATTAATGTATTTGCTCTATGAAGACAATTAATATTTATTAAAACACTCCGCCCAAAACGTAATTCGCATTTACATTTATGTTTTAATGAATACCTACGTACGGAATTTATTTATGGATTGGAAATGTTACATTAATTTCGGCCCGCATTCAAACCGCATTAATATTTTATAATAAAACAAAATATGTTGAATATTCGATTTTTATTGTCGATTATAAAAATCTGAGAGGCATGGATGAAGAAAATCGATTTCACTTTAAAAAACTAAATATACAGTGTGATAAGGAAATTTCATAAATTAAAATCCATTTTCAAGTATGATTTTTTTCATGTTTAAAGGAGCAAAATGGTATTAACAACTTTTTTTATATTCAATTATACCATTGAGTGAAACAATGTTTATGTAAATTACTTTAAAAATTTAAAAATTAAAAAATTGGCAATAAAGTAAACAGAAAACTTAGCCCTCAGCTTTAAACTATAGTAACTAATCGACTGTATATTGCATAAAAAGAATAATAATATTTGTGTTAGTTACCAATAATTTTAAAAGATGACATTTAAAGATTTTCTAAAGAGATTTAAATATATACATTTTTGAAATCAGTAAGTTAACACCTTTCAAATTACATGTCAAATGGTGTAGTTTTATGCCATAATTATTTATGTATTTCAATTTTCAAAATCTTTATTAAGTTCTTCATCAAATCTGACAATAATACCTTTCTCTACTTGACATTTCATCAACAATTTCTCTAGTTACAAAAATATTTTATTGTTCATTATGAATTTTAATTACTGTCTTCTTTGATTTTTTACTTATAATATTATCGTAAAAAATCCTCTCAATTATAGTTCATAATGATTCAATATCTTTATCTTGTTATTGTGGTTTTCCGAACTATTACTACTAAATTATTTACATTCAACATTAAATATAATATATAATATTAAAATATTTTTCCAAACTAACATTTATAATAATAGTAACAATAATAATAATTAGTAACGAATGATATATCAAATAATATTTTGATATTATCTAACTCACAATAATATATAAATATGAAAAAAATATTTGCACAAATTTTTCACTTTTGTACTAATTTACAACTTAAAGTTTGGATTTCAAATATTTTCACTAATTAAGCTGGTAAATTGGTTAATGTGTGAGAGTGAGAAAATATTGACAAATGTCATTGATTAATTACCATACAACTTTATCAATTTTTTTAATTGACCACTAGAGAGAACTTTATTCTGGAGTTGATGATGGGAAACTGCGGAAAGAAAGAACTTTATTTCAGAGTTGATAGTGAGCAACTGCGACTTTGTGAATTGGAGTTAACATAAAACGCCATAAGAGTGATCATTATTGATTGGTCACTTTATACAGTGTGATTTTAGTTAATATTTTAAAAGAGCCGTTAAAAATCTAAATTATTCATAACGAATATACTGGGAAACTTAAAATTGTGTTTAACAATATTTTAATTTATATTGTTAGACCAGTTATTATTATGTTATTGAAATAAATATCTTCAGTTATATTTAGCTTCCGATGATATTACAGACAAGACCACAAGAGTGGCCGTGAGTTATGTGATCAGTTTTCTCGAAATAGAAACAGTATGTATATGTATTTGCTCCGTTGGGAAACGGACCGGACCGCGTTGAAATGTAAAACGTGAGCCAAACCCCTTGACAATTTGTGAATATGTTCATTGTATAAACAAGATAAGTAGAATTCTCTACATGACACAAAGAAGCGCAATATTATAATGCTGTCTGTATATTGTATGTAGGAACAGCTCAAGTTATCTGGCACCGAACAAGAAATATATACAGGGATGTTTTTTCAAAATATTGTGCAATATTATTAATTTCAACCGCCATTTTTTTAATAAGAGTTAATATAAATAAAGTTCAAAAAACGTTACTGTTAACTGTTAAAATTGTATGGTAAAATTGAAGGAGGGTTTTTTATTGTCAATTTACAGACCTTTAAAGGGGACCCTCAAAAAACCTATTTTAATATATTTACAAGAAAAAAATATTTTCACGAATCAACTTATTAACTGTTATTTTGGGGAATTTTGGATCTTTAAATGCTCCCGAAAGGGCTGAAATTAGTAACACCACCCTAACTATTTTTTATAATTGATTCAATTTATTATTTAGAAAAAAAATATATAGATTAGCAGATTTTTCATTATCTAGAAAAAAAGTCATTATTGTTAACAGTATTCGAGAATAAACACTTCAATATGTAATAAATTCATTTTAAATGAAAAAAAAAATTTAACTAAGTACACTTCAGATGATTTTCATTTCTGCAATATTTTAACATTTTGTAGTATTTTAGCATAATGTAGATTAAATAAGAACAACAATTAGATGACCTCCTCGATCACTGGATTTAAATCCACTATATTTTATATAAAGTTGTTTATTCTGAGCTGCCGGGTGTTGAAGATGAAGAAATAAAATATATTTTTGACAATTAAATAATGACAATTTATAGAAATTTTGATTGAAGGGTATTAATACGAGCAATCGATGGCAGCGATTGATAAAATACTTAAGATAAATAAAGAAACTATTTTTTTAGAATTGATGATTGTAATTTGATCAACGATACCTTCAATTGAAATTGTTAATTTCAACTTAAGATTAACAACATTTTAGGTAAAACAGTTTGAGAGTTAAATAATGTTTTTGTAATAATTGTAGTTTAGTCTCTTTTAATTTTGTCTTGCTTTTTGAATTCCATTTCCTTTATTGTTGATGTTAAAATAAACAAATGTATTATTGTTTTATTATTTTTATTTCATTTAATTCTAATATTTGAATAAAATTAATACACTTTTTCCCAAAGCCTCCAGTATATTATTTCTTATATAGATATTTGGTAACACGTTATTAATTATTTATATTAAATATCAAACTTCTTTACTTAACAGTTAATATTTTGAAATCCAAAGAAGAGTTAACTAAAATCTAATACCACACATTTGTATTTCGTTATAAAAAATAGTCCTACTTTAATTTTTGGGTTTGAATCTAAATAAATAGCTAATTTATTAACATAAACGTATTTTCTTTTTCCATCTTCAACACCCTGAACTTCATAAAGCGATTTTGTATCCATTATTGTCAAATACAATAAATATTATTGTTTTTGCCCTCTGAACAGTAGTTACAATTTGCCCGATTACTTATGACTCACCCTGTAAATGAGTTTAATATTTAAAAATAATTGACTTTACAAAAATCTGGTGGATTTAAATCCGTGGAAACCATCTAATTATTGTTCTTAAATTCAGTAAAATATTATTTTTGCCTTCTGATGCACAGTTACAATTTGGTCCATTACGTATGACTCTCCCTATATATTAGATCTGCTTTTTTTTATCGAATTTACACTCAACTGATATGCAATATTGATTAATATTTAACTAATTTGCATCGGGTTTAGAATAAAGAATTGGTAAAGATAAATTGATAAAAATATTTAATCTTTCCTCCACTTATATATATATATAATATATATATATATATATATATATATACATATATATGTAATTGCTCTCACATCTGATAAATAAAATTTATATCTTCATTAATGAGTTGCTACCGGTTATTTAAAAAAAACTGCTAAAAATAATAAATAGTAAAGCTTTTGAGATCACAACCAAAATTATTAAAACAAACATAAGCAGTTTCTTCAAATGATATTTTAAATGCATAAAAAACTGAAGGTTTTCCAATAGCACATTATTTTCATTATTAATATATATATATATTGTTAAAGGTATCATAATATATGAATTAAGACTATTCGATATCGATTCTTTACTTAGTTAATTTCATTATATATATATAAAGAAAACCATCCTTACTACTTGAATAAAGGTAATCTTTAGAAATGTTCAAATTTTAGTCACTTTTTAATACTGAGTAATCCCACTTTAAGAATCAAGACCCCGTTTTCCATTGCTCTCACAAACCTTTTAGAAGGTCTTAAAGAATTCGATTTCTCAGAATTATTTGTTCAACCAGCTTTTCTAAAACAATATGTTATAAATCTGGTACATAAAATAGAAATAATTTAAAAAAAATCAATATTTATTATTAAATTATACAATTAAATAATGTTTACATAATATAGGTACAGTCGTATCGCTAAGATATGAAGAAAAAATACATTAAAAATGCCACTGATTGAAATAAGAAATCACCTCTTGAGGTAATTTTCGGAAAAAGTGAGCAATCTGTATCGCTGTTTAAGATTTCGGGCTCTAACGTGGGGATTCACTATTTCCACTGTGTAATTGGCAGGAAACCATCCAGTCTGACCGTCCCTTATTCTTTCTCCGTGATACCAATCTAAAAAAAAGAAACTTAATAACCGTGTTTTTCAAAAAATAATGAGTGGTTTACACAATGCTACTATCTAATGTTTATTTAGAAACAATCAAAGTAATTCTATGGATTATTTTGATATATTCGAGGGCTGTTTTGAACAACCTCGCTAATATCCTGATGAGACGTTTCCATTGAGAAGATCTCCTGTACCTCATTTTAGATCTACTGGCTAATTTCTAGCATCTATTATCGGTACACCAAATCAAAAAATCCATGTTTCAAGTATAAAATTATAATACTGTAGGCTGTGTAATTTTATTCTAGGCCATTCATTGCCGAAGTGATTAGTAACTGAATCTAATTATTCTTCTTATTCCTAAGTATTTCTACTTTCTTCTAGTATAAGGCTTTGTGAAGTTGCGTTATTTTCTCTTCCTTATTTTTTCTCACCATTTCTTTTGGTCTCCTTTTGCTGTCTTACTGTTTTCCCATTGAATACCTCTTTCCTCCACAGCTTCTTTGATTGAGCTTGTCTGACGTTTTTCTTAGTCTTCCCTTTTATTTTCCTCGGTAACTTTGCTTCGAATAATTTTTTGTTTAATCTTTCATTTAGTATGTTTCATTTCTAATTCTGATCCTTCGTGTTTTCCCTTCTATTTCCCTCAGAAATCTCATTTCTACAGTATTTATTCTTTTCTTTTAATTTTCGGTTAGTGTCCACGTTTCATTGTTGTTCATAATTGTTGGATTTATAATTTTTTTTGTCTTTTTATGTTATTTGGTATTTCATTTCTGCCCAAAAAATTTGATTTTATCATTAAACTTTTTCCTATGTTTCCTATTCTTTGATTTATTTCTTCATCTAGCCGCAGTTTTTTTTCAAAGGCGGACTATTGGTGTTTGTAGCTTGTCAAATGTTTAATTTGCTGTTCTTGCAACTTTATGTTGTGCAATTTATTGGTGGGGGTAATTATCACACTTTTAGTTTTTGCACTATTTATTACAATATTTATCATAACTAGTTTATTATCCAATATCTCTAGATTATACTGTAGGTTCTCTTCGGATTAATTTAATTGTATCTTTTCCATTCTCCAATAGCCTAATATGATTTGCTTCATTTTATTTTTATCTTTTTATATTTCGACGTTAGTTAGTTCCTTTATTCCCTCCTATCGCAGAATTTTATCATTTCTGAAACAGAAGGTTATCCATAACACTCAACTGTGGTACAAATGTTCAAATCCAATAAAATACCAATACAAACCTGATACAATTTTTTTAAACGACAACTAGTTTCTACCTCTTAAGGCCATCTTCAGGTCTGAAAATATAAAAAAGATTGTTATGTGTTTTTTTCTAATCTTTTCAGATCTGAAGATGACCTTAAGGGGTCGAAACTAGTTGTCGTTTAATAAAATTGTATGTGGTTTGATTTTGTATTTTATTGGATTTTATATTTTCTGTTGTGAAGTTGTGTTTGTCTGATGCTTTTCTTGCTTTTAACTTTTTTAGGGCTTCTTGTATTTCTTCCTAATTTATTGGCTGAACTTCGTATTGATTAATTATTTCATATAGTTCTTCTTCTAATTTTCTGTATAGTTGTCTATTTACCCAATAAAATTACACAGCCTGTATAACATTTGGATACGTTAATTTAAGCAATGTGCCGTAAATGAAATACTGTAAGCAACTGTAAATTTACATGTAATGCCACCTGGATTTACATTACTAATCGATACACTCCCGTACTTCAAAGGGATTAGAGGAGATAAATTTCTTTTAGAGAACACTGTGTAATAATAATAAGAAAGCAAGAAAGAAAAGAAAGAAAAGGCAAGTGAATTACCATCGTTCATTTTTCTTAGGACATTGATTACGTCTCCTCTGGATAAAGATAATTCGTCAGGCTGACAGCCATTGTAGTTGTGCAACGCCGTCACTTGGGGACAATCCCAGCATTCGTACAGAGTCTCATCGGGATTTTCAGATTTGGGGGGACTGAAAGCCTCGATCCATCGCTCTTTATCTGATTCCGAGGACGCTGACAGCAACTAAAAAATTTTTTGATTAGTTGTTATTGACGATTCTACAAAATCCCTCGGAAGTCTTCTAAAGCGTTAAAGATCGTTCAAGTTATCAAAATTATTTATGCGCACTTTTGCAATGTAGTTGCATATCGGTCTTGTATCTCCGATCGTCGTCGTTAGGACAATCGAAGATCAAAACAGTGGGACTAAAAGTATTTAATTTTTTATTAGGTGTTAAAGTTTATACAAAATTAATAATCCTAATCAAAGAATTAGTTTTCTACAATGTAACCCTTACATTATGAATGTTATTTACAGGTTTTCTTTTATTTTTAATATTACACTGGTTTTCTTTAATTTGGTTTTAAGAATAAATTTTTATTTTTCGATTAAAGTTATTTTTTAGTTTAACAGGCTTTCAATAATTTTTAACATCATATGAAGTTTTGCTAAGTAAAATTGTTAATTTAGCAAAATATATATGATAGTTCCCAGCCCGGAAAAAAAAGGAGATCGATGAAATCCCCAAAAAATTAAAAATCATTGCTACTAACAGTAACACTTTTTGTATAGTTTAGTTTTTGTTTAATTTGTAGTGATGTATTTCATTATGAAAAAGTATGTTTAAGATTATTTAATTTTTTTGTACAAACTAGACTGAGCCACTTTCATTGAGTAATAATATAATTACGAAAAATGTTGAAACTTTTTCTCAAAAGTAAAACATTTCATTCATTAATAAATACTAAAAGTGGTATGTATAAAGTCTTACTTTTATTATTTACATGAATATAAAATTTACGTAGATACTTAAGCACCTACGCCCATGGATCTTCTTTGTTTCTTGGATTTTTATGAGCTTTTTTGAGGTTTTACAATTTAGAATAGAAATATTATAACTCTTTTTAGTTATGGTGAAAAAATAACCGAAAGTGTAATTAAGTTTCGTATGTAAAATAATAATAGACCCATTAATTATAAAAATGTCTAAAGAAAGTGAAATTGTTTAAATGAATAACGATGAAAGTGATAGTGACGATATTAACGAAGTTCGCACTCTTTATTATTAAATTAACTATTCTATTCATCCGAACACGCGTTGAACTTTCTTTAATATTATTATTTTTATTATCAGATTCCTTTCAATATTCAAATATTTCCAGTAATTTCTTTTAAATGACCAGAAATTAAGTATGTTTTTGGAGCTAAATATCCTTCAAACTACAAACTCCTAAATTATTAGTTTTCAGTGTTTCAATCTAAATAATTATAAAAAATAAATATTTATTTTGTCGTGTGCATAAAAAATATTTTCAGTGACTCAAAAGTGTATATAAATTTAGTACATTTAGATAATTTTATTAATTTCATTTATATTTACGTTGAAAAATAATGGCATAAATTATAAAAGTGTTTTATCATGTGATACATATTTCGTCGATAACACGTTTATTACCTTCCAGTTAAAGTAATTTAATCCCAAATAAATATTTGACTCACACAATAACAGACCCACTAAATAATATTTTTCCAAAAGAATTAAATTTTTAATGTCAATTTTAATTTGCTTTTATTTAACAAAAATGGTGAATTTTATTGGAATGAAAAAATACTCGAGGATACGACTAGAAAATTTGAAAATTCTACTTACGAATTCTACAACTTTTCCGGTTTGATTTTCCAAAATCGAAAGGTACAACAAACTTTTGTCTTGAGCTTCTTTTTTCAAAAGTGAAGGAAACATGTCTACACTTCTCAGTTCGATCATATTTCGGGGGCAATAATGCATCACAGTAAACGTATTTTCACTGGAAAAAAATTGTATTTTTATAAGAATTATACTTTTAAAATGCAATGTAATCAAAATTTACCAAAAATCCTAATTTTATAAGATTTCAATTTGTTTAGCAAAAAGCAGTTCTTAATTATGAGAAAAATAAAACTCTCGTTTTAACTATATTTTAAAAATTTGTGATTTATGACTTGTGGAAAAACGCTTCAAAATCGACTTATGATTTATTTATGATATTTTTTATTATTAATATAATACAATATTTAAATTATGTCATACTATAAACATTTTTTAAAGGAAATTATATACCGGTCTAATATCTCCAATCGTCTTTGTTGTGGGAATAAAAAAAATGAAAATAATGGAACTAATTATTTTTTATCCAAAAAGCATTTAACTCATTATCAATTTTTTAATTTTCCAAAATTAAATAATCCGATCCAAATTTAATAAAAATTAAACTGTTCTTAACTAATTTTTCGAAAATATTCAATAGTTTGTCATAAAAAATTTGGAATTCAATGAAAATAGAATTTAAGACGTTTTTTAACTAAATTTACAAAAAATTATTAGTTTCCAATTTATTTATACAAAAAGAATTATTAATAATGAATAAAATAATTAAGATAATGATTATATTTTAACTTTTTCATCTTTATGATAAAATTTTTATGTTGTTTATTTATATTAATTCCTGTAAGATTTTCTTTAAATTGGGGGTGATTTATTATCATATTTTCAATAATTTTTTTAAGATTTTGAATTTGTAGTTTAATATTATTAGCTGGTTTTAAACTTTATATGAATAAAGATTATCAAAAATTTTTAATTCATTTATGAATTTGTGACATATGAAAACATTTTTAGTTGTGAATTGTGGAAAATACCTTTAAATTCGACTCATGATTTAATTGTGACTTTTATTATTATTAATACAAAAACAATATTTACATTATTTCACAGTATAAAAACGTTTCCAATCCAAATATAAGAAAAAGTAAGCTTAATTATATTTTTGGAAATTATTCAATCGTTCTTGTCAAAAATTTGAAATTTATTGATAAAAACAATTAATTCTAAAATGCAATGTAGCAAAAATTTACTAAAAATTGTCAAATTCTAAGAATTTAAGTTTAAAATACGAAACAATGCTTAATTATTAGTAAAATAAAATTATTTTTAATCCACATTTATAAAAATATTGCTTACTAAATAATCTTTAATAGACAGTTTTTTTACTATAATTTAGCTATCACTTCATCTTAACTTTTATTATTATTAATATATCATAATATTTAAACTATATCTGATACGAAAATATATTTTTAATGATACCCACTATAAAATTAATTTTAAATTATTTTTAATAACGAGTAATTTAAATAATATTGGAACTTAACTATGACTTAAAATCATTTTTTTAATATGATTAATGTAAAATAAATTTTCATTTATTCATAACTATTAATTTACGAATATAGCTCTTAGGAATACATTTTTAAACATGACTTACAAAACGAATTTTGAATAGTGATTGTTATCGAAAATATTTATTAAACTGCTTATGACTGACCTTTTCCTTTTGCAGACTATAAACAAATCACAAAAAAGGAATAAATCCAAAGTGACTTTCCTAAACCTCCTTCCGAAAGTCATCATCATGGAATCTTCGTTGTTTCTGAGTTGATAACAAATTACGGAACCGGATCGTACCAGAGCCCTCCCGGAAGTACTAACATTTATAGGAGGAACGTCTTTGTCGAATTCTAAAGACTCCGAAATTTTTCGAAGTTCTATTTCTTGTTCTTTTTTTCTAGCTGCTTCGTTACATTGAGTTGCAGTCTAGAATATTTAAAGAGAATCAATATTTCATCTATAATACACAGAGTGTTGGGGTTTCTATTATATATATATATATATATATATATATATATTTGTTTAAATAATTTTCCTACCTTATTTAAAGTGGCTAAGGCATATTGGCACGTGAGATATTCAGGGTCGGACTCAGAGAGTCTCTTCAAAATTGCGTCGACGAGCAGAGGCCATCTGGTAATCCTTTGCATCGGTAACATTAAAAATGAATACAAAGACAAAAACTGGCAACTGGGACTAGATTCTAATTCGCTCAAAAACTCACAAAAATCTCCTCTATCCCTAATAAAAAAACGTATAAAAAATAAAAATATTAAATATTTCATTCGATGTGGCTTACTTTAATTTATTCAAAGTATCACTAATCACAATTTGATTTTCACAATAAGGAACGTATACGTGAAAATTTTCTTCGGCGTGCCTTTGTATCAAATCACAAAGTCCGTCCAGCAATATATTTGATTGCCAACATTTCTCTAAGTCGTATAAGATTTTTTTCGAAGACGATCTCACTAAAAAAACAGTTCGATTTAGTTAAATCGCCCCGTATTTGTGTAAAAATATACTTACCGGCTCGTACTCGCCCGAATAGTATTTCCAACTCTTTTTCGTTGACTATATTTGAATTTTTGAATCGCATTTCAAAGTGATCCAGCAAAACGTTGAGCGAATTTAAATACGAAGCTTCGGAGGTTATTATTTCGAATTTTGCTTCTTGTAGTTTTTTCTGTTGCGGACTTAGAGTACCTAAAATTGTTTATTGTTAAAAGCAGATTGTTTTGAGATGATTTTTTTCTGATTTATAAAAATTCTATTAAATAATGTTTTTTTTTTGACTTACTCAATACCGTCGATTTGACAACTTCAGGAATCTCGCACCAAAGGCTCCTTGTGAAATTAATATTCAGATTCATTGAATTTTGAAGATCGGAATTGTCGAAGCTCGATGAGATGTAATTCTCGTTCATTTCCTCCATGTCTTCGTAGATATCTGAACCGAACTCGGATGGAATGTCATCGTACGCCGACTGAGGATGAAAAATACATCTTTTAATTGCTGCATAATTTTATTACATTTGAATCACGTATTGTTACGACATTGAAGTGTGGCATCCGCGTACGAAATTGCGTCGATTTGCACTGATTATTTCGTAACACTAGGGAAATCCAAGAATTGTAATGAGACTAACACTAAAGAAAAGTTGGATTCGTGGTTGTATTGTAATAAATTAATCATTCGTATGTGCAATTATGAAATACAGGGCCGACCTCGGCGAAAGCTGACATTCGGTCCCGAGGTTCCAAGTTTGAATCCTGGTGTGAAAATAAATGTTTGTGAATGTTCCGGATTTAATATAATTATATATTAACTAGCCAGTTGGTTATTGAAGGTCAATGCCAATAAAACTAACAAAAAACACAGGAAATTGTAGGAATTGAAGATCTGTGCACATAAATCCACATCGTACAAAACATTTAATCTATCAATTTTTTCCCAATAAAAGTTAATGATGAAATTAAAATATAAATACTTACAAATACAGAACTTTACTAGAAAAACTGATGCACATCATAGAGCACGTGGTTGATGAAAAAGTAAAGAAAATTAAGAGAATAATAAATATAACAAAAATGGAAATTGGCCTCTTTTTATATGTATATATACACAATAAGTTTGTTGTCAGAACAACCGATTTTTGATAATTAAGCAGGGAGTTAAAATATAGAATGTATAGTAACAAAAAAAGTGCATAAGAGATAATAACCCGATCAATGTTTTAACTTAACTAAATTAACGGCAACATAAATGTTAACGTGGCAATGGCAATATTATGATCAATTTGACCAACAGGCCAACTTCGCTTTACAGTTTTCATGGGCGTACATATTTTCAGTGTTATTTAGAGTAAATATGGATTAGTCAATAAAATATTTAAAATAGTTTGTCAATAAAATATGTGTTAGTCAGTATTATTGAAATAGTTGTAAATATACCCAAATAATCACGTTTGTATTATTTCATCATTGGAATTTGTGCACGAGCATTAATTCTCGTGTGAGTTCGTGTAGGTTTCGGCTACGTTTGTATATTTAATCGAATAGTTGATAGTAATATGACGTAATAGAACTCTCATGTACGACGTGCATCGATTTTTGAAATAAAAATTCGTTTCATTTTGATTGTAATTAGACATTTTAGAAATTTGAGCATATTTTACAAAACGCCTTCAGGCTGATATTTTTGTTTAAATTTTATTTACAAATAGGTTTCCACTTAATTCGAATTTAAGTTCAGACGAAAATGGTTTATTAAACTTTCTTTTACATCTTTGTATTAAATATAATTTTGTTTTTATATTCAATTAAATAAAAATATATGAATTTTTTTATTGGTAAGTTTACTGATACCTATTGTTATTCTTTTATAAGTTTTAGAGATTTGTCTTTTTTTAAACTTCTCGAGTGGAAAATGAATGACTTACTTACATTTTTGCATAAAATTAGACACATTTTCTAAGTTTCTCCAAATATTATGAAACTCGTAATTCAGAGTTTTTCGTGACTTTTCTATTTTTTTACAATTATTTTCTTATTAGCCTAAAAATATCAAAAAGCTTAATTTTTAATGCTTTTTCTTACTTGTTCTCTCTGATTTTAAAAAAATTTGCATTTAGTAATTAATGTATGCTTGAATTTATATATAAAATACAGTGTAAAAAATGCACATGTGTTAACTGTAGGCATTGAACTTTTTTTGTTTTTCTTAAAAATTGGGCATATTTTCTACGCTAGTCTGAATATTAGAAAACTTGTGAATTTATTCGATTCACAGTTTTTTGAAAATAATTGTTTAATTTTCATATTTGCCTCAAAATATCAAATAGCTCAATTTTTTATTCTTTTTTGTATCTTGTACTTAGTACTTCGTATAAAATGCACATTCGTTAACTGTAAATGTAGGACATTCGAATAATTAAAAATTGTTCATTATTTTGAATCTGTCATGTTATGTATGTTATCGATTTTGATTTGATTAAAAATTATTCAGTATATCAAATTTGGGAAAAATCTTCTTTATTACGAACCTAAAAAATCCGATAAAAGCCAAATTAAATTTCAAGTCCGACTTAACAAAATCTGACCATTTATTTCCACTTTAATTGTTATCACTTATTAACGCAATAGAATAAAATGTGAATATTAAAAAAATATTTGTTGCTTACGTTAAAAAGAGCTGCATCGTAGAATTGGTAGAGCGGTTCGTCCTCTAGAAATGTTATGTCATGTTTGGTGTATGTTACGGAAGAAGAATCGTCCTTTTTGGAATCGTTGCTACTCAGACTGTACACGCTCTGATTGTTGTAATTGCTTTCCTTCTCTTCAAACTCGTTGTTGTTGTTATTATTATTATTACTTTGTTCGTTGCCTTTGTTCAGCTTAAAATTCAATTCTTCGATCACGCTAGAAAATACTTTGGTGTTCATAGATTCGCTGTCGATGCTGTTTTTGGAAGAATAACGTTTTCGAAATTTATCGACTTCTTTTTTTTGTTTCGTTTTCGAAGGCAGAGTTTTCGAGTATAATCCAGACTCGGTGTACCAAGAATTCTTTGGTTTTGTAGATTTTCTCGTTGGTAAAGCTTCTTGGACAGATTTTTTAGTTTCTTGGTCTACAAAAGTTTTTTCAGTACCTAAAATTAAGTTTTCAATTAATGGGTTTTACATATATTCAACTCATTTAATTTGATTAAACTTTTTGGATTTTTATTTATTGTTTTTACAAAATTACATTCTTGAATTAAATTAATATAAGAAATTATAAATCAATCATTTTTTATACAGTGTGATCCATTTATATTCCGGAATGTTTTTTCTTCATTGTCTTGATTGAAATGAACAAAAGAAAAATATAGGTTGTAATCAAAAAGTTTGGAACCAAGTTTTTAACTCAATTATGCAAAGTGTTTAAGAAAATTCCTCGGACAGGTCAATTTTATTTTTTTAAATGATACTATTTACAAGCAAAATTTAAGTTGTAACCAATGCTTTCTCTGGTTTTTGATAGAGAAACTTACCACTTGAATGACGATATAAAAAAATTAATATCTTGCATGACAATTTAGTTAAAAGCTTGATTCTAAACTTTATCATCACAATATACAATCAAACCATACCAAAGTAATGTTTTTCGAAACGAATCATTATTTTGTTTATTTAGAATGTTGTGAGGTTGTTTTGTTTTCCAAATGCCTTGTTATTTAGTGCTTTATAAAATAATTTTTTGTTTTCTTTACTATTTGCTTTAATTTTTTCTCCAAATTGTCATATTTTTATCCTTTAATTGTTTTACCATGTCTTTCACTTTTTTCCTTTTTTCTTTGTTTCTATTGTATTTGGTTTCTGTTTTAGATTATTCTCTTTTTTTGACTTTTTTTTTTGATATTCCTGATTCCATAAAACTACTAATTTCTTTAATTGTTCATTTTGGTGTCTGCCAGGTTTCATCTACGCCCATAGTATTTTTTATTCTAATTACTTTGTATATTCTAATAAAATACCTGATGGAAATATTTCACTATAACAGAGTTTTCAATAAAAGAGTCATTCAAAATACAGGTCCATTATTTTCTTTATTTTTTGGCAATAAGAGAAACTTTTTTTTAAATTAAAAAAGTACATATGCGTTTATTTTAACTCGTCCTTTGTAGAAAGCTCCGTCGAAGTGATTAACTATTAATTTTGTATTTTAAACAAAAGTTTTTCACTCAAATGTGACGATATCTTTGAAATCACTCTGTACATTCCAATTCAACATCTAAATTGAGAATATTTTTAGAAATTTAAAATAATATGCAGGTATTCAATTAAAAAAAACATTGAAATGGACTTTTTTTTTATAAAACTTTTTTCATCGTTTTTAAAATATATATGGAATTTTTAAGTATCACTGGATCACTATATTTAAAAATTTTTTGATTTTTTATTATTTATATTGGATTCTATTTTTTGATTACAAAATTGAAAGGAGAAAGGTAAAAATTTAAGACGATGACTAGATTAGATGTTCCTACCTGAATTTCTTGGGGGTACGGGGGGCGGCGGATTTTTCGGTCTAACCACTTTGCTCTTAGAATTGAGAGACGTCACTGATTGGGTCGATAGCGAACTGGATTTTAAGTTTTTTATATCGTCTTCGAAATCAATGGGATCAGTCAAATAGAACGTACTTCGTCTTTGGTTTTGTGTATTTTGAGTCTCGAAATAATTAGCTAAGTTCGTCACGGATACGGCGGACAGTGAGACACTCCTTTTTATTCTCGCCAAGAAACCGTCAGATTTGGAAGTTTCGCTCAGTTCGATTTTTGGAGTATCTTTTATCGGTTCGCTAGAGTTTATAGCTGAAGGGGGTCTGTTTTCATCTAAAACAATTAAAATATAAAGTATGGGTGTAATTTTAAGCAATGCTAGACTTACTTTCGAGGCCAACCATGTCTGTTTGATAAATCTTTTTAGACAGTCTCCTTAGGGATTTGGATATGTCCCGAGAAAAGTTCTTTTTGAATCTGCTGATGTTTTTTGTTATTTTTTCCAAACCGTGAATTTCGGTTGTTGGTTCTGGTGGCAGAGGATTTTCGAGGATATTGTGCCTCAATTCTACCTGAAACTGAAAAACAAATTTTTGTTCACAACAAATACTTTTCATTTTTGTATAATTTGTCCATTATTCTAATTAAAAATGTAAATCAAAAACTAAAATTACCTCGTCAACTTGATAATAATCGGAGTCAGCATCGCTCTCAAAGGAATCATAACTGACATGCTCGTAAGTAGTCTCGTCATCGCTGTTATTACCTGTAATTAAAAATTGTAATTAGACAATTAGTGCTACTACTTATATTCTACAATTATTTTTTCACACTAATACGGAAAAGGCCGCTTTTTCATTCTAGTGTGGAAAAATAATTCAGTCTTAATTTATCAATGTAACTTAAAACTTTTTATCAATTTCTAATGAGTATGTGTAACGAAATTTTACAGATATGATTTTTAAATTTATTTTTTTATAGAATTAATTAGATCTTTGAAGGTGATCTACGTAATTAAAAAACTCTCGACGTGTTATGTAAAACGTTGCTTCTAAGTAGATCATCTTTATTTAATGTTTCCTGAAATTCGAAAAATATGTTTAATCTAACAATTAGATTAAATTTATTAGCGAACGGAAGTTCTTTTTGCAATACTATTTCGTAGAAATTAAAGTAGTCGCAGAAATAGGTTACAATAATACAAACACATTTATGTATTCTTCTTCTTTTCTCTCTGATCCCTTATTTCAAATGTTCAGAGGAGTTTATAAGGTTGATTCTTCAATTTCTTATGTTTTTGACTTTTTTGCTACTTCCGAGTTCCTATTATCACAAATTTAAATGTCATTCTAATGTTGGCAAATCGCCCCAAATAGTTCATAAAGAGTTTCTTTTATTTTCCTTTGTATTGACATATAAGGCGTACCAACTGCATTACTATCAGATATTATAATGAAAAAGTGGAAAACCTTCAGTTATCCCAAAACTTCTAAGTAAATAAGAGCTACATTTTTTCCTAAATATATATATATATATATATTCATTATACTCATAGTTATTTTCATTTTAGGTAAGGAATCTTGAAAGTCCAAGTTCTGAAGTGACACTGAAAACAGCAAAGTTGTAAACTTTATTCATAAAATCCCCTGTATAAAATACATATTATTTCCCTATGTTAAGAGGAAAAAATACAGAATTCATATTTCTTAAGTATATTTTAATTTTTAAATACCCATATTTTTGTGTCTGAGTAGGTCAGACATTTAGTATTAAATTACTTTTATTTATGACATAATTTCACTTTTATATAAATAAATTATTTTAATTTCTCTGCTAAATATTCAATTTACTTAACAAATTTATTATGAACATTAAAAATGTATTAATTGTTAATAAACGATATGACATTCTGCACTTTTACCGTTGTACTTTAATTCATACAAACAAAAACCCGTTTTAGTCTACGAGTAAAAAGCAAATAATTTTATACATAATCAAATAGAAAAAATAATAAATTTTCAAATGATAAACTTGAAAGTTAGATCAAATAAAAAAGACAACGATAGATGAAGAAAGTAAATAGATTATTGAGGCCACCTTCTGTTATTCGAATGGTTAATATATTAGTCATTTTACGTCTATCAATAACAGATAATTTCCTTTTGAATCATATAAATTAAACGCGAAAGTAGATATTACTTTCATCACTTCCATTTATCTAAATTGCAACAACATGCAGAAGATTGTGGTGTATTGAAATAACTTGTTAATTTAACAATAATACTCAGTTACATTGTTGACTAATAAAATACCTCCGTTTAGTACGAAGAAATGAAAAAAATAAACAACGTTATTGGATAATTTATGTTCCTAGAATAAAAGAAAAGGTGAATAAGAGGCCCACAGTGGAACCTTGGTGAACTCAATTTTATGTTGAATTAAGGTAATTAAATATTTTGGTGAAGTCACATGACCACAAAATTTGTTGATATAACTAAACAGACCGTAAGAATGTCAATGAAAATAATGATACATTTATAAAAAAACTTGTATTCACATCATTTTTTAAAATTTATCTTAATATTTTCGTTTCGTTTGTGTTAATGAATTTAAGTATAATTCTATTCATCTTAAAATTATATTTAAATTTGTCTTTACATTCTGTTGTGGAAAATCTTCCCAAATAGTTCACAAGGACTTTTAAATGGAAATTATTCTTTTTTAAATGATTGACAAATAACTTTTTGGGACAAACCTCAGCTCATTTCTGAATTATCTTCAGTTAAAATAATAAATACGCAGGAAATCTCCAGTAATAGTCATCCTCATATTTTACAAGGACTTTTAAGTAAACAAAAACTCCATTTTTTACATAAATTTTCCTAAAAAATATATATTTTACTAAAAATGTGTCGCGAAATTAGTTTTTTATAATATATTATAAAGAAGAAATATATCAATTGTTCGACTCATCTACGTCTTGGCATCCAAACTATAAAAGCAATTCCAAATACATTATAATTACTTATAGAAAACAAAAAGTCAATGTTTTTTTTAAATAATTTGCTTTTCTATCTCAAATACTTTTGGCCTTTATGAATTCAATAAAATTAACTAAAATATTTTTTTAATTTTTGATCCGGAACCGTGTTTCCACTTTGGAAATCCTGCAACGAGAATGGAAAACGGCAACTTTTATTTGAAATAAGCAATGCAATTCCATATATAAACAGGTATTTTATTTCCTTCTTTGGAGTTCTACTTTCTATTACAAGAGGCGAGTAGGTAGAATTTTTTTCAAATTGTGTTAGTCACGCTTTTCGTTTCTTTATCAGTATTATCTCACTAATATCTTGCGTATTTATGTTGCTGGTTTTGCCGCCTTTCCAGTCGCGACTACTTAACTTTTTAATTAGTAGCTATTTTAAAATCCTTATTTAGTAAAAGGAAACAAGTGTGTTTATTTATTAAGAATAATGTGGTTGAAACAGGTTTTTTGGGTTTTAAAATAATTGAACAATGAAGGACGACTTCCAAAAGTAAGATTTAAGTAGAATTAAAGGAAGAAAAACCAATAGAAATACACAGATAATTAATAAAAATAGAAAACAGAAGAAGAGTCCGTAAAAATAGTAGTAAAAGTAGAAAAAGTAAAAAAAGGAACAATTCTCTAAAAAAATTTTGAAAAAATACCAAGAAAATCTTGAGTTAATAATATAGTGAAAAGGTGGAAGCAACTATAAATCATAAAAAAACAGAAATAGCAGGATTCAGTTTGAAAAACAGATACAAAGTGGTTCAGGGTTTTTTAGTTTTGAAAATGAGTTAATAATGAAAAAAAAGAGTTGCAAGTTAAGTCGACCTACAATAGAAAGATTTAAAATATAAAAGAAATTCAGTTAAAACGAGATAATAAAAAGAATAACAAAAGCAAAAAGATTTAAAAATTATTAAGAAAATCTTATGTTAATGATATGATAAAAAGATAGAAGCAAGACAAGCACATAAAATATAAAAAAACAGAAATAGCAGGAATCATAAAGGAAAACACATACCAGAAATGACTGAAACATGCTCAGGATTATTTATATATATTTATAAAAGATGTGTAATATACAAAAAATCAATAGAAGAAATTCAGTTTAAATGAAGTAGTAAAAAGAATAACAAAAATTAGAGTAATAAAAAGAAAAAAATTCCTAAAAAGATCAAGATAATCGAATACAGAAAACATAAAAATACATAAATAGCAGGAATTAGTAAGAAAAACATACCATATTAGCAAAACAAGTTCAGAAGTTTTTAGATTTTAAAATCAGTAATTGATGGAAATGAAAGAATTAAATGAAGGAAAATCATAAGAATGTAATAAACAGAAAAAGGAGAAATAAAAGAACGTTAAAAAAAAGATCTAGAAAAAATAGCAAATAATAAAACGTTGAAAAAGAAAAAAAATGAGGCACTACAGGCACATAAAATTTAAAAGCGAAAATGACAGGAATTAATATGGAAAACAGATATTTTAAAACACCCGAAATATAGAGTTCAGTAAACGTTTAATACCCTGTATCATCTTCACGCATTCAACGGGATAACTGCGAATAATAAACAATTTTGTATACATTAACAAATATGTAAATAAATGCATAGTCTATGTTAAAATGTCTTTTACGTGAATAAGGTCGAAACACATGTTCTGGCGTAATTTAAAATGTGTATACAGAGGCAATCTTTTTAAATTGTTGAGTAATTTTGTAGCATTCCAGTTTGCATATAAATACACTTAATTTAAAATTCAGAATTTAGAAGAGAATTTCGTTTTTAGTCGCTATTTTCTCTTGACTTCCTACAGGAAATTAAAAAAATATTTTTGCTTTAAGTAAGGTATACATGTATTAAACGTGACGTATACTCAATGGAAAGTAATGATTGCAATTTGAAGTAACATTTGTATTTTTGCGAAAGGTACAAGGTTAGTGCTTGTTAAACAACACGTGAAAGTAAACAATGTAATGTATTTTTATTGCTACCAAATATATTTCAAGTAGATATGCTATTATTTGTTTATAAACTGATTAATATGAATCATGAATTTTATCGTAATGAATTAATTTATACTTTAAAATCTATTAGAGTAAATAATTTTAAACTTGTTAATTAAACCCTTCGCTTTTAAAGAAAAATGTGATAGAAATTTGTAAAATACTCACGTTACACCGTGGTAAATAACTACTTCTTAATTCATGTAAAATTGTTCTCAATCCGATAATAAAACTATACCGAATGAAACAAATTAGGAACTTTATTAATATTACGAAATTTTTAACACATTAGTTAAGCAGATAAACTAACCTCTTGGTAATTCCAATGAGTTTTATCGCATATTAATAAATAAAGACGCTAACTTTAGGTAATGATTAGTTAAACTTGTTCCAAAAAATGAGTTTCCTGCCGATTACAAGCTATAACCTAAATGTTTTTCCGATGTTTCTATGGTTATAACTAACGGCTCACCCAATATATTCTTTGAATAATTGGCAGACATGATTCCTTCCATTGCCCAAATAATTAATATAAAAACTAGCAAAAAATCTGAAAAAAAAACTCTGAAAAATAATCATTTATATAAAAAATTTCAACGCCCTGTACTTTGAATTCTTTGTATTTTTCATTGCATGTATATGGGTATTACAAAACATTTAAATTTAATTTAATTAATATAAGGGGCCTCCTTAATTCGTTTTTTTTAATGAAATTTTTAAATAACCACTTCCACCAGCTCTACAGAAAAAATTACTACTCAACAGAATAAACTAAGATAGATCGATAAAATAAAATAGTTTGAAAAAAGTTTCCCTAATTCCAAAACAATACACAATACTCATTGATTAAAATAGCAATCAATAACAACAGACTAAGTAATATTGTAACTCTTTTGTGGTGCACACACTACGTCTAATTTGACTGTAGGATTGTTCATCGTATATGAAACGTATTCAGCTGAAATGATGCATTGTTCTGATAGATTCAGGGAATATGAATAATTTGTCTATAATTAACTGCTGCAGATCATGAATAACAAAAGGAGATATGGTAGATACTACGGATGTATAACAACGGGCTATAAAGATATAATTAAGGGAAAATCAATAAGAGAAAGGGTAAAGCATCTTATCCAAATCAAAACAAATCAATTAATAATAATAATAATAATAGTATTTTCACTATAGTCCATTTCCCTATTAGTAAAACGCCCAAAAGCACAACTTGTATAGGAAGGGATTTGGTTAAATGTGAATACATATTAATAATTTAAGGAATTTTAATGTAAGCTCTTTGATAAAGATTTTATAGAGTGATTAAGTGTTTAAATTTTGTATGTGACAACCTTACAGTGTTGTCTAATCCACACAAAAGTAGAGAAAATAGCGAGAATAGTAGAAAAATGTAAGGTTATGTTTCATTGTCATAGATTAAATATTTTTGTAGTAAAGATATCAAAGTAACATATTGTCATACAAGTGAATATTTATTTACATTCATAAGTACACAAACAAAATAACTATGATTAAATCAATTACTTTTTCGTACATGGTATAAATCACATTTCGAATTGTACTGGTTTTGTATATCAATAATTATTTTTTGGTATGAACGATTTTTGGCAGCGCTTTAAAAACTTTATTATTTTTTTACCTTTGTGATATTGCACTGATAGTTGAACTAACTCCAACCTAACTAAATTAATGAAATATAAATTTCGATGTAACACTGACAACATTGTAATCAGTTTGTCCAACAGTATAATGTTTCAAATATGTTTAGTTAAAATATGGATTAGTTAGTTAGTTTGTTTCAAAACAAGTCGAAGAGTTAGATTTTTGTCTTACAACCGTTTAATATGCAATTAGTAATATTCTCTAGTTGCTGACTGCCTTTTATGATTCTGCACGCCCACAAAAACTGCTGCTGATGAAAGGTCGATGACTCCATTCAAAACCACTTTTTTATCTCTTAGACTCTGTAAATGTGCTTTAATGACATTGTTTTGGTAATTGACCATTGGAGTTCCTTGACGTTTTTATTCTGTCTAATTAATATCTAAATAGTGCTCGACATCTTAAAATTACATCGTTCCACGTCTTGCAATTACACCTTATCATACAGGATGATTGAAAAAAAAATTAATTGTATATTTGATCTCAGAATTGAAGTGGGGTTTAGTATTTAAATTTTTCGAAATAACATTTCGTTGCCAATGTAAAGGCCTCTACCAGTTTTTTTCTTAAATATAATTTCAAGAAAATAATAATTATTAGCTTTATACTTGTCCTTAGTACTGCTAAAAGGACTGAAATTAGCACCTAAAATATTTTTAAAAAAATTAAAATATTAAAATATAAATCCAATTTTATCATACAATCTTCATTTAAATGTTGTTAACTTTATCTATGGACACATTGTATAAATAATTGAAAATGTAGGTATAATCCTATTTTGCACGCTTTTTGTATAAATTAGAATATTTTACCACTCATAGTTATTACCGCATTTGAAAAATGTTTTCACCTACAATGATTTCTGAACAAAGAAATGACCTCTACTGAATTTTACCAAGATATGTAGCAATTCTAATTTGAAACCTTGATCTTATATTGTGGAATTATTTTTTTAAAATAACTAACAGGTAACCATAAATTACGAAACGTTTAATTGTAAATTATCGACAATTAAATGTGTTCCTATTAATTTTTTATTAACTTTTTATCATTATAAAGATAACAAAAGAAGATTAGTTAATCAATATTACAAATACTCTCAGATTACTCATTAAACAAATACTATTTCATTGTAATAACTTTATATATTTAATAGTGACGTTTAATTGTACAGGTAATAAATAATATCAGTACAAAGTATTTGATTACAATTTAAAAAATGAATAGCCTCGAAATAAATCTGGTAGCAAGAAATAAATTACATTTGGTCAAAATATTGAGTACTTTTGATGTATAAATGTGTATTAGTTAAAATTTGGCATATAACGAGAAAAAAGTAAATAAAAAGTACAAAAGTGTTGCCTGGACATTTTTTGCATCTTATCTGAATATGCTAAATCATCCAGGGACATATGCAAAGAAGATGATATGGATATTCAAAATCGCCAATAAACCAATAAAATAATTAGTTATTTAAAGGTGCTAAATAGCTGGGTTTGAAACAAAAGTATTTAAACCCACTTGTAGATTTTTCCAATATACTTTGAGTACCATGCAAAAATGCAGTTAAAAATTGATATGTACTGAAATAAAGCTAAAACATGTCCTATAGTGTTTTTTATTTGAGTGTTAATTTGACCCAATTTTTCTGATAATTCATTTTTATCCAAAACATTAGAATCTTTTCCTAAATATTACACGGTTATGTTTAATATTGTGGGCAGGGTTCAGAAAATTAATAAAAAATACAGGTCCGTATTTAAAAAAAGGTGAGGCAGAAACGTTAAAGACAAATTTTAATGCCGAAAAATTAAGCCAAATAAAAAATGTGAGCAATATTTTTAACTATTTCCCCAAATAAAACAAACCATTATATTTTTAAATATTTTTGAAACCGTTCTTAAAAGTCATATTCTCATTGATTTCGTAATTCTAATAGTTTACTTGTTACCAATAAAAGTAATTATTTACCAGTGGCCTCCCACTCCAATATTGATGAAAACAAATGTTCGACCGTCGAGATACTTTTTACTACTTAAAAATAATAAAATCATGGTGGAAGATGACATTTTCATTAATTATTTATGAACAAAAAAATTGTTGTAAAAAAGTAATTTTTTCCATCAATTCCAATTTTCATTTGGACTTGAGAGAATGTGGGAGTGGGGTGGAAATAGATCTCGAACAATATTTTCTTCTAATTAATATTCCACGATTATGCTGAGGACATTTTCGTAACTAAATTGTATACTGTTTGTAACAATATGAAGACTTTTGTTTGTTTTTTATCTCACATTTATCTATTAGATAGTAATTTGACATAACCTAATCTATCCTAAACTAATTCAGGAGACGTTTTCCGCGTTATATCATTATACAATAAAACAAAATAATAATAAAAAGGACAGTAATAATTTATTGGATTTGTTGATAAGAATATAGATTTTAATCTTTAAAAATGACATTTTTTTATAAATATTAATAAAAGGTACCTTCCCCTACTTGAAACGCCCGGTATTAAACTATAAAATAGTCCAAAATAAGTGCAAAAAATGTTGTAGTCGATATGAAGTTAAGCCCCACTTCTAAATAATTACTCCAATAAAAAACATTCAAATAGTGGCAACCCTGTACATATATATATATTTTATATATAATCTTTAAATGAACTTTGTTTCTCCTCTATACAGATATCTCTAAATAAATTAATTTGGCCAGGAGTGGTTCAAGAGCTCGTCAAAAAGAGGCACTTTTTCGATAAAAAAAAATTGATGTTTGTTATATCCTGTTGGGGCAAAAAATTCAAAAATTACACTGAAAATATATAAATTTCTATATACGATTCTTTATTATATTAACGCAACCAATACAGCTGCGAATGTTTAAACATTGTTTCTCTATTTTACTGTACCTATATAAAAGGATATTTCTTGGCTCTCAATGCTATCCTCGAAGATCCGGTTTTTGAGCTTGGGCAGGTCCTTGGAGGTCCTTATAGCATCTCCTGCTTCGTTAAAGTTTTTCGTATCACAGCCATCACTTTTTACACTATCTTTGACTAGTTTTTCATCCGCATCATTAGTTTCGACAGAATTTAGGTAAACTTTACTCTTCGAATTAGAGTTTGAGGTAATACAAACCCGATCGCCTACATTTCTACGTCGGTTTTTCACATATCGCGTGGAATTTTGGGAAACTATGCTACCGGAGCCGGAACTCTTCCTCGAGTGCGAACCAACAACGTCCATTTTAGGTCACTAAGTACACCAGTAATTTACTAAACACCATGATCCTCTTTGTTCCTAGATCATCTTACCGTTTGGTTTTGCGTACTGACTAACAAAACAAATTCGCTTTTAACCTTCCGAAGAACGAACACTCGGTGTGGAATTTTGCTTCGAATGAGTGCTGAGTAACTTTCACTTCCAACACGCAGGAATGTTTATACCATAATAAAGTTTATAATAACATAACAGATCCCAATATTTAGCTTAACATGGGCAATGTATTGTGATGATAAATCTTATCATTTTATAGAATCATTATCAAAAATTGTGCTGCTAGCTATTAGTCGCATCTCAAGGTTTACTATGTTCATTGTATATGTACGCTGAAAGTTTAATAATAAATTATTGTTATTAGAGTTGGAAGAATTACGTTATTAGTAACGTATTCTTTGTATTCTTGTAAGGTGCCGAATATTGATTCAAAGCAGTCATTTGGCCCATTTCTTCTAGAGTTTTTCGTTATTTCCTTCATACAATCCTTAATTCTTATATTCAACTTATTATTTCTTTTCTGCCAATTTTCGTTGGCTTTTTGGCATCCATTCTTAATAATAATACCAAAGATTAATAATCAATAATAAACATACATGCATATAATTTTATGGTCAAAATTAACCAAACCGAATGAATGGTTTAATTGCACTACTTATTATATAATAAGGTAGATGAAATTCAGGGTGAGATTTTATATGGCAGGCAAAATTAAAATAAACATATTTTGGCTCTAAGAACTTGTTTATGCAATAGCTTTTTAAACTTAAATTTTAATGTATTATCACATGACAATAAAGTAAATGTTCTTGTAGGTTTCATTTTTTTTGAATTAGACTTATTCTTTCGCCAAATGTTTAGTGTATATTTGAAATCTATATCACTTTAGCTTATTGTTGACTCTTTCTGTTCGAAACATTTGTGAAAATTTTATTTTCATAAAAACATGCGGAAAGTGCAATTTTATTTTTTAACCCCCAGAATTAAAATTAGTCCTTTGCTCTACTATAAGTGACCCAGTTTTTCCATAAATCAAAATTTTCCAACATTCTTCCTATTTTTTCCTACCTTTCTGTTTACATTTTTTATATTTTCAATACATTTTTTCACTCAGGGGACAATTTTATGCAATACTATTTTTGAATTTTGAAACAAACATGTAGTATTTCGGATTAGTTTCCATTGTTTAGCTAAAAATACATCATAAGAAAAATTTGAGCCAAATTCAGACTCAAATAAAATGCAATGTGGGACATATTTTAGTTGTTTTTTTTAAGGAACTCCGTATTTAGCTTTATTTTTTTACATGATACGCAAAATGTATTAAAAAATTCTACAGGATTTCTTAGATAATATTAGTTTAAATAGATTAACTGCAGATCAGCTAACTTAGCTTCTTTAACCAACTACTGATTGTTTTATAGAAATGTTTTCTTCAATTTATAGTCATTCTCTTTAATATGGTAATAAAAAAACATTTTGATATTTTGATAGTTTCAGTTGCAGATGTTTAATTTAAATAATTTTTAAAAAGAACATGACATAAAATATTTTTGGTAAGCGTAAGCCTTAGTAATTTTTACAAATTCATACGTGAATCAGTTTCATATCTTTATTTATAATTAGACTTTATTTGAATAGTTAGCAGTTTCAGTTTTTTGTTGAAATTTTTTTAAATTAATTAATATTTAAAAAAGGTTTCGGTTTCCGTTGAAAATTCGACAATCTTCCTATTTTTCCCCTCTTTTATTTATTTTCAATAGATTTTTTAATCATATGAACTCATTTATGTATTAGTTTTTTTTCAAACATGATCTTTAATGGAATTTTATATAAAAATATACTAAAAATTTCTCTTTTAGAAGAAGTTAATTAATAGGTTTCAATATTTTTTTAAATAATCATACATTTTTTAGCAAGTTTATACCTTAATAAATTTTGCTGGTCAATTTTATAATTAGACTTTTCTTTTAATTTTCTTTTCTGAAAATAAAAATGTTTGGACAATCTTTCTCTATTTTTCCTTGTAAAATTTTTAAATATATTTTTAAAACTTAACAATTCACAACTTTTTTGAAACTTTGATGATTATCATATGAAAATAAAGTAAACAATACTCTTTTATAGTCGTTTTGGTTCCATAATTTATTAAATGATGATATACCATGATTTTTTTTGACTAGTTTGAATATTAATAATTTTTAAAAATTTCTACCTACTTGACTCAGTCATATTTTTTTTATATTTAGAACTATCCTTCCCCTGATGTTTATTTGAAATTTATATCGCTTCTAGTTTTTTGTTGATGAATTTTTTATTTAAATAGCGTTTAAAAAATATTCGGGTTTTTGCTAAAAAATAAAATTTTCGTAAAGATATAAAGAAAATACTATTTTTCTATATTTTTTATCCTCCTGAATCGGTATCGGCCTTTTGTTATTTGATGAGTTTACCAGTTTTTCGGAAAATCAGAAAAATTAGGATTTTTCTGGCGATCTTCCTATTTTTTCCTTGAAAAATTATATTTTACAGTTTCTATATTTTCAACAGTTTATTTATGCAATAGTTTTTTTCAAACTATGATTGATTAATATTAACAGTTTTCAAGTTATGACCATTTTGTATTTTTATGATAATAAAGTAAATATATCGTACCCATATCATAATTTTTTTAGCAAGGGTAAACCTTAATAATTTTAAAAATTTAAACTTGAGTGAATCCAATATTTTTTTATATTTAGAGTTATCCATTATCTACAGTTTAATGTTTATTTGAAGTCAATATCTCTTTAAATTTAAATTCAGTATTTTTTATTTTGCTTAAACAGTAACAGTTACAACTAAGCAACAATCCCACCTCTAGCTAAAAAAACTCATTAAGTCCTATTACGAGGTTGGTCGAGAAATACCGATTTCTTGAAAAAACCAGTTTAAAACTTACTTAACTTGTAATCCTTTGGAAATAACAGGTTAACTTGACCAACCCACGTACTTAATGTTGCCATATAAAACGTATTCAAATAAGCCTTGAGGAATTTGCGTGGTCGAAACAAAGTAAATTATATTAATAACTGTTATGCCATCGTTACCTGCCACCTCTTTAACCGTCTCACCCTTAAATATTTTTTTTTGTTCATGCCGTGAGTAAACAAGTTTCTCATGATTTACCCCAATATTTAATCTCTAGACTTATATATACAGTAAAGGAAAAAATAATACGTCACTCTCCCTTTAACTTTTGAAAGATTAAAGATATTATCGCCTAATTTGAAATGTTTATGTTAAATATAAATGACTATTATTTTAACAGAAGTTTCAATATGAGAGTTGGAACCTATTTTGAAAAATAGTTATTTATAGAAAGTGCTTTGTCACTTCTAAATCTAATAACTTTTTGATGCCCCTTGTATATCAATATTTTGGGCCAGAATGATAACGTTCTCCCGATAAAAAATCAAATAGAGTTCAAAAAATCAAAAATAACACATATATCAAAGAAGAAACAGTAAATACACTTAAGATGGAACACACTCTAAGAGTATTAGGAAATAAATTTATTGATGATTGGAAATTATCAACTAATATTATAGGTATTATTAAACCTCAGAAATTTTGTTTTTAAAATATCGTCTATTACCAATTCAACAAAAATAGTTTTAAAAACCAAATGAACTTCGTACTGTTTCACTATGTTTCTTCAATTTTAGGAAACAAACGACTTTAAATGTTTTGTACTAAAAACTTTATAGAAACAAAAAATCTGTTAATCATTAATAAATATAAATAGTTATTATTGATAACAATCAATCTTTAGATAGAGGTACCTACATTAACCACAAATATATTTGTTTAAACTCTACTTACATCGTGTAATTTTTGCCTCGCCTGTAATCTCGTTTTTTAAACAACCGCAACATTTATTTTTTATGAAATCACTTATCATTTTGCTATTTACACTATTATCACTTTTATTAAACTAAAATAAAATTAACACGAAACATATGAACAGACTAAATTTTTACCTGGCCAAGACGGCTTAGCACCTGTAACTTATTATTAATGGGCTTTTAATACCTGTCAATATTGCAGATCCCTAAATTTTGCTTTAATTCAGGATATAATCACAAATAAATCCCTATTTATAATAGGGCTGTCTGTATGTTTTCCGGTAATCAGAAAGTTTTTAGTTCAAAATTAAAGAAGCCATCGGAAACTTATTACTATAAAACATTTTTTTACCAATCTTTATTACTGCTCAAATATATAATATTTATTTAAGAGGGTATATATTTATAGATATTTTTTTAGAAAAAGCAACACTATATACAGGGTGTGACAAAGATTCGTTACTAAATATTACCTTATACAGAGTGTACCATAACCAATACAGGTATGTAACTAAAAACTAATAATCTATCCTTTTCTCAAATCTCACACTTGCAAATCATATTTCTGAGCAGTAATAATTAAAAACCACCTAAAAGCACCTTCAATGCTAAAAATCCCGTAACCAATTTATTATCTCAGCAACTTTTAACCTATAAACGTCTTGCTGAGCCATATTCTCCTGAACTATTATCAAAATAAACACTATTATCTTAACATCCAATTCTGAGCTACATTATTAATTTATATTAATAGAAACTAAAATAACTAACAACAAAGGAATTAGTAGCATAGTTAATAGTAATAAATAATAATAATAATAATTATTTGTAATTTACAAAGGAACTTTTTAACGTTTAATTATGAATAAAACATCACAACATTAAAAGTCCTGAACATTTTTTCTGCTTTTCCTTGCTAAAAAATTATTCAACAAATCAGTGTCTGGAAAGCGTCTACATGAACAAATAAATTTTGAGAAATCCTTATTTTTTCTTCAAAAATAATCAATAAAATTAATTTTAAAAATCATTACTTAATTTGGCAATGTAAAAATGAAACCATTACGAGTAATCTCAGAATTGCCAAGCCAATGATCAGAATTTTAATATATATATATATATACTTTTTAATTCTTCTGACTTTGTTTTTAAATGTCAAATAAAATAAAACTTAAATTTTAATTCTTAGTAATTGGTATTTTACTTGTAAGATTTTATCTTTTGTTCTTATGAACTTTGAAATGTAGTGTTGTACTTTCTTATACTAGGTGCAATTTTTATTTCATTTAATGTATATCATAATTCTAAAATTTTTGTATGAAATAGTATAGCCGTTAAATAAATAAATAAATAAATAAATACGGGTGTTTCCTTGTCTAAAATCGAAAATTAACCCCCTTTACCATGAAGATAGAAAAATCATTTTGGAATGGAGTATTTAGTGGCAGCTTCTTTAATTTTTAATTTTCCAAAATTATTATTTTATATTTTTGAAGATGTCCTTAAAATAAATATTTGCATAATAGTTCCAGCGTGAAACCAGCTTTATATAGATTTTTTAAAATCATTGTTTATAGGCAGAGAATAACGTTTACTAATAAATTTGTAAGTTTAAGAATTTTTGACCAAGATAATATAATAAACAATTTTCAGTACCTAAAACTTCCTGTCTACCCAATTATTTTCTATTAAACAAAAAAGCTCTCTATAGAATTTAAAAAAAAGTTAGGTATATTTTTAAATATATATAAAAAATAGCGCTTCATATAACGCTGGAACTACCTCAAGTAATTTTAACCTCAATTATAAATAAATATAACATGAAAGAGATTTTTAGAGAAAAGAAAATTTCTTCAAGATTATTAGTTTACAAAGATTATAAAATCTTCGATCAATATGGTCTTAATCAACTTGAGATTCTTGAGTACTTAAAATTGTTGATTTAAGACGATGATACCAAAGTAAAACGCTTTTGCAGATTTGTACGCCCCCTTCAGCCACTTTCATAGGGTGGTTTTTAGGGCAAAACGTCCGAAATTGTCGAGAAATGGAATTTGGTTTTTAATTAATTACGTTGCACTTTTTCCAGTTGTTGAAGTTTCTGATTGCCAATGTGTGGGATGAGAAGGAGATTTTTAATAAAAATAATAACTTATTTGAAATCGATGACAATGTTGGTACCATCTAAAAAAAAATTTCATGAAAAGAGTAATTGAAAGTAAAAAAACTGACTTAATTTAAAATAAAAAATAAATAATAATAAAAAATAAAGTTTATACAGAATGGACCATAAATAACCCAGGCCTGTAACCAAAAAACTGAATAAAATCTCCTTTTCATCCTAAATACAGGCAACCAGAATAACGACTGGAAAAAGTACAATGCATCTAATTACAAATTACTCAGAGTCCCAAGTTTGTTAAGAACATATTAATCAAAGGTTTTCATTGTTTTTTAGACAACAGTACGAAACTTTTACTTCTGGAAAGTTAAAATTAATATATGGAGTTGCAACGGAAGTTGCCGGATTGCCATTTACTATCTAAAGAACGTGTTGGAATTAAAGAAAAATGTATTTTTAAGTTATTTACGTCAGGAATATAAAACGGTAAAGTGTTCATTGTTCATATATTTAAAAACATTTTTATTTTATTAACAGAAAATATTTGGCGGACAGGAAGTTTTGCTGAAAATTACTAACTCTATTATTATTTATCTCGGATTCTAAATGGTCAAAAATTCTGAAACTTCGGAATTTATAAGTAAATATTATTCTGTGTCTATATGGTTTTAAAAAATCTAGGGAGAAGCGATTTCATGCTGAAACTACCAGGTAATTAGGTTTTTTTTAATGGGGAGAAAATATTTCAATTTTACACTAGGAAACGCCTGTATTATACATTGCCAAATTGAGATTTTCAAAACTAATTTCGTTGATTCGTGGGTCATTAATTACGAAAAAAATTAGGGTTTCTTTAATCAAATAGACGGTTTCGGGCTGCTAGTTGAAGAATTTCGTATCAAGTAGAAATAAGAAATTTTTAGAACTTTTAATTTAGTGATATTTTATTTCCAATTAAACGTTAAAAAGTTCCAATAAACAACAATTTATTAGGTGATGATACTAAACAGAGTATATACATAAAATGACGTTAAATCAAAAATAAATATTGTTCATTGTCAAACTTTTTTCTACAGTTGACTTTGTTACTAATTCGTTTGTTGTTATTTTAATTATTATTAACCTTAATCTGCCTTTGCTACAGACTAATGATATAATTTAGATACGAATGTTAAGTTAATAAATTTTATTTTTTTGATAATTCAGAAAATAATGGCTGTGCAAAATGTTTTTCGGTTAAAGGTTACTGAGAGAATAAATTGGCTACGTGATTTTTAGTACTCGATCTGCTTTTGGGGTGACTTCCAGTTATTACTTTACGTTTGAGAAAACGATAGATTTTTTATTTTTAGTTGTTAAGTGGAAAGTTTTGTTAGGAACGTTGCTCTCTTATCAATTCTTTTAATAAATTGTAAATGTTTTCATTAGAACTAGTAATGTAGCCAAATTTTCTGAACTAATAAAATTTTCTTTCAATTGAATTTTGATCCATTTTGGTAAATTTTTTTGTAAATTTATTAGGCAGGAAGAATAATGACGCAAAGAAAAATTATTTTATCGTTATAAAGAAATGAAGAGAAAACAATGCATATAATAAGAGTTTGGTTATGTTGATGAATTTTTACTTTTAATCTTTGTGATTAAAGAATAAATATTTTTCTGAGACAATTATATATTACCTTATTTTTTTAAATTCGATGACCTCAAAGGAATGATAAAAAAAATTATTGTTGCACAACAACCAGAAAACATTATGCCATTTCTTTCCAAACACGTGCTTATGAAAACAGTGTAACTATGGTGCAAAATATAGTTACAAATTATCGTATGTTAATATATTTGTCGATTAATGTTTAATAATAAACCAGAGACTAAAAATAGACAAAATAGACCAGGATTCGCACTTAAAAATTTGTAAAATACTGCTTTACATAATTATTTCTCCTTCTTTTTACATAGATTTTAATCAAATATCAGAAGTAAACACAATTTCCAATAACATCATGATTACTGAATTGTACTGAGCTATAAATATTTATTTTTTGTTTTTAGAAATAACAAATTATTTTTAGTACGGCTTTACGTAAATTATTACCACATATTAGTAAACGCACATCCATTTTGCGATGATACTATAATGATTTTTTAATTTGTTTATTGCTAATATTAGGTATACATTTATAATGAGAGATATAATATATTACATTTAATGTTGTAAATAAATAGATTTTTAGAACAAAATTTTTTAACTAGGACATTATAATAATAACAGATTTTATGATGTCACGTGGAAATTTACAAAGATATTGTAAATGGTTGCTTCCCTATTAAACAAAGTCCATTAAATAAGACGTAGATATTTATTTATATTAAACATACTTCATAAAAGCAGTGCTGCAACAGTCATTTCTTATAAATAATTCAAACCCCTTTTTCCAAAACGAATTACAAACCTCAATATAATATTTAAAACATTAACAAGCGTGTACAGGAAGTTTAAAGTTAATAATTAAATAAAAATGTATGTAGCGTTGAGAACGCGATACTTCTGTACATCGGATTCAAATTTGAATGATAATTCTGAGCATCTTTCGGTTAGCTAACGAGTCAGTAACACAAAAGATAGTTTGTGCACATAGCAACTAGTATCTTGATAACAAAAGGTAAACATCAACGAAAATTAGTTGCATGTTGGAAAAAAGCTAAGATGAAAAAACTATTTCCAAGATATGTTTAATGGGGATGACAAAAATGAACAATATGAATTTATGGAAATTAATGAAATAATAGCAAAGTTAAACAACAACAAAAGTACTGGCGAAAATAGAATCAGTGCAGAAATTATAAAGAATGGTAAAGAAAACTTTCAAAAGTGCCTTATACAGCTGATAAGAGAAGTGTGGGAAGAGGAAAAGTTGTGAGAAAGACGGAAAATGCTAGAACAATAGAGTGCTAGAAATATTGAATATGGCCTACAAATTAGTGGTGATTTTAATTATAGAAAGGTTAAAAAGGGATAGAGAAGAAATAGTAGGAGACTACCAAACGTGTTTCAGGAAAGGGAATTCAGTAGTGATTCAGGTACACGTATTAAAACAAAATGGTATCGAACACAGAGTGTCAATAAATGCCATATTTATTGATTTCAAAAAAGCGTGGGATACGATAAAAAGAACAGCAGTAATGAAAATATTAAAAGAATTCAATGCAAGGACAAAATAACCGGACTGGTGAGAACGACTCTAAACGAAACAAAGTACAAAGGAAGAATAGAAGATTCGCTAACAGAAAGTTTTGAAATAAAAACAAGATTGTGACTGTACTGTACTATGCAACTTAGTGTTCCAATTGGTAATAAGAAAAAAGTAAAATATAGACTAACAAGAGTATATACATAAAATATATGGATCTGGGAATTCAAAGAAAAAGGAAGAAAAAATATTTTTTTTAGAAGATGAGAATAATAAAAAGAAAGCAAAAATGGAAAGAATAAAAAGTTTCGACTATACGTGCAAATAGATGCTGTAAAGAGGAGATAAAAACAGATTAAAGAAAGGATCTAGGTGCGCAGGAGTGTTAACAAGATTTTTAAGGTTTATAAAACTTTAATTAAACCAGTAGAAATGTTGGCATATAAAACATGGACAATGACAAGTAAAGATAATTAATAATTAATAATGGTTACAGTATCCTTTATTTGGATCACCATCGTCTTCGTTATAATTCGCATTTTCACATTGATATCGTCTTTTTCATCATCATAACCTCTCAATCCTAGGAATTATTGCTAAAGCTTGAAAGCGTTTAAATCCGTTTATTGAGCTGAATTACCCCTCTTCGCAATCATCATAATGCAATGTTTTTTTAACCCTCTGGTTATTTTTATACATTCTTCTCTGTTCTTTTTTGATGTCGTTCTCTATTTCATTCCACCATCTTTTTCTTCGTCTTTTTCTGCTTCTTGAATATAATAGGGTCCAAGTAGTTATTTTTTTGAATATTTCTGTTAATGTTCTACTCATTATGTGTCCTAGCCATTCTGGTAGTACTAACTTTATGTATCTTATATTAACTTTCCCTCCGAGTTCATCTTCTACTTTTTCTTCGTCCTTTTTTATATGGTAATAAAAATTGCATCGCTTCTTGTAAATAAAATGGTTTTTTCTTTTCCCCTAAGCTGGCGTTGTCCATATTATCGTCCATTTTGAAATATTTTTACAACAAACGAGACGTGGAACCAGACTATAATAATAAAAAGATTTGAAAATTCTGATTGCGTCTCATCTAATCGGTGCAACTTTCTATGTTGTATTTAGTAGACGAAAAAGACAACCAAAACGTTAGTGATTAAACTGAAAAGAAAAATTTGGTTATCTAGAGTAATCCTAATAAATTCAATATCCTCAAACAATGATAAAAGAATGCGAAAAAATGAATGAATCAATGGAGGAAAAAGAGGAAAATGCGAAAATCTTCAATGAACACGAGAAAGGAAAATATTGAAAATCTCAGTTTTAGAATTTTGAGAATGAGAAAAAACTGAAACCCCATTGTAAGAATACAACGGAGAAACATTCTAACAAGAATGAAAACAAAACATTAATATAATAAACAAAGGAAAATATAAATAAAAGTTTATTTTTAGAATTTGGTTACTATTATTTTAAATTGATTTATGATCAAATTTTGTTGCTCCATACAAATTTGAGGTTTATTCGTCTTGTACAAATTTATGATTTGTTCTGTGCAAATTTCATAACTGCAACTTTTTATACTTTGTTGTCTCTTACAAATCGGTTTATAGTTTGGGGTCCTAAATAGACTTAAGAGACTTTAAGGACCTAAACGATAGACTGACTAACTATATTTATAGGTCCTAAAATTGTTAATTGAATTAAAAATGAAAGTTTATTCCTTTATTTACCGTACTAGTGTCCAAATCTTGTTGATTTATAATATAAACAAGTTCATAACTGAATATTATCAATAAAATATTTCAAAAAATTATGTAAGAGGAAATAAGTAATGTAAATTGTAAATACAAGATGATCTTATTGATATTATAATTGATTATTTAAATTTATTAAAAAGCAAATCAAAATAATATACACATACCTAGATAAATTTTCATTCAAAAAACTTAAACTACCTTTTTTAAAAATAACATCCTCGTGCATAATTTAATATTTCTAAAAAAATATAAACACCCTGTATTCTTCTAACGGATCTCAATATTTTCCATAACTAAAAATACATACTTTCTATCATTACAAAAATATAACATCGATGATAACCTTTAGGGTGACGCTTATGGCATTTTTTTACATGACTTTAAAATGTTTAAAACGCCAACCATGTCTTCACTTGAAAAGTTCAACTTTTATTATCAACATGAAAACTATATACTTTGTTACTTTAACGTTTTTATGGTCGGTTTATTGTGAGCCGCATCCTTCTTCAGATCGATTGAGTCACATTCAGGATGAGGAAAATTCAGATTTTCCTAAAAATGAATATAACGGAACTCTACGGTTGGTCAGTGTGGTAAGTTTTCGATTTAATTTCCTTGTTCTCAAAATTAAAAAAAAAATTCTAATCTTTGTACTCCTGTTATGATAATGAGGTATATTTTGGATTTTTTTTTCATTTTGATTTATAAAAAATAATGTAATTGCAAGAAAAGTTAAAAAATTTCAAATATAATTAAAATAGGTTTAATTTTTTTTTTTTGAGGTAATTAAATATTTTTCTGTTTATTATTTATTGTACATACCGAGGCTCATGTTGTTTATTTTTGCTCGTATGGTAATACCCATCATTACATGATCATTGCGTAATATATTAATTTTTAATAAAATTAAGTTTAAACCGATCTGTCTGTTTAAAGAATTTCAGTTTATTATTAAGCAAAACTTTATTTTGTAAGTCTGTAGAGTTAAAACGCTTTAAATTTGTTGAGTCAAGAATTGTGTATAACAATATCACGATATTTTTCCATGTCTTTATCTGAGACTATAAAAATTATTTACTGATTCATTTAATTAAAGCATATCATCGAAAGTAAATACACATTGAACTAAAAATAAATACTCGTTATTTTAAACATAAGTTATTCTATTTTAGGTCTTATTTTTTACCATTAACAGGATTTAATTTTGTAGATATTTCGCCATGGAAATAGGACCACCGTGGGTGATTTAGAGCTGTATCCCAACGATCCTTATCTAAATTATACATATTTTCCTTTAGGATACGGGCAGCTAACAAATGTAAGTTGAATTTCTGGATTTTTTACTTCGGGTTTTCTTGTTTGTTTGTCTCAAATATTATGCCTTATAAAGCCACTTTCGACATTTTACTTTGATATATTTCTCTAAAAATACATATTTATGATGGAAAAAAAAATTAGAAGAATATGTCAAAAATTAGTAAACTAATGGGAGAATAGAAATAAAAATACAAAAATTATCAATAAACCTAAAAAAATGAAAATATTCAAAACCACTATTTTAGAATATTTATAACCATTTTCAAAATAAACGAAAAATCAGAAAAGATTGGAGAAACCATTGCAAAAAAATTCTTTCAGGGAGGGAAAAATAGAGACAATAAAAAAGAAAATATCACAAAATAAATAAAAAATAATCTCATGAACTACATTAATATTATTTCAAATTAATTTGTGATGCAATTTTCTATTATGTAGTCCCATACAAATTTCTACTTTGCTGAACATTTTTTTTCTATTCTATTTTTTTGAGAATTTAGTAACTCTTATTTTAATATAATTTCTAATGCAATTTTTCTGTTTTGTGTTCCTAAAAATTTCAATTTATTCAGTCTTGTACAAATTTTTTATTTATTCCATAAAATTTTTTTTACTGTGTTATCCCACACAAATTCGCAATTTGTTATCCTGTATTGGCTTAAGAAGTTTTAAGGACCAGAAAGATAGTAAGACTCATTATTATACTAAGTAACGAATCCAGATAAATCTTAAGCGTCTGTTAAGATTACGACCGTATTACTCGTTAAACTATACTTAATCTAAATATTTTTTAGGCTGGTAAAGTGAAAACCCATTTGGTAGGAACAGCCCTTCGCAAAAGATACAACAGTTTTCTCGGAAAGTTGTACTATCCCCAAATCGTAGAAGCAATCACTACAAACTGGGACAGAACTAAAGCCTCTCTTCAATTAGCTTTAGCAGGTCTGTTCCCACCCACCAAAGAAGAAGTTCTTGCAACTGGGCTCACCTGGCAACCAATACCTTACAAATATGAACCACTGGAAAAAGATAGAGTAAGCATGAACAAAAATACTTATTTTTGGTGCAATTTATTGTCATTTTTATAATTGTAGGTTCTTCAAGGAACTCGTTGTCCTAAGTACGCGGCTCTTTATAACGAGTACGTATCTCTTCCAAAAGCATTGAGTAAATTTAGAACCTACCAGCAAACTTTCGAATATATCTCAAGGAACACCGGTTTAAACATCAAAACCACGAAAGACGTCTACAACCTTTACTTAGGTTTAGCCACCGAAGAAGAATACGGATTAGCTTTACCCAAATGGACCAAAACTGTTTGGCCTGAGACCATCTCGAGAATAGCTGTGGAGGAATATTTTATATCGATGGGTACTCAAAATATGAGAAAGATCGCCGTCGGATACTTCTTGGAAAAACTACTCAAAGATATAAATACGAAATTAACCAGTACTGATTTATTACAAAGGAAGATCCATCTCCATGCTGCGCATGAAAGTACCATCGCCCAGTTGTTGGTTGCTCTTGGGGTATTTGAAAAAAGAGTACCGACTTATGGAAGTTACGTAATCGTGGAACTACATAAAATAGATGGTGTTTATGGGGTTAAACTTTTCCAAGAAAGCTGGGATAAAAGGGGTGTGAGATTATTGAAAATACCTGGTTGTAAAGAGTTTTGTTCGCTTGATGCATTTAAGTCGTTGATAAGTGATTATTTACCAGTGCCAGGACTATGCGAATAATATATTTTTAGCTAATTAAATTATATTTATTATAGATGAGATTAGCTGTAAGCTAATTATTTTAGTATTTTGTGCATTTTCTATTTATTTATTTATATTTATATGTATCATGTAAAGATTTGTACAATTCATTATATTTATTAATATTATATATATTTTTAGTTCCGAAATCAAAATTCCATCGAATAAAAAGTTTCAAATTATTTATTCAAATCAGTCATACAAAAAATATTGTAACGCTTCTGTGGGTTTAACAACTTTATTTAACAAGAAAACTTCACAAAACTGCCTAAAGTACAACTTAAAGTGAATAACATTGATACTACGTCGATTAAGTTGTACTTTGATACTTTTCTACCCTCCTCCTGCCAATTTCCTTCTATTTTATATCCTTTACTTACTTTATCGAAGGTACTAGAAAATTCTAGGTATTTACCAGAATATTCTTGACGTTTTAAACTGTCTTTTTTGTGGCCTTGGCCTTTTCAACCAAACTGTTACTCTATTAAGTAATTATAAAGCTGAATTATTATATTACTTAAATATGAAAAGATAAATTGTATTTATCTGAATTTCCATCGTATTACAATGCTTTTTAAAATTATTTATCTGACCAAGGTTTCACCAATAACTGGAATTTTCTCAAACTGAAACAAGATTGACAGATTTTGACAAGCGTAAGTAACTTAACATCACAAACAATTCAACTAACCACCATTAAAATATGTACAATATTTTCTAAAAAAAATTTTGTTTATTATTATATAGGTATTTAGTCTAAATGGTAATCTAAAATAATTAAACTTCCCAGGTTTATTTGTTCATTCAATACTATATACAAATAAACCTGGGAAGTTCTATTATTCTAGATGACCTTTACTAAATACCTATATAATAACCAAAAAAAAATTCGTAAAAGAAGATTATTCTACATGTCGCTTAATGGTGGTTTGCGATTAAATTTAACTGTCCAATATTTTATTGTTGATGTTGAAAGTGCAAAACTCCTATAAACAATGTTCAATTCTGTGTTAATCACGGAACGCTGCAATGTTTATTAAACGATTATTCGTTGTTTTTATTTTTTTGTTCAACATTGTAATTATTTACTTGGATAGTTTGTTGAAACTTTTGTATATATTTTTGTACAATTCTATTGAATATACCTAAACTATTTAAATGTTACTTTAATTATTGGAAAAAATTCACAAAACTTCCTAATAATAACCATGAATAACGGCGACACTTATTCGCACACCTCGTATTTTTTTGAGAAATTTTCGTACAAATCTCGTATTTGTTTGAGGGTCATCAATTCTAGAAAGTGTTAATTTTACAAAAGGTATTTTAATTAGTTAATAAAATTTATCTGAATTAAAAAAGCGCCGTTAAAAATGAAAGAAATGGAAAATGTTCAATAACAGTCAAATACAAACTAAATGACATACCAATTTAAATGATATCAATTAAAGGATAGTATTCACGAATAACATTGATTTGAATTGATATGGAGACAAAAGTATGATAAAATTACTTTAAATTTGTGTTATTGGTGATAAAAATTTAATTAGATCTGCTCATTCTTTTTCAAATTTTCAAAGATATTTTACGAATGTAATGCGTTTCTTTTGGGACTCTGTATCAATGAATTACATAAATTTTAAACACTTATAAAAGTACATTTTTAATTATTAAAGTTGACGTAAATAGAATATATTCCTTGATAAAATATTGCTTAATTTACAAATAAAGTTATGACGTAAATATATTTTATAAATATTAATATTAATAGACTAGCGCGATAGATTTCATCAAAAAGTATTCAATATTTACGTCCATAAAAAGATCTTTATCAATATTAACAAACGTGAGTAAAAATAAAAATAGTCTTCTTGGTTTTTAGTTTTTTAATCACCCACTTATATAAGTATACAAGTATATCATATGAATTTGCGAACATCTAATTAATTAATTAATTAACTGTTAGAAAAATATTAATCAGTATATTAAAATATCTGTTAGAAGTGCGAGTTAACAAATGATTTGATTTATTCGATATTCGATTAAATGAAAAATAAAAATACACTACGACTCAAATTATAAACAAAAAATTAGCTTCTAAACGAATATTTGCAAAATTTACTTTTTGGAAGAAAGCTTTTAAATTAAAAAGTACCGAATATCGAAAAATGATAAAAAAAGCTTATCTTATAGTATTATTATAGCTATTTAAAAAAACTCATTAAATATATTCTTTTTGCAATTTAAGTTCGAGCCAAATAATAGGTATCAAAGATATCGAATGAAAATTAAACACCTATAAATTGCAGAATTTTTGTAAAACGAATTAATCCGCAAAACAATTTGTGCCTAACCTATCACAGTTAAATATTTCAAACAAAAAACGCAAAATATAAAATACAGTAATATACACTGTGTCCGGAAATAAAATTCAAAAAATTTAATATATCCATTTATATAAAAAATTTTAAAATAACCTATCTTGGCCAATTTACAGTCTCAATACTCGTGGAATCCTCACAACTCAAGGAAGACAAACTTTAATCTTAACATTTAAAAATATTTTAGTTGTTGTTATTTTCACCCCTTCATGGAGTTGAAAAAAAAATTCCGAAATAAAAGTAAGATTCAATCAGTGAAATTGCAATTATATTTTGGTCGATTGTAAATTAACAAGTTTGTCATAAAATCTATTTTTGAAACTTATTTCTGGACACTTTGTTTAATCAAAAATAAAAATAACAAAGGTTAATATGAATTTCAACATAATAAACACTGTATTATATTTTCGTTCCCAGACTAGTTAAGTTAAAATTATATCTTATCTAAGATATACAGGGTGTTTAATTAATAATTGCCCAATTTTTTATAGCCCACTGTCATGATACCTTCAAATAGTTTTATTTCATACTTGATAAAATTTATTATTAGAATATTTGAAATGAATGTAATAGATAATTTCTTGCTATATCAACTGTTTTTTTATACCCCACTATATTCTAAGTAAGTATTATTCATTACGATAGCCAATTAATTTTTTTAAAGATATTTGCTATCAAGACTATAAGATTCCTAAATAATTTAATTTTACGCTTATGTACATCACTCGAGTTTTGTCGATTTTGTCCTGTTCCGTTAGTAAAGGAAGAGCAAGCTGATATTAAATAATGATTTTCATAGTTAATTTTATAGCAGATAACAGTTTTTCTATAGAAATGCCACATCATAGTCATTTTTAAAATGTGAAAATGTGTTAATGCGCAATAATAACTGCAATAAACTATACTATAAGTCTCGCAATACTAACAAAAAAATAAGAACTTGTGCTTTATAGTTTCTACAGCATAGTTCTTGTGTGAATTTATGTTTCATTCTCAAGTTTTTTAAATATTATTAGCAAATAATATTTCTGGCTGTTCATAAAGAAATTTCATTTATGGTATATCTATTAGAAAAATTAAATAATAATAAAATTATAAATAGTATTGTAAATATGATAAATATGTAAAAAATTATGCCAATACGTATATTTAATACTTTGAATTTAAAACGGCACTATTAAAAATTATAAATAATACTTATCTTGAATTTAAAGTCTTCCAAAGCATTTTAATATATTTTAATCTACAATACCATTCTCAAGACAAAAAGAAGTTTTTATTATGAATAATTTCCATAAAGTAAGAGTTGAAAGAATCAATTTAATTAAAGATTATATTTAAATAATTTTGTTCTTGTTCATGATTTTTATTTTGTATTACAGACAGTAACGTAGAATGTAGAGTGGGAAAGTAAACCTCTACCCCTACTCTACACCTCTGGTAATTTCAAGAAACTATGTTTTACAATAAATTAATATATACAAACATGCATAATTTTTTTTCCAAACATGAATAAGTGTGGTAACAGTGTAAGAAAATAATTTTTAGATTTTTAGATAAAACATCCAGGATCCAGGATCCAGGATCTCGGCAAGAAGGAACATTTTATCTAAGAATTTTAGTTTAAGTGGTCATATTTTGGATTCTCATATATAGACAATTAATAATGAAACACCCAGTATATGATATAAATGCACCTTGATGATTATTAAAATCAATTGTACTACTAGAAATTCTTTAAAACATCGCAAAAAGAAAGAAAAGATTTAACAAAACTGGATTCCATTCGTAATTTTTATAATTGTTAATTAGGCCTATTTTATTATTCATTTATAATAAAAATGTACCAACCTGGCCCCTGTAATAATAAAATAAGAATTTCTAGTAAAATTGATAAGCAAATATAAACAAGTTTTTCATATTTCTTGATGATTTGTTAATTTCTTAAAATACTTTAGCACTTTTACAAATGACACAAGGGCATTACCAATTGAATTAGCATATTTTTAAAAAATGACACTATAATTGACATCTGGCACATCCCATCAAACATAGACAACAAACAAATGATTTTCGATTTCCTTTTATGTACTCATTTAAAATAATGATGCTATTTTATAGTATGGAAGCCTATTCACAGCACCCAAGTAATTTGACTTAGTTCTATGTCACATTATTTACTTAATCAGCACAAAGCATTTAACGTCAGCCAAGAGCCTCAATATTGTAATTATACTATGTAACAACTATCCATATCCCCCAGTTCCTTGTAATAGTGTCAATATTTCGAAAACTACAACCCAATTAGCAACAAAAATATTTTTTTTATATTATTCTGATTGTCTGGCCAAAATTTCCCCTAACCAAAAAGTTTATCGAAACAATGATGGCAATAAGGCTTGTCGTTTTGTTCTTTAAACGTGCCCTTGTTTAGTTGTTTAAGACAAAAAGCGCAAACGAAGTGTTCAGGATGAAATTTTCTAAACATCGCCGTCACGCATCGCCCAGAAATGGGTTTGTGACAACCAGCACATAAGGATCCTCTTTTCAGGTGGTAGTGAGTCTCGCAATAGGGCTGACCTTCGTGATCAAAGAACGAACCACCGATAAAAGGTTGTCTGCAATCCTGAAAAAAAAAATTATTTAATGTTTTTATACATGTAAATCAATTAATATAAAAGGGGAGCTGCAGCAGGAAGTCAATATTGCTGCTTCCAATTTAAACAATAAAGTATATAAACAATTGGTGATGAAGCCAGATTAAGAAAGGTGAGCTAAAAAGTATTGTTCTTTAAGAGTAACAATACACTTCTAAAAACAGCACAGATAAAAAGAAATGATAAAAGAACAGCTGAAAACTGGAGGGGAAGACCTACAAAATAAGTTAACGAAATTAATAGAAAAGATCTGGAATGAAAAGAAAATATCGGCGATATGTAAAAATGCAATAATAATCCCAGTGTACAAAAAAGGGGACTAAAAAAAACAAATCACTATCAAAATCAAATTGTCAGGGAATACCACAGTAGATTTAAAGAAGTAAGAGGAACTACGGAACAAATCTCTATTCTCTGGATGAAAATGAATAAAACCTAAGTACAAAATCTAGAACTAAATCTAATGATCACAGACTTTAAACATACATAAGACCTCTCCATGAATATTTTTTGTTTTCATTTAAAATCGAGGTCTTTTAATAAATTTCGTAAAAAAATCCTACATCTGGTTAACAATTTTTGCTATAAAGTATTCAAAGTTACGTGACCTCCTGAAAAGATATATTTTTGTCTTAAATATTTATACATATCGGTGTTCATAAAGTAAAAAAACATATTTCAGCTTACTCCTTGAATTTATGTTAAGTGCAGCTGCCGCCACATGCTTTATAAAAATAATCTAATGTTAAAGCTAGAAGAAGTCGCGAAGAGATACGGATTATAAGCCAGGATAAAACTAAAAATAAATAATTACAACAGAGACAAGATAGGTAAAAACAATATGTAGAACTTATGGCAGATGGGGCAAATAGAAGAATAATGAACAGGAATAAAGCTCTATAAACGTTAAGTAAGAGACTATATTTAAAAGATCTGTCTACAGCAACAGAAGACATCGATGAAGGTACTTCTGGAAGATATTCTATATTCCAAAAATTGAAGGGAATTGCAGGAGGATGGTATACAATTAAAACAGATGGAGGGGGTAGTTAAAATGACAAAAAATAATAAGAGAAGCCACTCTTAGTTAAGGATCTTCAAGGTCTGTAGTGCTGTGTTAATCACCATATTTGTCGTGTTTGTTTACACTGTTAAATATATTTTCTTTTTTGGGAAATGTATACATTATGAATGGTACAGTCCATACATTATTATATAAACCGAATATTCTTGAATTTATATATTTTTTGGCAATGTAATTATTCTTTTGTATACATGGTGTACGGAAATAAAATTTAAAGAATTTAACAGTAAATTCTATGACAAAATTAAAAGAGTGTTCGTCATATCAATTTTTTCGAAATAGGCGTTGGTTATCAATTTACAGCTTTTTGGGATGCAATCAAAATACAGCTATTTTTTTTTCAAGAATTATTAGTAATAGTAAAAGCAGTTTACCATTTTCAACCCGTTGAGCAGTACATAGGAAGATGAAAAAATACCCAAAATAACAGATGGAAAGTGTAATTGAGTTTATTTCAATAGTATCTCTTGGCAATAAATAAAAAGTTATTTTTTAAAGGCAGCACTTGTAAATTAAACGCAATGATATTTTGAAAAATGTTTATGAAGAACTACCATGACTTTTGGCATAAAATATACAGTTGCATTTTATTGAACTTTAATTCCAAACACCTTGTATTTATGAAATATAATTTTAATATAATGAGTAACTGTGGTCTAAAATAGAACGTTACTAGGCTTATTTTGATACTAAAAAGGGGATAAAACCACCAGTATCTATTTTAACGACAGTCCCACACACTGTTTTAAAACAGGTACGTGTATATGAGTGTGTGTGTGTGTGTGTGTGTGTGTGTGTGTGTGTGTGTGTTTGTGTGTGTGTGTGTTCGCGAGGCGACCACCACATTACTACATGGTTATCATATTTTATTTTGGACCTTTCAGGTCTGAAAGAGATCACAAGCAACACGGCACAAGACTCAAATCTTTAAAAATAAATAAATTGAAAGTCGAAAATAAACTTGGCACTTCCAGAATAACAGCAAACCGTTAACAACACGGTATATTTGCTCAAAATTAAGTATAAACTAATAAATCAAGCGTAAAGTAGGTTTCGGCACAGCCATCCTTAGTGCTACTTGTGGTCCCTTTTATATTTTCTATTTTGTTTTTTTTTTTGTTTTTTTTTTTATTTCGCCTTTATTAAAAGATAAACGATATATATTTTATACAATAAAATTCACGGATTTTGTGGGGGGCATTTTTTTAGGAGGTCATAGAGTGAGAGATTTTAGGGCATATTTCAGGGCGTTTATTCATCTTCCTCTTCATCAGCTCCGATACATCCTGGGCATACTGGTTTACCTTCTACTGCATAAAATGATTTTCCTTGTACTGGTAACTTGCAATCCTAATAAGTGATTATTAAAAAAAAATTCTTACTAATATTATTCAAATGTCTCGATACTTACTCTACACACGAAACAATCGGGATGCCATTGGGCGTTAAGAGCGGAAATGTAATTTTCCATAATGGCGCGATTGCAAGCACCGCATTTTGGTGCGAACATATCGAAATAGTCGTCCCGACAGTACGGCTTTCCTTCGCGCTCATGGAACCCTTCTTCCCCAAACTGTTTGCCGCATTGGGCGCAGAAGAAATGATCCATGTGCCACGTTTTCTCCAACGCCGTCACGCATTTCTGCAACAAATTAAATATTAGTAAAACTAAATCACATGTCACTAAAACAGGTGGCCTACGTCAAGAATGGGTCCGTTGCAGTAAGCGCATCTAGGACTGAAGAGGTTGTGGTAATCGGGTTCGCAGTACGGTTTGCCCTCCCTCTCGAAGAAATTCCTGGTGCCCAATTCTTGGGTGCAATGAGCGCAGGTGAAGTGCTCCGGATGCCAGGTTTTACCAAGAGCGGTGATCACTTGGCCTACGATGGGTTTGTCGCAGGCGTTGCAGCATCCCTTTTGGCTTGTGTTGACTCCTTGGCGGCTCATGTCTGCTTGAAGGTTTCCTAACATAGAATCCAAATTGGCCTTCGGCGGTGGAGCGCTCTGCGTCTGGGTGGCTTTGATGGGTCTCGCGTATTGGGAATCTATTACCGTATGGTGCTGGGGTCCCTGGTTCACCTGAAAAATATTCAATCTCAACAAATCGTTCGAATCGTGAAATTTACCTTACTAACCAACACCGTTGCAGACGAGTATTAAACTGGTGCGGCCTATTTTATTATTCGACAAAGTTAAGTAAGTCCCACGTCCACCTCCCCCCACTAGTATTATTCTGGATGTGCGCCTGGACATTTTTTGTACAGGGTCATGGAATGGTTTACGTTTTAGAGGGCATCCTTTTCGTTTGCGCGGATTTAAAATAAGGCGGCTGAAGCGGTGCGTTTCGTGAGAGACACCGCCGAGTTATTTCGGGAACATCTTTACTTCGAATTATGTCACAAATTATAATAGAAATTCTGCACAAATTTATGGAATATTTTATGTCGCTGCATATGTATTTAGAAGATTGTTATTTATGTTTATATATATATTTAGTTCGTTTTATATTTGTAAATTTGTTCAACAAACCATGAACGTTGGTTCATAACGTCTTGTTTTGAGGAATAAACAGTGGCGTATTATATTTAAAATAATAATAATAAGAAATATAATTTTATGAAATATTCATGATCATTTTTCTTTATTTCTATTATCTACATGACAAGAATTTCTAAACAAACATTAATATTAATGATTTTTCAACTACTCATATGTTTTTAGAGCTTAGTATATCTGTTTAATGTAAGAAAATGCAGGTCATTTGTATATATGTATAGAGTGGGCCACTAAAATCAATCCACTACTATATTTTATCATTTTTAATTAAAAGGAGCATGTTTTTCCGATGTATATATCTGTCATATACCACCCTCTTGAAATAACTTCCCCAACCCCTTAATTAAATAAAATTCCAAATGTGATACTTCAATTGAAAGGTAATGCGATGGAATATTCTGCCTTATGATTATCTATAACTGTATTTTCGGTATGAATTCCATAGACAGATATGATACAATACTAAAAAATATTTGAAACGCCTATGGTATTTTTTTTCCAACATATTAAAAATGTAATACTTAATTCAGTTACACAAATATCTTCTTATTACCAGCATTAAAACGAAATTGAACAAAAAACAAAATTTTAACTAAAATAAAATCTGGATCGAAACAAATTTGACACATTAAATAATCATAGGCGTTGCATAGAGTTTTTAAAAGATGTTACGCTTAAAATTAAGGAGCTGTGATTGTGGAAAAAAGAGGTCCATTTGGATTAAAAATTGAAGTGTTTTGTAAATTCGATGCTTACTGCCAAATATCGAGATGCACAGAGTGAACCGCCCTGTATATATAAAAAACAGATGAGTTTATATACTTTCCAGTATTAATTTTAATGCGAAGATTACTCAACATAAATATAATTATTCATCAAAGCTTACAATATAATCAATATAGAAAGTGTAAAATAGAGGCTGTAGATTATATGGCCAAATTATAGGTGGGTCCTCTACGTAAAATTATTCAAACTAACTTTAAAAAGGACCCTCAAATAGTTTCCATTTTTTTTTCAAGAAATATAATTACAAGAATTTAAATATTTTCATGAATGAATTACACTTCATTTTATTTTGTGTATGTATTATTCACTCTTCTGAGTGCTTCCCAAAAGGAATTAGCAACAAGCAAACCATTTTAATTTTTTCTCCATATTATTAATTTTAGAATTTACAAAAATAATTTTTTATTCATCCTATTGGTTTCAGAACTTTCTATTTCTTTGAAAAAAATTCATATTCAATAGTTTTTGAAAAAAATATCCGTTCATGTAATGGATATCATTTTAAATGGAAAAAAAATATTTACTAGCTTTCACTCCCAATTGTTAACATTTTGCTATAGTTTAGAATCGGTTGGATTACATGAGGATAACAAACTAGAATTCCCGGCTATGAATCCGCTAGATTTTTATTTTTGGGGTCATATAAAATAGGTTTCAAATCCGGGAATCGTGGAGGCCTTCAAATTGAAGTTTGTTGTCCTCATTCAATCATCTACCATTATTCAAAAATATATAAGATATTTATGCTTCATTTGTTGATTTTTACGCATTTAAATTCAGAGTATTATTGCAAATACAAGAATGCTCTATTATATACATATATTGTATAAAATGCACAATTTACAATCAGAGAGCCAAATGATTAAATGAACCAAAAATAGCAGTTCTTTTAACTTCTTAAGAGAAATAAATTTTCTCGATTTAAAGTACTCTTAAAGGGAATATTTTATTAATTTATGGCTAATGTGAATAACTGGTTTGTATATTTTAATATTATAGAATAAAATCGATGTCAATTTTAAAATGAATCACTCCCATTGCGGCAAAAATTTGGTGTGTGTTAGTTTTTACATTTCCAGGGTAGATTTGGTTTTTTCGTTGTTTAATAATGGAACATTCAGTACATATGTTTCAATAAACTGTACATTGGAAAACCGGAAAGTGACATTTCTAATTTTCTATTGGTTAAGTTATACTTACTTTTGTAACAATATGTACAATAATTATGTTAAGTAATTAGTTTTTCTTTCTATGATTTTATTTCATTAATCAAAGTTTAAGTTTGTATTTACAAAATTATTCTTAGTAGATGGAAGCATTTTATTATAATTTAATGATAAAGAAACTTACGCAAAAATTACATCAGACATTTTATAATATATTTAATGATTTAATCCTTATTAATTTTAAAACCAAAACTTTTGCATAAGTTGTATAATCAGAATTAAATTATTATAAGTAAGTATCGAATAAAAATTTAATAAGGAAAGCGTGTGTGAATCTGACTGAACAAACCTCCGTTATTCTTTCTTCCATAAATATTTCCTCTGTGATTTCGTGCGGTCTAGAACCCTTAAAATTTAAATGAAATTTTTAAAAACCCAAATAAAAATTTCCAAATAGATCTAAAAGCTTTAATAAAAAATAACTTACTTTAATATTAGAAAGGCTTTCCATGAGATCGTCCAATTCTCTAGTCGCAGTCGACGCCGCTGTTTGTTGGGTCACGTGAGAAGAAATTAATTCTGTCTCACCAGGATAACCAGTTTCGGTTTTGGTTTCTTTGACGGTTATTATAACCTTTTTCGGGCCAGAATAAATCATTTCCCTGAAAAAAGGAGTGAATTAGTGAAAAAATAAAGCCGAATTGAACTGACACCGGAGGACTTAAAGTTATAAAGAAGAAGAAGAAGAAGAAGAAGAAGAAGAAGAAGAAGAAGAAGAAGAAGAAGAAGAAGAAGAAGAGGAAGAAGAAGAAAAGAAGAAAAAGATGATCATCAAATTTTCTTGTTAAATGGGAAAATGCTTTATCTAATATGACATTTAACATTTCACAGTGATATTTGTTGGATAAACCAAAGTTAAAAATGCCTAAATCAGTTTAGATTGCGAATTAATTTGCAATATTTATAATAGAATACAATTTACAATAAACAGATTTATATAAAAACAAAATGTTTCCTTATTTATATCATTATTTATTGTTTTTTTTGCGTATGGATAAAATGAAAGCCAATTCACTTTGATCACTTTAATATTTCATGACTACCCTCTTCCGAGTTGGTTTCTTCTTCTTTTTCTTGTTATTTTAACACATTCTGTCAGCTGTCATGTCAAAATAGTGGCGCCAATATTTAAATTTATAATTGGTGCGAAAATTTCAAAAATTTGCCTGTGTTGTGTGAATTTAGACGATTAATTCGAAGAAAAGAACCCTATATATATAACCCTGTTTGTTATTCTATTTATCTTTACGGTTGCATTTATACGTTTGTTCTACTTGAATCCTATTAAATAGACGATTTAGTAGGTACTTATACATTTTAAAAGTGTTTTTTTGTTCCAATTTATCCCAACTCGCCCAGAACCGTCAAAATAATATGAATCATTCAACAAACTGGCTGTATAAATGTATTTGTACGCAATAAACCTCTATTAGTTTTGTAATCCTTGACACGTTTTATTATTGAAACCAATAGACTGAAACAAATTTAATATTTTTAGGAAAATCAAACACACATCAACTGCAACGTGGTAAAAATAATTTTCGATTAATTGGTCGAATGCAAGTACATTTATTCAGGATATTTTGCCAACATATTATCACGTATGTTTCAATTAAGTTAAAATATTACGTCAAATTTTTTTTTTTTAAATATAGGTTAGTAATGAGACTACAATCGTAAATATAATTTCTGTAAAATTAAAAATATGCCAATTCACGTTACGGGTTGTCATTTTTATTCTTCTCACAAGTTCATATTTGTACAAAAAAAAATAGTTTACGGCTTTAATTATAAAAATAAGTAATTTTTGTAACGAATTCATCATCATGATTATCATCATTTTCATTATCATCATCCTAATCCATAGTGATTTACCAGTAGATGTTGAGTTCGTTAAAACTTCTTTCTTCGTTAATTTTATTTCTTCATTTGATTGTCTTTCGCGAGTTCTTTGGCCTATCTCTAGTTTAGTTCTCGTTCCTTCAAATTTCTAACAATCTCGTTATTCCATTTCAATCGTGATCTACCCTTATTGGTGTTTTTAATTTTCTCAATTTTCCGTTCTATCTTGGTTATACTTTTGAATATATGTCCAAACCATCCTAATGCATTTTCACTTTTTCGTTTTTCTACTGATTTAATTCTTATTTCCTGTTTGGTTCGTTCTTCTTCAATTTTAGTCCACCAATTCTTCTTAAAGTTCTCCTTTCACTAGCTCGTATTCTTTTTCTTTGTTGTTTGTTTAATCTCCACACTTACCTTAATATTTGTTTTTAATGCTTTTTTATTAAATAGTTGCTTTACCATCGAGTAATACATATTTATATTGGCTTTAATTTTAATCTTTTTTCTACTTCAATTTCTATTTTTCCATTTTCTGCTACCACTATTCTAACATATTCAAATTGTTTAACTTATTCATGATATTTTCCAAATATTATATTCCATTCTATTTGGATGGATTGAACCAACTTTCTATGTTGAAAAGAACATTTTGAAAAAAGATTATTGCAAACAGGTTCATTTTAAAATCTAATTTTTATAGTTCTTTTTCGAAAACTGGAAATTATCCATCTCGAGTGTTTAGCTCAGAATTTAATCCTGATGTGAACATCTCAAATTTGATATAAATTCGGTAGTTAATATTTCAAGATATTAACCGATGGCCCCATGTAAAACAAAATAAATCTATTTTGATAGAAAACTATGAGCTTGTCCATAGCCTTATTTTTAAAAAATATGTTTATCTTTCACAATTGATGCCAACAACAGATGTTGAGCTATTATTTAATTAATACAGTTTGGCAAGAAGTAAGCATTAAAAAACGTAATATAAAATTGAAACATTAGATATTTAAAAAATAATAAATTAGTTTAACATATTCGTTTGTCTACGTAAATTTATATTATTACGAACGGATTGACAAGGGAAGTGACACATTTAAATTAAAGAATTTTTTTTCCACGAACATATTGATTGGCGAAACGAGCCGACAGATGAATTTATAAAAAGCAAAAGTAGAATGTTATTTAATTAAAATCGTAAAGATTACTTACCCGGAATTTAGCTCGTCAAGTAAACTATCGACACTAGGCCTATTTAGAGTACTTTGGGCACTGGAGGGTCTAGAATAATTGGCAGGACTTCGAGCTCCCGAATCGTTGAAAGATCCGTTGTAATGACCTGTAGAACCGTTCATATTTTCTGAAAAAGAAACGCAGGGTTAGAAGAAAAATTATTGTGAAAGAAATAGTCTTTAAACTTATTTTCATTCCAAAAATCTAAATTTAGTTGGATTAATTGTTTCCATTCTTACTTTGTGGAAACTATTCATAATAAATATGAAAAGATAAATTATATTTATTTGAATTTCCGCATTCTTCCAAAGCGTTTTGAAATATATTCAAATCGAGCCTGTTTCGGTGTATCGAAAACGCTTTGGAAGAATGGGGAAATTTTCCAAAGCGTTTTAATATGTATTCATGTCTACCCGGGTTTCGGTATCTAAGAATACCATTTTCTGTTTTTGAAATCATAAGAACTGAAACTGAATGTGTGGGAGAGAAAGTGCTCAGAAAGATACGATGATGGGAAAAGAGGAGAGAGTGGATAAGAAAGAAGAACAAACGTATTGAGTTACTAAGCCATGTAATGAAAATGTAAACTGCTCCAGCAAAGAAAAAAGGTTCAAACAGAAGGAATAACGGAAAAGAAAAAAAGGCCAAAGAAAATATGGCTAGAGGGTGTTGAAGATTTAAATGACATGAGGATTAAAAATTGGAAGGGTAGAGTAAATAGGAGAAAAGAAAGGAGAGGAATTGCCAACCAAGCTTTAACTAATCCTTAGACCTTTAGAGACCTGTAGAGCTCTATATATACAAGGTGATTCGTATATGAACCGACACAGAGCAGAGGCGTGAGGGGAAAAAAAAATATTATAAAATTGCACTCCTGAGAGGTTTTTAACCCGTTGGCGGACCTAAAAAGTTATTACTTTATTTTATCGGGAATTTAATTCTAAAACTTTTCTTGTTCTTATTTTTCAAAAAACAAAAAACTCAAAACGATCACCGTTTTCTTTCAGCCAACTTTTGAATTTTCGATGATTTTAAATAACACAGTTGCAATATATGTTTATAGTTTTTCGGGTTTTTGTTCAAAAATTTTTTTGACAAATAAGAGTAAGAAATGTTTTGGAATGAAATTTAGAACCGCCAACGCCTTAAAAAATTCTGTAACGTTTTAATGGTCCATCATCTCTTATCAACCCTTTAGAATGTTACAACCGAACTTTACTTACTGTCGATTAATGCTCTTGGTACACTCAACAACATGTAACAAATTTGGTTTTTCTAAGTTCAAGTATAACTGAGATGCTGTTTTTTTCTTAATTTGAAACCTCACTTTCAACGCCTATAACTTCTCAGGGGTGCCAATTAATATAGAGGTAAGTTGCGTTAAATCACCATATTTTAGATTTGCCTGTATGCTCTTGCTCTGTGTCGGGTCTTATACGAATTACCCTGTATAATTAGTAAGAAATAAGGAGAGTAACCGTTGCATGAGCTAATAAGGGAACTTCAGAGTGTTTTGTTCAGTTTACGTTTTGGGGGCTAAACCATTTAAAAATGCAATGTACCTGTTTTGTGCCTGCTGTTACTAAGATCCTGTAACAAGGAATCTAGTTCATCCAAATTATTGTTAAACGGTCTCTTTTCCATCGTCGAATGTGTTGAACTAAGACCAGTATTGCTACCACTTCCAGGAAGACCGTAGCTAGGGCTTCGGCTACCTGAACCTGCCGGCACTTTTCCGTAGTTTCCCTGAAACAATAGGAAAATACGCTTTTCAAATCACATCTATAAGACAAAACTATAATTCATTTTGAAATACCGTTTATTTTTTTGAAGGTCTTCTTTAAGGGGCTATACCGGTTCCTCCCCAAAATCGATCGTTTTCTCATATAAATCTTCTTAAGAAAATCGAGATACAAAAAATGCTGAATTACAGATTACAGATGTTTAATGACAGATGCTAGATTTATTTTTCTAGAAATATTTCAATAAAAGTACAATACTTCAAGTTATTTTCAAATTTTCAAATTCAATAGTCAAAAAAACAAGCCGTCCTGAGAAATATAAATATCTTAAATACAAGGGTTCTTGCGGGACATTTATATATACAAATAATATTAAAATCAACTAACAGATGTTAAATTTCATTTCTAAAGGCATATTATTAACAATAAAAGTATATGCTTAATAGAAATATTGGGCATAGCTGGAGAAACTGATGCATCTGGAAAGGTTTTTCGGATTTTTTCATCCATAAAAAAAGGTGTCGTTCAGATTGTTATCCCATCAAATAATTATCCGATCTGAGAAATTGACAAGTTTTGTAAAATCCGAGTTCCTTTAAAAAACCCAGTCAAAAAAAAAACGGCAAAAGCAAAAAGTAGTGCTAAAAGTTCAGTTTAGAAATATAGACGAATTCGAGAATCAGTTAGAGTTTAACATCCGTCTCAAAAGGTACTTCGTGATTCAGTGTCTTTAGCCTTGTTAAATTTTGTATGTTAATAATTATTCGATCATTAGAAGTTGAAAAAATCGTTATATGAGTAAAATTTTATTTGTAGAGACAAGAGACATGCGGAATATCCCAATATACCACATATATTATAAATAAATGGTAGCTTTGGCAGACCTTAAATACTTAAAATATCGAAAATAGTTTAGTTTATTGATAATTAAATAATAAAATTAGAAATACTGAGAACTTGTAGAGTCATAAAACAGTTGTAGAAATTATCAAAATACTGGTGCTCATTTTATTAAAAAAAATTAGAACATAGGTGTTCCACGGGGATGAATCTTGAGTCCTATATTATTTACCAGCTACCTTAAAGCGTTACAAAAAAAAGATCTTGCAAAAACTTATAATTCTTTTATTCAAGTAAACACAGAAACATTTTTGACCTAAGCCCAACTGGAATATTTAGCACTTTTCACTCTGATGTGTTACATTTACCAAAACACCAAAAAAAATGTCGCAGCTAAACTTTTTTGTTGTTTGGATATTGTTTTGTTTAATTTTTGTTGTTTTTTTATGCTTCTGTAAAAGTTGCTGGGTGAGCCTCTTTTCTTTAGGAGTTAACACTACTGAGTCATGAGTTGGTATTTTTTACATTTTGACCAGTTAAAATAAACTTACAGGAAATTTCCACCTGTTTTTATTTCATTAAAAAATATTCTAAAAGGTTTTCTTGCAAGAATTTGTAATAATGAGAACGACTTGCTTCGTTAACTTGCAATGTATAATAGTTAGCTAAAAATAATCCTTTAAACAAAAGCATTCTCTGTATATAAAATTTTTCGACATACAATAACATAAAAGTATATCATATGTTTAATTATATGTAATAAGTTAATTAAATAAAAGGATTTATTTGTCTAAATTTGTCAACACAATGCTACACCCAGTTTATTTGCCAAAAGCGTGGATCTTCGTTAGTTACTTTGGTAGCAAAATAAACAGTCTAATTCAGATTTATGGCTTGTTACAAATTGTAATTTATTTTTTACCTTTATAACAAGAATACGTTTGTTAGAACTTAAAAATAAACGAAACGCAATTCCATAACGAATTAAACTGCAGATTTTTCACATACCCACACAAATAATCTACTTTGGTGTTGATTTCCAAAAATAAAGGTTATATACCTTTTTTTGTTTTAATAAAAAAATGAATTAATTCGAAATTATTGATAATTTTATTTTAAACAAGCGCCGCAGGTGCACAATATAATTAATGAAAATCCCTTCATCTGTTGGCACGAAATTTATGAATCAGTACAATAAAACCACTCATTTTTATTTATAAAATTCAAACTATGTTAAATAAAGAATAGAAGTGGATTCGTTGAAAGAAGACGTACTATGTCTTAGAAATTATTTCTGTCTTAAATTAATTAATAATAAGATTTTATAAGTAATATTTAATTTTACATTTATAAAAGTATGGAAATAAATCAATAGTTCATATCGGATATAATGCTGATTAGATAAAAAGAAATAATAAACATAAATATAAAATCAGGATATTCGAGAAGAAAATAGTAGGAAGGATATTTGGCTTCAAGAAATTAGACAATTAACAGTATAGAAAATTGATGAACAGAGAAATATTAAACATATTGGAAGAAGAAGACATAATCAAAGTTGGAAAATAAAAAAAAATAGATATAAAGAGAAAGACAAACGATGAAGTTATACAGAAAATTACAAAATGGAGACTAGATACAAAGTAATAGACCAAGAGGAGACCAAAGATACGATCGGAGGACCAAGTAATTTAGAACATAAAAAACATGGGAATAAAAGCTTGAAGAAATAAAATGAAAAAATCGTTATATGAGTAAAATTTTATTTGTAGAGACAAGATACATGCGGAATATCCATTCTAGTTCCTATAATAATCTGTAGTCTTGTACCGTAATTAATATCATTATTAAAATTCAACCCAAACAACAAATTAATTGTTAATAGGTAATAAAAACAATAATTAAAATTGACTGGGGATGTTCTAAAATGATATATGCAAATTAAAAGTTCGTTGGTTTTAGGAACATGTGATTATTTTTATATTTCTTAAATTATCACGATTTTGCTAATTCGAACAATAAGAATTTAGAATATTGATCAAGTGTCGGGTATTATTATTTCGATAAAAAATACCCCTTTCTTGATAAAAATGTCTGGCTTTTTATTAATTGCCGGTGTTACATCCCAAATCAAACGTCATTTTTGTAATCGAAAAAGTTTACTTTTTCTTGCATTATACATTTCCATCGTTATTATTTACTCCCAGTCAAATAAAACAATTTTGGTTTCCACAGGTTGTCCGCGAAAGTAATACATATATTTATGGATGAGGTATAAAAACGTATGCAGGATAAAAATGTATAAATGTTTTTCTAAAGTCAGCCGTTTTTAAAGAAATATTAGTATTTTAGATCTATCCAAATATTATTTACCGAAAGTAACTACAGCCGGCAACACCGCGACACTTGAATAACTGGGTCAAGTTCAGTGCTGATCAACAATGGTTTTTTAAAAGTTCTAAACATAAGTTTTTATTTTAGTACCAATATATTTAGAATTTGGAACAATGATACAAAACATCGCGGATTAGATTAATTAACACGTCTTGATATAAACGATTTCAATCTTCTGCAAACTAACACAATTTTATGATTCACTCAGGTAGACATTCCTTGGTTCCATGACATATATTTTTATTACATTTTTGAGTAAATGTTTAAAATGAAATTTTGTGAAAACTAATGATGTCAGAAAAAAATGTATTAGAATATTTTGTTGCAAATCAGTTCTACATACTATTTAAAAATATGCTTTATATATGTACCCTGCATATTTATTTTTAATATATCAAATATAAAATAATCGATATTTTTAAATATTTAGTACTCTCAAGAACTAACAAAATAATGACAAAAAGTAAAGTTTAGCACAAAAACCAACAGTAAAATAAACGTACAGTTTGACGCAAAAATATAGAATTAATTCATTATTTCCAAAATAAACGGTTTTTGAAAAAATATTATTATTGTTGTTGCTTCTTCTATGGTTTTTACATTTTTTTAAATACTACTTTGCTCAGAATTAGATGATCATTATTTTGACTTTTACATACAACCTGTTGAATAGGATCAACAGGTGAAGTTACGGTTACAAAAATCGTACTTAGAGTGTAGGAATTAATTTGATAGTTACGAATCCGTATAAAAATATCTGTGAGAATAGCAACGGAAAACATAAAAATATTTTACGGTTTACAAAAATAACTTAAAGTTATATAAAACGTTTCCATCGTCCCACATTTGGTGCGATGGTTTGTTGATTTGAGGTAACATTTTAGTGACTAATATAAAAATCAACGGACGTGCGCAAAAAGCATACTTTTTTCTATTGGCTGATCAATTTCCATTTACAAATACACGCTTCCAATGTTTATTTTACCCTTTATAAAGATTATATTTAACACAATTATGCCAAAGGATGAATATTTGTTTATTCCATTACGTCTAACTTAAAACAAAACGTTGAATTTTAAAGAATGTAATATTTTTTGTTTACTTATTTTAAATATTTTTCAGTTAGATCAATCTTTCTAACCGTTCACGAGCGTTCTGCTCTCCTTAACTATTTTCAAATATTCCCCACCGCTTTATTTTGATCGGTTATCTCACTCCAACTTCGGTTTTTATATAATATAATAATATATTTGTCTTTTAGTGAAATGAGAAAATCGTTCGCGCCAAATACGGATTGGACAAACCAAAGGCAAGCACGAAATGCGTGGCTTTGAGTTATTTTCGTAATTCGAGAAGTACTATTTTGATATTTCGAGAAAACAATAATAATGTAGGTAAGTATATCTAATAGATTAGAGAATACGTCGGAATATATTTTATGTCTGAAGGTTATGTTGTTGTGACGCAACAACCTGTTGCTGGTAGTCAACAGGTGGTTGTTGATATTTAACTAGTACAACAAATACTGTGCATTTTTTTATTATTTTCACTAGAATGTGCTTCAAATGCTGTTAAATAAATGCAATTCTTCTAGAGTTGGTACCCATGATGACGAACAAATATTAGTACAACTAAAAATATGACAGTTCAGGTGCTTTAGTTATATTCATTTGTTCGGAATTATTTCAATACTACCAACATTAAAATTATGTCACAGTGTCATAGTTCTTATTAGATCCTTCTTAAAGCTTAACCCTTTAACGCCCGATGGTGTAATTAAAAGTCTAAAATGTTATTAATATATACTATATCCAAGTATTTGGCTGAGGAGATTTGAAGAAACAAAATTTTTCTTGGAGAATTTAACAGTCACAGAAGTAAATTTCATTGTTTCAATATCAATTAGATTTAAAAAAACCAACTAATGGCCGAATAGCTCTGGTAACTGAGGCCTTGAAAATTGAATGAAGTTCGCTTTTCATTTTGTGATTTTTTTATGAAACAACAGGCAAGTGTATTACAGAGTTTCTCGATGAGAATAGTTAGTTTTAATGATTGTTGTTCTACCATTATTTTGTAGAAATTATCCATTATAAACGTAAAAGATAAAATATACTTAAAATTCCACAATTTTGCGTGTGAAACAATAGGTTTATTTCCCTCAGCCACTTGGAATCTCTAAAAAAATCTGTAGGCAAAATAAAAAATACAAAAATCAAATTAAAGAACAATTCAACTGAAAGATCCTGGAAGAAAGAAAATAAAATAACAAAAATTCCGGAGTTGCAACTTCTCTAGAGACTATTTCTTAAACAAATAGTCCCTGCGATAGATAATATAAGTTTTCATAAAAAATTTGTCAGCGGTGAAAAAATCTAGAAATGGTAATATAAATGCATATATACTCTTTCTTCTTGGAAAAACTATTGGTCCACTAGTGAAGACCTTGAAGTACCTTTTTTAAATAAAAGTGTTAAGTTAAAGGTTCAAAAAATCCTTAGAAATCTCCACGTCAAAAACAACACTGTAATAACTGTGAACAAGATTAAATTATATTAAATAAGACCATTTTTTTATTCTCTTAACGAGCAAAAATTATCAGTCGATGAGTTTACGATTCTTTTCAAGGGTATTACAACCTTGAAACCATACAACCCCCAAAAAAGCCAATCAGGGGTGGCTACCAATTATGATGCTTTCCGGATCAAAAAGGTTTTATAAAGAAATTCGAAATTTATTAGGGCAAAAATCAAGAAAGAGCAATTTTTTTGGCTTACATACAAGGAATATTTTTTAATGGAGAAATTGAAATTGAAGAAATTTTTGGCTCTGGGTACAATTAAACAAGACCGGCAAGCAGCTTCTAGTAATTTGAAAAGTAATAACATTCTTGCAAGAGTAGGAGTTTCACTATTTGTTTTTAACTATATGTATGGAAAATAAAGCAATTTATTTCTTTCTAATTACCATGGTAATAAAAAACCAGTTATAAAGAGAGAAAAATTGATATAAAATATATTCAAGTCGTTGTTGATTACAACAAATGTATGGATGGAGTTGATTTGGCAAAACAATTTAGAGTCAACCGTTTGCTGAATTACATTTGTCAATGCTTTTATAAATTATGCCCACCATAATGAAGAAAAGAATGACAAAGATATCAGCTTATTACAGTTCAGGGGGTAAGTAAAAAATTGCCAAATGACCTTGGACTTCTTCTAAAACACATTTGGTTATGTAAAGCAAAGAAAATACAACCACAATGTTTTAGATAATGTTAGATAGAAAAAATATTATTCTTACTGAAAAAACTGCTAGATATTAAATGTACTCTGCCAAATCCATACAGTCCAACCTATATTCGAAATCTTATGCTTGTGGTGTACAATGACGCCGCAATGAAAATAAAATATTTTTCAAAATACCACGAAATGCAATAATTCATTTCTTTTTTGAAAATAAATGTATATATTCCTAATTGACACGTTATTTTTTTTATTTTCTTCCCTCCTTTTTGGGAGGTACTTTCTGGTCATTCAGATTGCACCTTCGTAAACAGTACTTTCTATCACCGCTTTTTAAATTCAAAAATAATATTTTATAAAAAATAATAGTATTATTATTTGTTGAGCCCAGAATCTTTCACATACTAATTCAGTGTCCACAGTAAAATTTTTACAGGAGCAAATATTGTCTCTCAAATAATTTAAAGAGCTACTGGTTGGTAATAATTGCAACATCACAAACTTATTAAACTTTATAAGAGACATTGATATTTTATTTACAATTTGAGCTTGGCTATCTAAAGTTATTGTGCTGTATATTAATTGATATTTTATTGTTCCAATCGCTGTGTGGATGTGATCTTTGATTTTCAAATAAAAAGAACAACTGTTAATATATATTTTCTAGACTTTTAACAAGCTGCCATTATTTTTAATACGAACGGTCTGGTTAATCATAAGGACTTTGACAACTTGATAATGGATTTTAACGATATTTTGCCAAATTTACGGATAATTTGGCGTCAAACATTTAAAACACCGAAAATTAGATTATAAAACGAACGGTGATTAGATAACGTAAAATTTGCTCAAAATTTTTCCATCCAAAAACATGAAATGGATTGCCTCAGAATAACAAAAATTATTATTTCAGAAACGCTTTTAGGCAATACCGAAATAAAAATGTTCATGATATTAAACAGACATTTGTTTTTCTTTTCAAAACCCATGAAACGTGAATTAATTTTTTTTAATATCGATAAAACGTTATCGGAAAGCCGCAATAAAAAAATTAGATCTTTTTCAGGGTTGCGTAACTGGCTTTCCCAAAATAAAATTACTTCAAAGTATCTGTTGAAACCGCTGAAAGCTGAAATAAATACGTTGGCGTCTACAGAGGTGGATTTACACAACACGAACAACCGAGCTCTGGTAATAACGTGAAATTTTTAATAAATAAATGCAAGGTGTTTGACAATTAATAGTTCTCGTAAATTAATGAAAAATTAAACTTACAGCCTTGTGTGATTAATTTAGAAATACAAGGTTTTCAAGTTCAAAAATAAAAATTGTTTTTCGCTTTAAGTCAAAAATCGAACAATATTTTTCCTTCAAATTTAGAAATTCTCACTCTTATTTAAAAATACACTGTTATACCACAAGTGGGAAAAATGGGACTTTTCTCAAGACTGTGAAAGTTTGTGACACAAGCCCTTATGAAAAATTTAGTATTTTTTTCGGGAAATTTCGTTATTAAATCTAGATTTTCGGCAGCTATTTTTTCCATAATTTCTGATTATGTACTTTCAAAAACACTGTTTCCATTTTTTTTCACAGAAATTTTTGCAAGTATAACCGAATCTATCAAGAATTCATCTTTTGACTTTTATGACAGAATTTGACGTTTTCAGACAGGAAGTTATTTAACAAGTTTGAATAAAAGTATTGTTCGATTTTGGAATTGTAGCGTTATTTTTAAGCTGTACTACCCTGTATCTCAAAATTCAAGTCTTGGTTGAATATCGGATACCCTATACATATACACAAATAGATACGTGTAAAAATGCCTTATTTGCAAATTTGTTATTCTCTTGTAAATACTGTATTAAAACATATTTTAACATTTTTTTTAATATTAAAGTTGCAATCCACAACGTATTTCTTAAAGAAAACTTGCAGCGACCTCTAACGATTATATTAAATATAATTCTAAAAATACTCGGTTTATTTTCAAACTGTCTAGTTTATTTTAGAATTTTCCGCAGCCTTACAAAAATGTTTAGTTGACGTTACAATAGATGTCGCTGTTATCAAGGAAAACTTTTGAATAAATAAATATCTCATTTGTCAGTTTTCTTTGAACTATTTTAGGTAATAAACGAAATTTCTTTTATTTCTTTAGGTATTTTTCCTTTGTAAATGTGAACAAGTTATCCGAAAGTACTTGTAATACTGTAATAAATACAATATGTTAAATCGGCCAGGACAACTCACCCTTAGATCAAGAATTTAAATATTACACTGTACATATTATGACAGATTATAAATAAGCACATTTTTTTTAAATAGTATTTAAAAAGGGTTACACGGATTATTTTCTGTGAAATTTTAATGTAAATTCTGAAAGATTTTTTATATTTTATTGATTGGGAGGAAATATACCACCATGTCCACTTTCATATCGTTTTACACAAATACAAGTTTCTTACTTTGAAATTAGTAATCCAAAATTTTTCGTGGCGACACCCGGTATAATAATGATTTTGGTCGCAAAATTATTCTCTTGAATACACATATAAATTGTAATGAAGATTTTTTGGTAGACATTTTATTTGATGTAGCAATAAGTTTTTATGAAGTTTCCTTATCGGGGTTATTGGGTTTTTAATTAATATTTGCGAAAATTTAATATGTTTTATTTGTTTTCTATTAGTTTTAGGAACTGAGAATACATCTTTTTAAATTGTAGTTATTTTACTTTTTTTTTAGTTTTTAAGTAAAAAATCTTTATTTTAGTTTTTTTTCCAATGGATTCTGATATTAAAACGATTGTATGGATTTTTTCTCGAATATCAAAGAGAATATGAAACAATCAGAAATCTTAAAATTGCAATTTTAGCTGCTTCATCAAAAAAAAACTATACAAATTGTAAATAATTTGCTGGAGTAAAAAAAAAATCTGTTCCGTGGGCTCATAAAAAATACTTCACTAAAATACCAATAAATAAAAAATAAATGCGTTTTTTAGAGCATGTAATAGAAATAATAATGAGAGTTTAGATTTCACTTCAGAAAACTTTTTAGGGTTAATAACTCAGGGATAAAAACCAATAGAGTTTTAGTGTCTCCTAATTAAATTAATCGAGAATTTATTCGAGTAATTACAGGGCGTTTCTAACTTGCGAAAAATTAGGAGAAGAGTCCTTGTTGAAAATTTACAACAAATCTTTTATCTATATAAATTTTTCTCAGTCCAACTTATTAAATGATATTACTCCTGAAAGATCTAATGTTAGTGCATCAGGTTATTTGAAAAATATACGAGTACCAGGCACACACAATTGAATTGTATATTAATTTAACTTGTTTAAAATGATGTCTTAAATAAAAATAGTTACTTAAAATAAGTTCGTTACAGAATATTTTGTAATTGTTAAGAATAAATAAACAGCGTAAGATAACTAAGAAGATTATTTCCACTAAAAAAACGGTTAAAGTCAACCTTAGCAATATTTCTAACTTTAAATTTTAAAAACTTTTGGTAACAAATAATAAAAGGTAAAGAATATCGTGACCAAACATGTTATTTACAAAAAAAGCGAAATAGTGGCAATTTATCAGATGAAAAAATAATTCATATCACATCCTGATAAAATGTTTATTCCAAAAACTAACATTTTGTTCACTAGTGCAACTTGATCAAATATTAAAATCCAACAAAAATGGATATACGGAAGATTTAGAAAATTCGAGAAATAATTTAATTTAAAATTAGTGTAAATTAATTTTATGCATTTAGTGTGTTAGCAAAAATGTATACAAAAAACTCAAAAAGTTTGATTGTAAAAAGTTCAATAAGTCAAATATGGTAAGAACATCGTCTAATGACATTATAGAACCATTTGAATTGCTACTTTTGAGGTATTGAGGTAAGATCAAGTTTACTAAATTACATAATTGTTTCTTTTAATCGTTAGTTCAATTTACTTACCGATTTAACAGCATAGCTGTCGGTCTTTGAGACCTGGGCTTCGGTGTCTGGTGAATATCTGACACCTCTTTGGCCGTAACCGGAGTAGTTAGAACCTACTCCAGAAGAACCAGAAATTGTATTCTGGAGATCAGCCAATAGAGCATCTGAAACAACAATTTTCGCTGTAATTCAATTTTTGCAAAATGCATACCGCGTAGTTAACAAAGATGTCATCCCCATCGTAAGTTTTTGGCAGTTTTCAATTAATTTTGGCTTTTTTTAAATATGTAATTTCATTTAGGTAATAGATTATGTACTCTTGTTAAGGCTACATTAATTTTTAGTATCTTTGAAAATGCAAGAAAATGATGTAAATAGAGAGAAACTGACAAGATAAGTAAGTCACAGTATCAGTGAAGTATGAAAGTACGACGTAAGCAAAGTAATATTTTTAGGCAGTTTTGTGAAGTTTTCCTGTTAATAAAATTATTAAACCCACACAAGTGTTACAATATAAAAATGTCATTTAGAAAACTTATTTAAAACAAATATTTACATATAAATATGAAAGTAATTACTTAATATTTTTTACTTTTTCCTTATAATTTTTGAAAGGGCAAAGATTGTTCGAATTTTGCCTTTTGATATTTTGTTTATAGTTTTTATTAATTATTTTGCAGAGAATTTGTTTTATTATTTGAAAATAAAATATCCAAGAAACCTTGTTTCATTCAAGCAAAATTTTGGCATGAGATAAAAGACAAAATCGTCTATTTTATTTTGAAACAAATGTACTGTTTATCTTACAATTATCTTTCTGGCAAGAAAGACATACAGGATGCAAAATATTAGTTATGTTTATTTATTTTACATTTATATAAGTACATTTTTTTTAAATCTATTTAAACACCTACTAAATAATCATAATTACAAATCTTTGTTTTCAAAATTTAAGTGACTTGGAGAAATTTTTGAGAATCTTTTTTAAATTTCTAGCTCTACCATAATAATTAGAAAAACCTATATATAGAAAAAGTGTTAAATTAGTCTACTTAAAAAATAATAACATTAAGTTCTTGAGAAAATTTTCAAATATATGTATTTTGAAAGCTTGCATTATATTTTAATTAAAAATTATTTATTATTTTTAAAGTTAAAGTTTTGGTTCACTACTCAATATCTTAATAAATTTAGAAAAAAAAACATGGCTGATTTACGTACATTACATTAATCTTTTTTTGATACTATCAAATAAAGCTGTCTTAAAATTCAAAGCTATTTTAATTTAACAGAATAAAAAAAATGATTTTCTAATTTCCTCCATGAAGCTCAAATTCAAACAACAGATTGGCCCCAGACTTTGATCTGATGAACCACATGTGGAATCGTTTAAAAAGCCAAATAGATCAATAATTTTTTCTCCAAATACGAAATCAGAACTTCAAATTGCAGCTCATGAAAAATGGAACGGAATTTCTCAATTTTTCGATGAAAATGTATTTTTTAGTACGCCTAGGATAATGCAAACAGTAAATAGAGCTCGCGAAGGAACTAACTACATCCTTATTTTAATCAAAAGCATACTATTTGTCGCCTTAATGGCACCAAAGTTTAAAGTTAATATATCCAATTTTCCCAATCATTTCGAACTATTGTGGCGTTACGAAGTAGCGCCAAAATAAAATTAATAAATTCGTATAAGTTTTCTTTAATTTGGTTTTAAGAATTTTTTTATTTTTCGATTAAATTTAATTTTTCGTTTAACCCGCTTTCAATCTGAGATTTTTGGTAAGTAAAATTGATAATTTAGAAAAAAACGCAACACCGGAGAAAGTAGGAGGATTTAAGACGATCAAAAAATTATTGGTACTAGCAGCAGCACTTTATGCATTGTTTAGTTTTCTAAAATTGTTCTTGGGCAATGATGTATTTTTTTATATATATTCATCTTGAAAAAGTATGTTTAAAATTATTTTATTTTCTTGTACAAACTAGACTGAGCCTGAGTCTGGTAACATAATTACGAAAAATGTTGAAACTTTAAAAAAATAATCTCAAAAATAAAACATTTCATTGAATTATAAAAACTAAAAGTAGTTTATAATTATACGCTATATATAGGGCCTTTCTATTATTATTTATATGAATATCAAATTTATGTAGATACTTACGCACCTACACCCATGGATATTTTTTGTGTTTCTTGAATTTTTGTTAAGGTCCTTCTTATAAATTAAAATACACTGAAACTACAGCCAAAAAAAAGTGAAATGATAACACAACGATGTTTATAAACATTTTATATTGTCACAAATACATATGTCATTGTCAACAAAAAATATGTCAATCGAAAGATTTTTATTATTTATTTCAAAAAAACAGTGTTATATATTGAGAATGTTTAATTTTTATCTTGGAATCTAATTTTTGAAAATTACAAACATTAGTTCCAAACTTCTATTCCAGATACTGTTTTTACGAAACAATGGCCATCTAGTTTACCAGATCTAACTCAACTAGATTTTTCATTAAAAAAGATTAATTCCAAAACTGAAGGTGTAACTATCAAACAGAAAAATGGCTTTGAAAGGAAAAAAATTGCAATTTCGCCAATAGACAGAAAGAAATGAAAAAAGGGACCAGAACTCAGCTTCTACAATCTTAAGACCTGGTTGCAAATAAATGATTAACTTACTGAGATACCGTTCCCATTGTGCATGATTTTTAAACATCAATTTCCTGGGAATTCTCTCCAACGTTGTTGGTGGCGATGGATCGAAAGTGACAGTTTTCGGAGAAGGTGTACGCATGCGCAATTTGCCGTTCATCTTTAGAGCAACGATTCGATCACTTCGCACTTAACGCACAGTTAATAAGTTAACGGTTCCGTATGCGTGCACTTCAGGTGAAAACTCACAACAATTTGTTAACTAATCACCGAAAACATGGAAAATTGAAAAAAAATAAGCGAAACTTACGGGAGATCCCGGTTATGACTAACCGATTATACCAGATTTTTGGCAAGACAGATCCCGATGCGAATTTAAAAATAGACCATTGCGGAGTCTCGCCACTCCTAACTAAATTACATAAGTACAGGTAGCTTTAGATTCGGGAAAACTGGAATCGATTCCTGCAAAAAATTGAAGCACTATCTCAAGGATAACGTTCTATTTATGTTTTCCATTATCAGCCTGCATTTTAATTAAGAAATGGTTTACTTAGAAAATACGAGGATGAGTTGATTAATACGCGGCCTAATAAAAAAAAACTATAATTTAGAAGAATAAATGTGTTTTTATTTTTCAACATAATTTCCTTCTAGTTGAATGCACTTGGTCCATCGATGTTCCAAACTCTTTACCCCATCTCTGTAGGTAGATTCTGGCAACTCGTCAAAATAACTGTTTGTGGCTTCAATCATTTCCAAATTTGAAGCATATTTCTTTCCCGCATTATATTTCTACAAGTTCGGGAATAGGCTGAAGGCGTGAGGTACCACTTCAAAGCCCAGCTCATTAATTTTAGTCATCGCAATAACCGACTTGTGGATGAAACAAGAGTTTCTTTTTGACCGGCTCGGGTCTTTTTTCTTGAATTTTTTGGTAGAGTTGTTCTAGCAGATTAGCGTAGTAATCGCTATTTATTGTTTTTCCTTTTTCAAGGTAGTCAACCAAAAGAATTCCTTTTGTGTCCCAGAAAACCGTCGCCATCACCTTTCCGGCTGAAAGAACTGTTTTCGCCTTTTCCGGTGCCGGTTCACCCTTTGCTGTCCATTGTGTGGATTGCTGTTTGGTCTCTGGTGTATAATGCTGTATCCAAGTTTCATCCACTGTTATGAATCGGCGCACAAAATCTGTTGGATTGCGCTGAAACAGCTCCAAACATAGCTCAGATGTGATTTTTTGGATGAGCTTTTGTTCATGGATAAGGAGTCGCGGCACCCATCTAGCCGATAATTTTCTCATGCCCACAACTTCCTGAAGTATATGATGTACCCGCTCTTTTGAAATCCCCACAATCTCCGATATCTCATACAATTTTAATCTTGCAGTACTGTTCTGTGGACGATTTCAGCAAAAGTCGTGGTTTTCGGCTCTCCTGCACGTGGTGCATCTTTAATGCTTGTACGACCATTAAACTGCGCCATCCACTTTTTAACTATGCTGAACGATGGAGAAGATTCACCTCACGTAGAATCTATATCATTTTAAACCACTGTAGGTGTTAAACCTTTAATATAAAAATATTTTATCATGGATCGAATCTCAGTTTTCTCCACTTTTTCAAACACCGACAACTTACAAACTTTGATAAGACACTAAATGAAAACTATTTGACAGATTCGGACCAAATGTTAATGTCAAACTGTGACAGGATGTTACTAGATGCAAACATAAAAATTAAAAAGAAAAACCATGGTCTACTACGGTAGACCGTGAATTAATCAACCCATCCTCGTAATTTGCAAAAAACTCATTTCATAATATTAATAATAGATGACACTACAATGTTTTAATGTGCCAGAAACTAACTGTATTTAAAATTTAGCAACAAGTGTCAGAGTACAGAACATCCTTTTAGTTTAGAACTCTCAGTCATTAAGGCAACTCTTGGAGCTAACTTATAGTTCGATTTTTAATTTAATTTTCACACTTTCTGAATTGTGAAAATCATCAAATTAATTTAACACTCCAAACTTGGCGCTACTAGCAGGAAGTTTTAAAAATGTAAAATTTTAATATTAATCAGCAAAGCCAAAAGCACACGGTCCAACAGCCGAAAGAAGAGAAGGAAAGGGAGAAAGAAAGTATTTAAAATAATTCAAATAGACAATCCCTTTTAAATTAACTATATACAGGGTGTCGACGCATGTTTATGGATGAGGTATAAAAATGTATGCAGAATAAAAATGTCTTATAATTTTTTTTTTCTAAAGTTAGCTGTTTTCAAAGAAATAAATTTTAGTAGTTTAGATCTATCCAAATATTATTTACCAAAAAACAACTACAGCTAGCAATACCGATAACACAATCAAGTAGAAACAATGGTTTTTCAAATGTTCTAAAAACAAGTATTTATTTTAGTACACCTGGATATTTAGAATGGTCGATTATAGTGGATGTAAAAGAGTGAAAAATGTATTCTCGGCAATTATTACACGATCCGAACAATTTCTATCACTACTTTTTTTAGGTAATACACTACACTTTCGAAGAATCTTCGGGACACTGATACAAAACATCGCGGATTTAGATTAATTAACATTCCGTGATATTCTTGATTTGAATAAAATACCATTTTTTACTGAATTAACTTTATCAAACAATAAACTGAAAACTTTTATTCTGTATGCGTTTTTATACCTCATCCATAAATATGTGCATTATTTTCGCAGACACGCTGTATAAAGCATGTCGCAAATTTTAGTAAAATTCACATAAAAGTAATTGCAGCTTACTTCTGTTATTAGCTAATTAGTTTACCTTTACCACCTCAGAGCCCTAAACTCAACGAATGAACTATAGAAAAGTACTCGAACAGAATGAAAGCCCTGTATTATTAATTTATTATGCAATACGATAAAACGCTGTATTCTCTCATTTGCTTGCAATGGTTTATTTTTATATAACGCAGTACACTGGTAATTATCTCAAAACGAATGCTACAAACACAACACACTTATTTGCAGTTATCACTAACAATCACTAATACATAATAACACTAATATCAGAACAGATTCCTTAATATTCAACAGCAGGTGCACAAATAAATTCAAGAACTAACAGAGACGTTTCCCAAAATGTATTTCATCAAGGAAACTCCCACAGGTTGTTCGTTTAATTTATGTAAATTTATACAACAATTTATAACATATAAACAATGTAAATAATTCATAGGCTTTGATCGACATATTTGTCCATATCTGAGACGATTACGTATCTATAGGTCAGATTTTTATATAAGAATTGTTTAAATCCAGTGGGAGTAGTAATAAAATAAAACAAATAAGTTAAATATTTATTTTATATTAATAAATATTCTTTTTGCTACAAATAATCACTAAGTTTATCTAAATAGTCTAAAACTTGTTCTTCACAGTTGAATCTGGAGTTCAAATACTGTACTACTTTCGATTGTAAGAGTTCAACGATTTTAAAAGGAGTGTAATCGTCTTCTGTAGATCTTGAGATTATTATTATTACCGAGGGAACTGGCATGACTTTTAGGAAATTTTGGAAACCTGTAAACATAACTTCAAGTTCTTCTAAAGTGGAAACGTGATCTGGTAACTCCGCTTCGTCGCAAGTGCATCCAGTGTCGTGAACTAGTGCCCAATCAATATTTTTATCTTCATAGTAATCTAAAAAGGTTTTTCTTAAATCCACCTCTTTTTTCCATAAATCGCATGGTTCGTTTAATGCTGGCATGCATCTATTTTCATCAAGATGCTTAAAGATATTTTGGAGTTTATCGATTTGTTCCGTTCTATTTTTAACCGATTCGTTAATAACATCGTCGCCTTTAGACAACGGTTATTTAAAATAAAATAATAAAAGTTAATTTTATTGTGTATATAGACTTTTTCTTTGAATTTACTTGTAATGTTGCATTTTAGACTCCAAACTCTCGGTTTCAAAGAGTTTCCAGGAGCAGGCAAGGGATTATTTGGCACTGGTGGTGAGGGACAGATCTGGTAGATGTGCTATGTCCAAAATAAATGGTGAAAAAAACTAAACTTGGCGCCAAAAACACCAAATGTGCCATTCTAAGAAGACATGGTTCGAACAGAATACAAAAAGAAGTAGTATTTGAGATATTTGGGCAGCAAATACGTCCACAAAGAAGTCTAACATACTTGGGTATGGTTTTTAAGGATAAAATGCCCATTGGCCCAGCTAAAACGAAAGCAGTAAGTAAAGCAAAAGAAAGAGAGGACAGTACTGCGACTCCTGACGAATATAGAGAGGAAAACCAACCAAGTACTTGAGCGTAATAACCAACAGGAAGAGATTAGAAAAAAATAGAACGACCAATCGCACCCAAGGTTGTCTCACAGTGTAAATAATTCATAGGCTTTGATCGACATATTTGTCCCTATCTGAGATTATTACGTATCTCTAGGTCTGATGTTTATTTAAGTATCATTTAAATCGAGTAAGAGTACTAATAAAATAAAACAAATACGTTAAATACTTATATTTGATTGATAAATAATCTTTCGCTATATTTAATCACTAACTTTATCTAAAAAATCTAATACTGGTTCATCACAGTCGAATGTGGCGTTCAAATAATGTAGTACTTTCGATTGTATGAGTTCAACGTTTTCAAAAGGAGTGTAATCATCTTCAGTAGATCTTGAGATTGTTATTATTACCGGTGGGAGTGGCATGACTTCTAGGAAATTTTGGAAACTTGTAAACATAACTTCAAGTTCTTCTAAAGTCGAAACGTGATCTGGTAACTCTGTTTCGTCGCAAGTACATCCGGCGTCGTGTACTAGTGCCCAATCAATATCTTTATCTTCATAGTGGTCTAACATGGTTTTTCTTAAATCGTCCACTTTTTTCCATAATTCGCATGGTGCATGTAATGCTGGCATGTATCTATTTTCATCGAGATGCTTAAAAATATTATGGAGTTTATCGATTTGTTCCTGCCTATTTTTAACCGATTCTTTAATATCTTCGTCGTTTTTAGACAACGGTAATTTGAAATAGTATATTTCTTTAAGCATGCTGTATAAATCAGCCTTTTCATACATGCGTTTAAAAGGGTTACCGGTACTGAAAAAATCCAAATCAACATCCAAGATTAAGGGCGAATCAGACTTAGAAATCCAAGCACGGATTTTGTTTAAATCATCACTTCCTTCTGTTAATTTATTGCCTAAAGTAGCAACATCTAATTCTACACTTTTAACATTCTCTAAGTCTTTCAAATTTCCGTACAAACATTCTGAAATAAAGTACCCCTCTTTGCAATCTAATTTTATAGTACCAGTTGCTCGATCTCTTCCAATACTAAATCTTTGGGAATTGTCTTCTATTTGATGGGCCCATGGTGGTTTAATCCAAATTAAATGCCCCAAATGGCCTGCGTACACGAGAGGCATCATCCAATTTTCGATGCTGAGATGACTCTGAAGTTTCGATTTTTCAAAAACATCATCCGCAGGCATATCAACCGGGATCAGCATATCTGGATGCGAATCGAAATGGATAAAAGTGGAATTTTGCAGAGGCAGATGTTTCGAACCAATCGCCTTGTGTAAGAAAGGCACAACTTCATGGTGGTTTTCAACTACGTATATAGGAATCTTCTTGTATTGTTTTAGATTTCTTCTTGCACCTGTTGATCAATAAGAATTACAATTTAGAGGACACTCACTACACTATTAAAACTATTAAGTTTAAAAGATATTTTTACTGAAAAGTCGGTCAAGTTCGAAAATTATATTCACGAATAATTGATATCGGTAACAATAAGTCCAGCACGTACATTCCATATAAGGTAACTCTTTAGTTGGGTCAAAATGTATCATTAAAATAAAAAACCTTGAGAGTAGGTAACTCATGTATGAGCCAAAATTTAAAAACAGTAAATTATACTGTTAATAATGTAACAGAGACGTATCTATAAGAAAAATATAAAATTTTAGATGTTTTATTAATCTTTATTTTCTGAGAAACTTAGACTATCGCAATATAGTACTTAGATCCTAAAAATATGAATATTTTTAATACAGCCTTTTTCGTCCACACACGCCTCTTTTCTTCTGATTAAATTACATGAAACAAATACGATGCCAATCAAAATTACTTTGGCAACATTGCTTTATTTAAAAAAAAAGTGCAATTTTTTTAAAAATCGATAAAAAATGTTCCATTTTAATTAAAAAAGTTCGTTATTATCAAAATTTAACGAAAAACCGAACCTAGCCTTAACTAAATTTGACGAAAAAGTACAATTTTAGTTAAAGAAAGTTCAATTTCAGTTAAAACAGTTCAATTTTTATTAAAAGACGATGAAAAATGTTTCATTGAAAAAAAAAACTCCATTATTATCAAAATTTAACAAAAAACCTAACCTACACAGGCCGGGTTCTAATAGAAAGTATATTCAATAATTTTTTGTCGCACATGCGAACAGATGGGGAAACGTCTAGTATAAAATATGTTTACGGCGGGTTAAATTTATGGAGAAGTGGTACATTGCAAATAATTTAAAGAAAAAGTTTCCAAGAATGGATCAATAATCCCAACGTTAATGGTAATAAAAATTTAAAAGATACAACAATTATTTGTCGCCTTTTTTAGTCAAATTTGAATTAACAATGAAAATATGGTTTCATAAACATGCATGAATTAATTTTTGTGACAACATCACGAGAACGTACGACGCGTGATTTCGTCTGAAAATTGTTTCATACATTTTCATGAAAACAAACTTTCATTGTTATTTGAAATTTGACTGAAAAAAGCCGACAAAATCTCTTTTATATATTTACTTCAGGAAAAATAATAGTAGGTTTTTAAATTCACAATAATATTGATATTTTAGAGACAAATTTTGAATAATTGGGTATAGTGTATCAAAAAATACACACCAAATTATTGTTAAGAATATATTGATTTTATTTTTTTATCAATCTCGATGCAAGTACTTTCATTCACACACTCCATGAATACTCAAGTGTGACTCAAGTTATTTAAAATTTCCGCAAACGGTACTGTACAGATAGTAACTCAACTTCTAAAGAGAACGTATGTGAGACCGCAATCAATATCAGGCGAGAAAGAGATGAACAGAGCGAGGTAAAAATAAACCCAAACGAGAGAGAAATTAAAAAATCTGCATGAAGAAAGGAAAAAAAAAATTTATGTGTACAATTTACCTTAATCCGTTTTCGAAATATTTGGAATTTACGATTTCAAATGGTATTGTTGTTAAATTAGCACTGATAATTAGTTTTTTCCTGGTATGAAATACGTGCACCTACTTTTTAAAAACATTCATGTCACAAAAATAAATAAATATTAACATTGGCAATGAATAATATTTGAAATCCGAGGGCGTTGAAAATTTCGCCAACTAGTACGCGCGTGCCAATTAAATTGGTCTGTAAATTTAATTTCAATATTTTCATTCCCTAGTTTCGACGGCACCGAATTGAAACGTTCAGTTCTTCAATAAATTAATCAATCAATTTATGTACTGTCTAAATCTGGATTTATGTTATTTTTATTTAGTTTTAGTCGATCCAGAGATTTATGTCATAGATATAAAATACGTTTTATTTAATATTAGCATTCCTAATAGAATTGTAATTTATATGGGGCACTTTATATGTAACATGTATTTAAAATAAACGGTTTTTGAGGGGCGCTACTGATGAGGAATTTGAAAAAAATATCTTTGTTTAAAAAAGTTTATAACGATTTAACACAATCTAAATGTTTTCACTTCTATATTTATAACCGAGAATTGTTCGGTCTACAAATGAAAAGGTGACAACTGGTTAGTGTATTTGTAGAATACAGGATGTTGCATTATTTTTATTTTTCTTACAAAAATAAACACGACAGATCATTAACGTCAACACAGAATTCATAATTTAGGGATATTATTTTCAAAATAAATAAAATCAAATTAAAATTGTATAGTCGAAATTACAATTTAGGCTAGCAATGCCACAAGGTACTCTGGGTAAGTACTCTATACAAACTGGTCTTTGCTCAAGACCTGATTTTTTTATATACACGGCTTCGACTACTAAGATTATTAGCCTCGTGGTTTGTAGACTTTGTTATTTCCCAGCACCACCTTAGAAAAAGAACTGTTAATTTGTATCCAAGAGTGGGAAATCATCATCAGGGCACAGAAACCGATTTTATAACTTAATCAAATCAGAAAAAATCTCCTTGTCCGCGATTCAAACTGGCGGTGTCTTGATCACCAGCATTTGATGCTCATAGCAATTAATATTAGTTTCAAATTCTTCATAAAAGTAAATGCCGCAAGCCTGTTAATTCTAACAGATTAATTGTGTTAAAAAGTCGCTACAATTACCGAAGATAATTAAGTTCGACACCTTCTGTTTAAAATTCACTCATTTTAAACAAGTTAAAATAATACTCACCTGACATTAGTACATCCTGTACGTTCTCCAAAATAATTTTATTCATGTAATATGTCACGTCCGTAATTTTTACTTCTGCAAATCAACATTTCGCTAATATACTCCACAAAAATTGACCAATGAAAACTGCCCTCTGAGCTCTCACTTAAACAATCGTAATCAAAATCACCCCCAAAGTCACAATCACTCCAGAATGAACAATTACTAAGAATCCATTGGACAGACTACACTTACTCCGCTTAAAAAAATCATAAAACGTGCACACACGCTCCGTACAAAAAGAAATTCTCTCACCCAAATTTCAAGTTCAAACAGTTAATGACTCTTGAGACGACAAAATACGTAAAGCTAGTTTTAGTTTTAGTGGTGATCAGCGAAAATTCGTGTCAACCATTACGACCACTGCTCAAAAAACTAGCATCTCTTATTATTAGAGATTAAATGTTTGAAAATAGTTATCTTTATTAAAGTTGTTAAAGAATAATGTAGTGTATTACTTATTTATTGGATGGAATGGGTTTGTATACGAAACTAAGCACATAGATTTTATGGATACATAATTTTCTAAGCAAGTATCTACAGTCCAGTCAGAATCGATTATGCTATGTATAAAAATCTACACCTTCCAAATTAAAATTAAAATAGATTTAAAAAGATCTTTACTTTAGTAGTATCAAGGATCATTTACGGAGACTTTTTCGTTGAATTTACTTGCATTTTAGACTCCAAACTCTCGGTTTCAAAGAGTTTCCAGGAGCAGGCAAGGGATTATTTGGCACTGGTGGTGAGGGACAGATCTGGTAGATGTGCTATGTCTAAAATAAATGGTAAAAAAACCAAATGTGTCATACTAAGAGGACATAATTATGTACCATGGACATTTTGTTATACGTGTTGTGAAATTAAAAATTTCCGATATCACATGTCTAATGTTTCTCTGAACTGAAGTGTGGTCTAATCGCTAGTGCTTCCCTACATCCCATATTTTCAATTCGCCTATTTAGCTTGATTTTAGCCTTCGTGAGTTTAGTTAACTCTAACCTTCCCACTTATAGTGGGCTTCCTTGGCTCGCTCCTTTTGGGGTAGCGTTTTCCCAATTTCCTATACCATTGGGCGTTGGCCCTATATAAGGGCTTGATCATTGTGCCGGGACACATCTCTTTCTTTGATATTGGATGCCTGATGTGTTTGGCAACTGACTGGTTGCTATTTACCACTCTGAGTTTCCTTTTTCTTTTTCCCGATTCTTTTCACGTTCCTATGTGGGAATTTGTTATGCTTAGACAAGTCTCATCCTTTCTTATTGGTTGTGAGATTTGTGTTTGTGTGCTTTTGTTTTTGTTTTCTACCCTGTTTTGCGTGTGCTTCTTATTCCACCTACCTAAGGTTGCTTTATATTGTAGTCTTTGGCTCTTTATTTCCTCTTCCTCTCGCGAGAATTATTTTTACATTTTTCAACAGTATGCAGTTGTTCCTGAGTCTATTAACTATCTATTAACTATTAAAATATTAATTGTATAGTTTTTAATGTTAAGCTTAACACATATTTTTGTTAAATTTACTTATTTTCACAATTTACTTTGTAATATCACATGTCACCTTTAGTTTTTGCTGTTTTATTAATTTGAACTAAGTAAGTCTATTGATTGTATGCTTAAACATTTTGCAATAGTTTTACTTTAGTTATTTTAGACCTGGTGATGAGTTACTGTAGTCGAACCTAGTCGTCCTTTTTTTATACATTAAATTGTTATTTGATTATGATTTAGAGTTTTTTTGGTAAAATTAGTCAGAACGTTTAAAAAACCATTGTTATACTTGACTGAGTTATCGGTGTTGCCGGCTTTAGTTACTTTTCGGTAAATAATATTTGGAGAGATCTAAAATACTAATATTTATTTCTATGAAAATGGCCGACTTTAGAAAAAAAAATTTAAGACATTTTTATTCTGCATACGTTTTTATACCTCATCCATAAATATATGCATTATTTTCGCGGAAACCTTTTATATTTTTTGTTCTTTATTGCGAAGCTAATAAAGATTACTGGTATTTATATTATTTATTTATTTACTATTTAATTATGTAATAAATTTCAATAATTTCCTAGTTTGTATACTACAGGAATCAGATGAAATCATTATCAACAATTCTTTAGTTTGTATGGTGTAGGAATCAATAACGGGAATTATCAATAATTCTGTAATTTAAAAGCTGCAGGAATCAGATCCAGGAAATACATTGTACATCTTTAAAAATTTGACCACCTGACATTATTAGAAGCACAAGTTCCCAATAAGGTCACCATTTAAAAATGTATCATCGTTAAATTTTGCCTGGTTGATGTTCGTTTGGCAGCCTTAATAATAAAATATTTTGACACAACGAAATTTATTTTTTATTCCATTTCGAGACATTTTCAATGCACCCACGTGCGTTAGGGCCATGCCAAAAGTTATGTAATAGAAACATGAATCAACTGAACGTTTCCCAAAAAATCCACAGCGCCGAAGTAGTACACTTCCAGATTTCCTACATAAAAAATCCTATTTAATTGAAACCCTGTATTTATATTTAACTTGAATTGCCCTAATTAGAATGTCTGTTTGTTAGCAGTAAGATATTTTGGAATTCTAACGTAGAGTTGTAAATTTTGTGTGACTTACATCCAGGCGATGTTCCTTTCTTAATGGAACACTGGTACGGGTTCAACGATCCGGGGGTGAACTTTCCATACATAGAGCGATCCATTTTGCATGAAACACTGAGAAAGCCGGCGCGCCAAATTCAAAATCGCACCGTGCAAATCGCTCCAATCAATGAACAATTGTACAAACACGTGATCTTTCGCACATAATCACTTTCTTGGTATTCTCAGAAACGTCTCTTACCGTAAATATCTGACATGTTATTATTTTGAAATTGTCGTGTGAAAACAGTTAACGCGCATTCGCGGCGAGGACAGATTTAGAAGGATCCCACAATAGTCATAAAACATAAAAAGAAAATCGAGAAACGTTGGTACGGGATCATTTCACTGGGACCGATTCCGAACAATTCACTTCGATTTGTGTTCGATGATGGACAACCGTCGTTTTAGCGATTTCTAGTGGGTTTGGTTAAATTGAGCGGTTTCGTTAAATAATACCGCGATCTATAGCGAATTATAAGGATTAATGTACAAGGTGAACTTCATAATGAAAGTATTAATACGTTTTTGGAATTATCACTCACTTAAACCAGATGTGAAAGATTAAAAGTACGAGGGTCGTTTGATAAGCAAAAATAAATAAAAAAAGAATGAGACAAAAAAGGATAGGACAATAAAGAATAAGATACAAAAGAATGCAATAAAAAAAATTGGATAAAAAATAATGAGACTAGGAAGGAATTAGACTAAGAAATAATGATATAAATAAAAAGATTATTAAGAAAGAATGGATATGAGACAGAATAGAACAAAAATAATGGTTAAGACAAAGAAAAAATAAATCTAGCAAGAAGGCATTTAAGAAGATTGGTACTAGGAAAAATGTCTCTAAAAAATGATACTAAAGACGATAGAACTAACAAAGAATGGAACTAAAAAATAACGGCACTAAAAAAGATATGAAATAACCAATCGTGAAATTTCTTTTTCTTTTCTGGTTCCATATTATACCCCTTCGGAAGTAGGATTTGATTAGCAACTCCTTTATCCAGTTCTTCCATTCTTTTCAATTCTATAGTAGTTCATTCATTTCTTCCATACTTTTTCCTTTCTCTCCGCGAATTCGATTTATTTTATTCATTCCAATTTTTATTGGTCTGCTTCTTTTATTTTTATTTTTCATTTTTGCCTCAAATAATCTTTTCATTAGTCGACTATTTTGTATCCAATAATTGGGAAATAATAAGACCGAAAAATAAGGCGAAAAATCAAGGAAAGAACGTGACTAAAATAGAATAGTACAAACTAGGTACATGCCTAAAAAAGAACTTTAGTACAATATTTTGAACAAAATCTTGATATTATGTGCTCCACTTAGGTACTACAGTTTCACTAAGTACACTTAAATTTTACTGAATTTAAAGTATATTGTGTCAGGAATGAAACCTTCTACTTTTTATTACTTCTGCAATTGAACTGAGATTGAAAACTAAATTAAGACTAGACTTCATTTTACATATTTTTGTAATTTCTTCTGAATTATTTTTCAGTATTTTTTTAGCCTGATAAAAAATACATATCAGGAATATTAGACATATTTACAAAGATTTATCGAGATAAGATCCAAGCACATGCATTAATCAAAAGAAATAATTAATAATACAGCGATATGAATTTTATTTATAATTCATAAAAATATTATACAATTCTTTTCCAAAATTTTTGTAGTTTTCCAAAGATCCACACGAACTATTAATAATGGGTGATATCGGGTTTAAGACAGGCAAAAAAAACCAATTGATTTAAGCTGTTAATAATAAACATAACCAGGTACAAAAAAACAAATAGGGAATAAAGGAACAACTACAAAAAAGTATGATTTTTCTAATAAGTGATAATTAAATCACTATTTACGAGGGGCATTCAAAGTAGTATTAAAAAACTATAACAAAAATGTTATTACACAAAATTAAATTTTCTTCAATTCAATTCTCACTTTATACAAAACTCCAATCTCTTATACGAAAGTCATAAAAATTTGCAGAATATTAAACCACGTGTACACTAGAGAAGAACTTTTCAATTAATCCTCATATATTCCGTTTTTATAAAATTTCACTCGGTATAAAAATGTTCTAAATACCTTATTAATAAACATTACGTATACATAGATTGTATAATACATCTCGTTGTGAGAAAAATATCAACAAATTAAATATTTCTGATGCGTACAATTAAATCGTGAGTCACTTTTATTGCAAAGTGCAAATGTTTCATAAAAATATAAACAATTTTATTAATAAAACAATATTGTTGTTATGGGAACTAATTGTTAAGTGATAATTTTAATTTGTAGTTAACAAGAATTGAGACCTATTTATATATTAACGATAATATGTGTTTAAATTTAAACAAAAGATTACGAAGAATATGCCGGGTGCCAAAATAAGAAAGAAGTCCTGCCGTATATCAGGAACCACTCATCTTTCAGGAGAAAAGTGACCAAAAGGAAAGAAATGACTAGAAATACTTTTTGAGTTTTTAGCGCTCTTTCACATTGAAACGGCTTAGCTGAAGCTAAAAAAATACTTATGATGGAAGAATTGGAAATCCATACAAATTAAAAGAAATCTTTTACAGATTTTATTTTGTACCAATACATAAAAAGTACAAGTTTAACTCGGCAACGTTATATGGATTCATAAACCAGAATTTCGAATTATCATTCAATTAGCAAAATATGTATCAGTTTGTGTGTGACAAACTAGATCTTCAGTCTTAAAAAAAGTTTATGTGCTAATAATTTATTGGTCTATTGTTAAGCAAAAACCTTATGAGTATTTGTTTTGTTTGAAGCTCAGGTTAATTTGACTAGAATTTTCACTCTAAACATAATCATAGTTCAACCTCGGGCCATCAAAATATTAGAGGAAATTTTAATGTATTGGCTCTGGTCGTGCCGGGCTCTCAATCATTTAAGTAGAAGTAAATTTCAATTTAGTTGAAACATTTTTGTACTTTTATTTTTACAGATTTAAGAGATCCAATATTTTTTTATAATTTTCAGATTTTTCTAAAAAGTTGGCAACATCTCCTTTATAAGATTGTCCCCTTCAGGAATGTATCGAAAGTATCCATTATACAAGTACCGAATAAATTTTTCAAATATTCCTGAATCGTCTTTCTTATTAGATAACATTATCAAATATTTCAGATGCAAACTTACAAAAATATATAGAATAGAGGAAAATTTCTTATATGTTTTCAATCTCAGTTGAATAACAGTACAAGCAAAAATCAGAAGATTTTCATTCTTTCAACTTTATAATTTAAGTACTTGCAACCAGTGAACTCCTACTTCTTATAGTTTAAAATATAGTTAAACTGCGGCCTTAAAAAACATTTTACATTAACACAAATACATAATTGCCAACAAAAAATACAACAATCGAAATATTTTATTATTTACTTCTGAAAAATCTATCATAGACCGAGAAAATTTTACTTTTTCTTTAGAACCCAATTTTTTAAAATCATGAACATTAATTCCAACAGCCACTTAGGCCCCGAGATCTAACTCTAAATTTTGCATTGTATAATTAGGGTGTTTAAAACTTACCATTAGATCAAACTAAAAAAAAAACGAAATACTAAAATATAAAATATAAATGACCTTTCTAGTTGAATGAGAAGATTATAATAAGTCCCAAAAATATTTGAATTAAAATTACAGTTCTTATAGCTAAACCACTCGAAATTATTGTGAGAAATTTTAAGATGTGTTTCAATTATTCAGGAAACATTCCCAGGAAATATTTGTACTAAATTTTATTTATTGAAGTGGTTTTAAATAGTTACGACACAGATTTCTGTCTCCAGATTTCTCTATTTAGAGAATATGTTTTCTACAGGGTGTATAGGTACAAATATAACAGTGAAAGAAGCTTTGAAAGGAAAAGAAAGAGCAGCTTCTCAATGAACAAAAAGAATTAGAAGTAGACATACTTCTTGTAAATTAGAAACTGTGGCTTTAATACTTTTATTAAATACCACAGAAATAACTTGAAAACAGAACTGGGTGTTTTAAATATGGTCACGTCGTTTTAATTAATCCAATAAACTGAGTTAGAATTCTCATGAATTTTAAATACTTTAAATGAAAAACCGCGAATCATCGGAATGTTAACCACATCCTCTTGAATTAAATGGGAAGTGAAAGTAAGCAAGAGTTTTAGGTAAAGACATGATTGTAAATAAGAGATAAGATAGAAATGGATTTCCTTAAAAATCAAGAATTTTGAAATTTTAGCCACAATTTACTTACCACACCCATTACTGGAAAAAGGCTGGGCAATAGATAAATATTGGAAATTATTTTGCAATAAATATACCTATAATTATGTCTTACGATATGAAAAAGACTATAAATAAAAAATAATGTATAAAATATCACTATAGAATCCTCTACCAATTCCGTACTTCTTTACTTGTGTCAATAAAAACTCATTTATAGTGTTATTTATTTTATTATAACATTTGATTACATTCATCATTTTAAAGGGCTTTACACTTCTTTTCCATTTTTAAAGTTTTTATGTAATCCTATTTATTTCATAACCAGCAAAAAATATCTAAACTTTTGTATTAATTATTATTAAACTGTGTTGCAACCTTTTTTTTTTCATTAATTTTAAAGCGACACATTTAATTAATTTAGGTAAAGCAAGGACTATTTGCCTACGCATTGATGAGACTGGTTTATAAATATGTTTATATAATTGCGTCGCCATCAATCATCTCAGTTAAAAATAACCATTCGGTACAATTAACGACTAGAAGTCCAACGAAAATATACTGAAATACATTAATTTATTTCGGATAGGAACAACAACAAAATTAAAAAAATCAAATGAAATACGATCAAGAATAAGGTTATGTTTACTAGTAAAAAATCCGACTTACCAAGATGGTCGTCCATGGCTATCTACGATTTGAATAAAACGATTTCCACAGCACTTAATTGCACCGAAATTGATACTGATGAGTTTTTATGTGCTATTAAGAATTATTTCACAATTAATCATGTCAAACAATTGTCAAAGTCAATATTGTCAACTTGGACTATCTCTAACCTTCAACCGAAAATGGATTTAACGAACAGTCAGCATGCGAGAATAAAAGGCAGAGACGTATCAAGGAAAATAAGATGATGACTGAAGTATACTTACTAACTTTTTTTGAAAAAAGCTTTCATGATCAACTAAGTACTGATTGGCTCATAAGTCACAACGAGATGTAAGAAGTTAATAACTAACATAAAACGTTGGTATAATTGGAGATTTGATACACTACAATTTAAAAATAACATTTTTACTCCTTGGAACCCGTCAGTGCTACTTAATTTCTGCGCGAATTTTCAATTAATTATGGAATTGTTCGGGGCTCGTTCACATATACCCTCTGTTTTAAATAACCCCACAAAAAGAGGTTTCTTAATATATGAATTGTAGCTTCAGCATAATAACAAGTGGATCCACCATGCTATTTTCCACTGTAAGGCGTACAAAAGTTTCGACCATGTCGCGATTTATATATACCTATGGTCGCGATATGGTTCTCCATTGACTATTGCTGCCTGACCATTTTCATCTTTGAAGAAGCACAACGACCTGATGATGTTCTGAAAAGTTACTCTACACCAAACCATAAATCTACATGGGTGTAATTAAAGTTGGAATATAACTTTTGGGTTGTCGGTACTCGATATCCTTTAGTTTTGCTTATTCATGAATCCATTGAGGTGAAAGCGAGTTCATCGTGCATAATTATGTGTAAACTGTGTAAAATGCGCTACAGAGACATGCGACTCGTACCCAGTTGGGTAGATCTTCTACCTGTTCGAAGTATTGGGTTGTTCTTCGACATTTTGTTACACACACTTAAAATATTTGGCTCTGTCCAAGATAAACGTAGTCTCTTTACACGTGGAAGGCCACTTACAGAACCCTGTGGACGAAATCGATCAACCAAGATTCCAATTATTGGTTCAGAAAGATCAACTCTAAAGTTAAAACTACGATATGGTCGTTGTGTTCTAATAATTAAATGCTATTTGTCAAAGTACAGCTTTATAATTTTGGTGTGTTTTAGAATTGTACGTTTTTCCATGAGAAATTTCTTGATTGTATAAAGAAAAAAATTTATTAATATGCAAAAAAGTTATTCACTTTTACAACCCTGTTGAGAATTATGAGCCAATAGTACCTACTCACTTGAAACACAACAAAACAGGAGGAACAGATCGCGTAATCAATGAGGAATGAATGGGAAAATGAAGTAAAAATTATTACATTATAGGAGACCGTATTGATAATATGAATACTGACAAAAATAATTAGGTATATTAAATGTCGTACACAAAATATTCATTAAAATCATAAACCTATAGAAATAAAACTCAGTCCCAATATGTGCAGAAAAAGTAGATCAATATTTGATGCAATTTACTTACTGAAACAAATAACAGAAAAGTATTATTGTGAACATTGCATAGAAATACACATCTTATTGTATTGTAAAAAGAAATATGACCTTGAAATATATGAAGAAAATTAGAATTAACGCAACTGATATTATCATCAATAACAATGAATAAAATTACAGCGATAGTATACATAAATAGAGGAAAGAATATCAAAGGTGTTACACGTAACCATAGACCTAAAATAAAATGTTGATTTATCCACTACACTAACTAAAATAACGCTAGATGGAATAAAAGAAAAGAACATAGAAGAATCTATTATTAGGAAAATGGTGCAAGTCATAGTGAACTCTGTATAGCAACAACCTTGCCATAGTCGTAAGAGATCTGAAGAGCATGAAAAAAGCATTAACGTAAATGACAAATAAAGTAGAAATAAAATAAATCAATCAGTGGAAAATGAAATAAATGACATTCACTAGAAACCAGTTAAACGATAACACATCTTATATAGAAATATGAAACCTTAAATTCCAACTACTAAATAATTTCGAACATCGGGTAATATTCAAAAATAGAAATGTAAGAAAAATGAAGAGCTAACAACGAATTCAATCAGGCTATACAGTTTTTTATAGAACCAACTGGTTCATGAAAAATAAAAGCAGAGTCATAAAAATGAAAATATACAAATCAGTAAATCAACCAAAGAGAATAAAGAGAAGTTGCGATGATTCGAAGGGAAAATAGTAATATGTAACCCAAAAAAAAAAAATTGCAGTTGACCATTTCTACAGACTTGTGAACAGTAATATTAGCGAAAGAATAAAAGAAGGAGACATATTGATATTAAATAAGTCACAAAGATTATTATAGAAAATTACCACTGCGTTACATCAAGTTTTCGACCTACTTATTACTGCTTCAAAACGTCTTAACATGGTGTGAACTAACAATTGGCATTCATCTGGAGTAAAATCATTCTAAATTTCTTGGAGACAAGCATGCAATTTTGAAACCGTCCTTACGAACTTTGATCGGAGCTACTTCTTTATAATATGCCACAAATTTTCGATCAGCGAAAAATTAGATCTACTAGACGCCCATTTTAAAAAAGAAATATATTTTTATTCTGACATCCAGTCTTTTATTTTTTAGCTGTAGAATAAGGGACACCATCTTATTGGAAGACACATTCACGTGCAATTGTTCAAATTGTGATTTAAAATTATTTTAAAGGATGTATTTATTACCTTTTACAATACCATCTAGTTTCCTATTCTTCTAGCTGATATGTTCCCAAAATCATTAGCAAAGCCGGAATCTTAACTTTTTTAACGCACTCAATGTGAAAGATTTAATTTTCTGTTCTTATGACTGGGCTTCGACTATCACCAACTCAAACTTCAAATATAGCTTCGTTACTTCATTATAATTCAGATACACAGGTTCTGAGGCCAAGATCTGTGCTCCTTTGCCATCAAAAGTCTATTTTTCTTTTGCCTCTTTATAAGAGTAAGAGCCACAGAGCATATATAAAACTGATAAAAAGTGAAAACAATTTGAAATTAACATTGTAAGTTTTAAATCCTAGTTTTTGGGTCGCTCTATGACAACTTACTCTTAAAAAATATTTACCCCGTAGTCTGATTTCATAAATAGTTCAATTCTTTATAATTAGTCCTAAGATTGTGCAAGATAATCCTATTTAGAGCTCGTACATTTGTATTGGAATAGTGTGGGCAACTTTCATCCCTCCGTTTGTGAGCCAGAAATCTAGTTGTTTTAAAAAGGTTAAATTTTCTCACTGTATATCGTGACAAATTAATACTGTATGCGATTTACGTAGCCTTTTTTCCCTTTTCAATACAAGAATACAATCACTTTTCTTATTTCTTCAGAAACGCTTTACCAAGAGACATGTTTATTTATCAACACCAAAAATAAATAATAATAAATATGATAAGTATTTAAAAAATTATGTTCATTTCAAGGAAGTGACCATATCATCGTCGTGTACTTTGTTCAACTTAAATTAATTTATATAACTGACAATTTTAAGTCAAGTATATATACAATTGTCTCTAAAAATAGCTCTACCTACTTTACCTGGCTGTCTGATAATATTAAGAAACGGAAAATATTATCATTTCAAAATAATTTGCTTTGCCACAATATAAATTTACAAATTTCATATTTCGAGTGGATGGGCCAACTTTACTACCTACTAAGTCTAGCATTGACTCTTTCCCAGTTAACAGATATTTTACTAAAAAAAGTCTTTATAAAACTGATTAATTTCTTTGGGCAAAATTATAGATTAAGGATAGCTAACTTTCGCCCAAATTTAAAGATGCAGAGAGCTTTGAAGAATAAAGGGTTGTTTTCCTTACACCTTACAATAATAGTCACCAGCTCAACAAGAAACTCTTTTCCTGAGAAAGAAAAGGAAAGTATTTGTAAGTTTGTTGGTAATCCAGTATTCCAAAATTTCAAAGCGGTGTTGCAAACTATATTAGAATTCATCTAAAAAGAGTTTGTAAAGGCCCCAGAGATGATCAGTTAAAATTGACAATTGCAGTTGGAGGGGCTATTGATGAAGCTTCAATTATATCAATTCTAAAAGCAAAAGTTGTTGAGGTCATCTCAATTGTTCTACCAATTCTTTCTGGTTAATCAAAATTTCTATCAACCGTCTTCAATTAACTGACAATCGGGTCAATTGTCTCCTAGATGGTTAATGAGACCATCAAAATCATTGTCAATTGCAACTGACAATTTTATTGATCGCCTCCGAGGCACTAAAAACAGCAGAGTCGATGGCTAAAAGGCAATGGACTGAACACACAAATACGATTTAGGAAATTAGTAAAAAGTTTGCAGCCACAACTAATTAATGGCAAAAAGGAGGAAAGAGGTTCGCAGCCACAACTAATTACCGCCAAAAAGGAATAGGGAGGTTCAACTCCAATTAACGCCAAAAATGAGGAGAAGGATTCAACTGCCACAACTAATTAACGCCGAAAAGTAACAGGGAGGTCCAACTAATTAACGCCGAAAAGTAGCAGGGAGGTCCAACTAATTAAGGCTTAAAAATATGACAGTGGTTCGAATTCATACTAATTAAGACCCTTTCGGAATTAAATTACTTAATATTTCATATATTACTTTTTATTTGAGAGAAGTGGAAAGGGAAAAATCAAATAAGTTCAGTTATTTTTTAAAACAAAGTTATTCAGTCGATGAGTTAATCAACAAGTTTATTTAGAACACGGTTGTTTCTTTTTTCATGGCTGTTAACTAAAAACAACTCAATTGTATTTATTTTTTCAAAATAAATATATATTCCAAACTGTACTTGTTAAATCTGTGGAATTATAATTTAATAAGCACAAGCAGTGTGTTTATATTATAAGCATGTCCAAATAAAAATGGATCACTGAACTATACAGCCAAAAGCAAGGTATATGTTAACTGTATTAAAGGGAAAAATGAGTAGGAGGAAAGTCCAATAATTTCATTCTCTTAAAATTGAAATTAAATAAAACAAGCCCAAACAAAATATAACTTTAATAAAAAATGCATACCCAACCTTACATATAAAGTAACCTTAGACCTAAAATATAAGTATTATTAAATTCAAGTTGATTTATCCGTGGCGTCTTTTTTCATTTGGGTTTGAAGAATTTTGTCACTAGCGTAATCTGGTTGAGAGAGCTGCCTGAAACTTTCATCATCTACAAAACAGATCTCATGTCCATCAGGATCGGCCAAAATAATGACACGCACGTCTGCTTTTCCAGGAGTGGGCAAAACAGTGAGAGGAGTCAACACTTTGCAATTATTGTCGGCAATACGCTTCGCTAGAGGTTCTTGGTCAGCGAAAGGAATAGAGAAAGCGATCCTTCCATATGCTTGACCCCGGTCCACTGGTTTTCCTACAAAAAAAAAAGATAATTAGCAATAAAAGAGATAACTCAAAAAGTAGGAAGCTCCTAATTAAATTTAACATATTTGGTTTTAGTAATCAACAGAAACATTTGGCCAGATCTGGTGTGGGAATGGCGACAAAAATTCAATGAACTACCCATATAGCAGTAGAACTCACTAGAAAATGTTAAATAACTAATCTTACCAGTATCAATTAATTCAAGTTTAGCTTCCCCTTCCTTAAAACCAAGTAAGACCATTTTATCAGTTTGTTTAAAAATATTTAAACCTATAATCCCATTCCAATATTCAATTGATTTATTCAAATTGGATGAATTTAAAGACACTGACTGCACCGGATCTAAAAGTAATGTTAATCATTATTTTCAAGAATTATTAATTAGTATAACTTACCTTTATCAGTTGGCTGCGATTCATCGATAATTTCAAATTTATACCCTCCTGGTGCTATTAAAGTGTTGCCAGGACCGATTGGCCAATTTTGCTGTTGGGCTCTCTGAAGAGCTTCTTTACTTTTAATGGTGATTTTTTCAAAATCATTTCCTCTCTGATAGGAAGTGATTCCGTAGTTGTACGTCAATTCAATAACAAAATGATTATCTTCAGGACCATATCCAATCATCGTTTTGCTCCATCTTCCAGCATAAGGTCTAATAATGAAAAATTAAATTATAAGTTAAAGTATACCGCAGGGATGTGTGTGGATCTCACTTTTGATTATAATCTATGAGATTATCAGTCATTTTAAAAATGTTTTTTAATCTGTTTTCGGTATCTTTATCTCTAAATACATGGAAATATATTTACTGTCTGGAGTTATTAATTTAATTACATTTACTAATTTAAGTAGAACGTAATTGTAAAGGCTAAATAAAGTTCACTAGACTGTCTTAAAATCTTATCTATGATATCAAAAATTCTTGTCAAAAAAGTTTACATATACTTTCCAAATAATTAGGTAATAAAATACCGTACTTGTTAAATAAAATACAATTCGTTTTCTTAATCTAAGTAAATATAATATATAGATTATTTGATTTAAACTTTCATTGTAGTATGCCGCATTTTATAATTATGGAGAAAATATCCTCTCTATTGTCATAAAAAATGAGCAAAATTGTAACTGCCCTTTCGTGATCTTCTCCCTCTAAACACTATTTATCCTTTCAGACGTTTGTTTGGATCCACTTTTTCCATTTATCCTTGTCCTTGCCCAGTATCTAAATGTCCTTCTTTTCCTCCGTTTCAGTCCTATTTCACTAGTTCTTAGATCTTTTACTTACATATAGAACTACCATTACTATTCTAGTTTTGTTCATTCTTTTACAAATTTCTATCAATTAAGAGAATAGGTTTAGCAATGGAGAGAATATGTTTAGCAATGGAGAGAATATGAGGGTGTGCTATAAAATGGAATAATTAAATATCTCGAAAGAAAAAACAAGTATACAAAAATAAGTTCTTTTAGGATTTAATACACATTCTTATTAGTGTGTAAATAAAACCATCTGTGACTTTACTTAAATCTAATAAATTGATTCCCGACCATCAAATTAACTTGAGAGATAGATAAACTTCACAGAAATGCAGACAACATTAGAAAGTCTTTACAAGAAAGGAAAGCATGATACTATAGTCTTAGATGTTATGCAAATTTTTTTATAGAATGACATAATTCTTTTTTATTAAATGGAACATATTCCTTCTTTGACAACTTTCTAAACTATTAAAATCATACCTGGCAGAAAAATACTTTAAAATGAAATAAGATTCTTATTTTGAATTAAAAGAAATTAAAGTAGGAGTGCCCTAAGGTAGTGTACTAGGTCCATAATGTACTTATTAATGTTTAGTGTACAATAGATTATTAGAAATTTCAAAGTGAATGAACTTAAGTTAGAACAAAATTATTCAGTGATTATTGATTTGTAGGGATTTACTTTTTCCATTTCTTCCTGTTTTTTGTCAGTCCGTCAATTTCCTTATATATTTTCCTCCCTTTCAGTCCTATTTCACTAGTTCTTCTTTGATCTTGACTTTTTTTATGTATATCCTGCATTTACTATTCTAGTTAGGCTCATTCTTAGACAAATTTCTATAAATTAAAAAAATATTAAACTATACGAATGAAGAGAATATGAGGCTATGCGACATATAGAATAATTTGAATATCTCGAGAGAAAAAAAACAAGTAGGGCCGTTTTATACAAAAATACAATATTTAACTTCAAAGTTGTAAACAAATATGGGTTAAAAAAACTAAGAGCTAACTGGAATCATTATTAATAAAATACAACTATTTTTACCTCCTGAATCAGCAGTTGTAATTTGCCTCATTCTTTACGACTCCCTCTGTATAACCAAATAATAATAAAAGACAATACAAAATAAGGATACCTACAGATATTTCATGTAAGATATACAATAGCTACTTTTAAAGTGTTTTTATTACTTTCAAGTATGTCAAACTACAATAAAATTCATACCAAGGTTAATTATAATCCATATGGTTGGAATGGTCAGTTCCATCTTATTATGGATTATAAAGATATAATAAAATTTTAAAATAGACCAATAACTTACCCATTACATGTAGCCTCACATCCTTCTGAAAATTCTTCATGTCTTAACAATTTCATTCCCAAAACTTCTTTGTAAAAGCGCATGGATTCTTTTCTGTTTGGAATTTTAAATACAAAGTGAAGTGCTCTCCCAGCCATTTTTAATATCGTATAACACAAAATCCGGTTTCAACTTAACAATATTTTGTTACTATATCTAGACTTTTATTCTGGTTTCAGTATTATATATATAATTATTTAATTACCGATAATTTCCCACTACCGGCATATTACAATTAGTTTCCCACTTCAATATTTAATGTCAATAAAATAATCAACACTTGTGTTGTTGTAAAATCCCTATAATTACTTTACACAAATACAATTGGAACCGACAATTCAAAACATTAAACGTAGATACATAAATAGTAATTATGTTAGGTTAAGTTTATGTCCATTGCCAGATCTATTTATAATTCGTCTCCAGATTTATTGAAGCAAAATTTCTTTTGGTTACCGTTTAATAAATACACGTCTAATTTAATCTTTCATAAGTTAATATAGATTTAATTAAACTTATAACTAAAATATTTTAATGAATATAAAAGCGAAAATTATTATTAGTTAAACAGTAGTAGCCAATATATCTATATTTATTGAAAAACAGAGAATTTGGCAATGCCGTTGAAATTATTGTGATAATATACAGATTGTCTTATATTACCGAGTTATTACTTTTTTAAAATACAGCGTGTCCCAAATAAGAGTGATCGATTTTAAATATAAATACACAGCTTATTAATTGCTTTAAAGACGTGAGGTTTTCATGAATTGATTTCGTTTAGTCAAAACATTTTTAAAAGTGGATTGTTGTTGCCATATGTGAGTGTACATTAATGAAAGGGACATTGGGAGAAATAAGTTCCTTTTAGTCTCACAGTCTCGCTTTTATTGTTTCATAAAAAAAGGACAGAACTACCGGTTTCGTGGCAAATAGACCACGTCTTCAGATTCACAATACAAAATAAAAGCTGAGGCTGTGAGACTAAAAGGACTTATTTCTCACAATTTTACTTTCATTAAAACATTTTTTTTAATTTGTTAATATTTTATCATATCAATATAAGATGATTCACTAATACTGGTTAAATTAAAAGGAAAAAATATGTATTATTTTAAACGAAACACCCTGTATATTTTGATGGCATACAAAAGAGGATTCACTTTCTTTTAAAAAATGTAGAGTTTGATAAATTTTGTTTTCATTTATATATATTTTCTTTATATACAAATTGAGATTTAATAAGACAAACAAATATGATAAAGAATTTATTTAGTAACAAATCATACCGAAAATTGATCAATAAAAAGTCACGTAAACCATTATAACTTTATAAGAATTAACTGTGTCTTAAACGATTTGTTTTTCAGATGTTTGTTTTTGGAAAGCATAAATTAATTAAAAAAAGAGATAGCAAGATTTTTGTTTTATTTTTAGTTATTGGATGGAAGTTTTGTTATTGGATTTAGCGAAGTTACATAACTTTTTATAAATTGGAAATATAAAGAATGACAATTCTGAAATAGACAAGTATAGTTTATTCCCTTATTTACGCTTGTATTTATTATATTCGCAGCTTAAATACTGCGTCACGATTTCTCACAATATTAAGAAAATCCTTTTTATATGCTAGAAACATCATCCACATGGAATTAAAAAATATTTAATTCAAAAAGATTACGACCGTTCATCACTATAATCGCTCTTTTATCTAAAAACCTTATCATCAAAAACATGCACTAATGAAAACTCAATAAAAATTCATTCTCGAAATATTTGTTGTATACACATCAAAGAAAGTATTCTTATCAAAGAATGTATTCTTATCAATTATTAACTAAGTAATTTACCTTAAATCTCCACATTTTTTAATATCAAAATTTATCTAGTAAAGTGCATATACTATCTATCAATTTTTAAGTATTGTAAAAGTATATCGTCTAAGATTTTCACATAAAAAAAAATAGTTATCAGCGTGAGTTCATGAAAGCAAGGCTGAATATTAAAATGTTTATTTTTAGATTAATTAAAAATTTGAGGGTTTTAAGCCTATTACGATTAAATTGTTTTAATTTTTAAAATTGCTACAAATGAGTTTATAATTCAACTTTTGCCAAACGGTCATAATATCATATCAGTTCTAATAAATGTAATAATCTTATGTTAAATTTTCTATTTAAAAGTATTTTAATTATTACAATCGACAAAATTAATAGTTTTGTCCTTAATCAGGGCTTTAATTACTGAAACACTTTGTATAAATAATATATATATATATATATATATATATATATATATATATATAAATAAAACAAGTGAATTGGAATTCCTGCATAATTTTTTACTACTCAACCTTGCTAAAATTCCTCAACAAGCATGTGTCTTGAAACAGTTTAAATTGTTAAAGAAAATTAATAATACCTGAATCTTGCAAATAATTTTTATAAAAAATGGGCGCAAATTCCATGAGTTTTGTTGTATTTTTTCTAGTTTGCATAAAATTTGCTGTTAATGTAATTTGTTTTTCCAATACAAAATATATTAAACATTTGCTTTACATAAGACATATGAGATTGTACATAATTTCCAAATTCTTGTTTTAATTTAGGACCAATGATGATTCAAATTAGTCAGAATATACCATGCTGTTTAAAGTTTCTAACATTATTTACAATACAAAATAAACGAAATCTTTACATTACGTAAGACATATAGGATTGTACATAATTTCGAAATTCTTTGTTTAATTTAAGACAATTAATGAATCAAATTAGTTAGTATGACAACAGTCAACACGCTCTTTAATCTAATTAATTATAATTTCCTGAAATATGGGTTTAATTTCTTGTAACCAATCTTGCAATAATCATATCATAACCTCAACAGGGTTGCAAACCCCTAAGCCGCTCCTGTCGATGGAAAAATCAATAAGTATACCGGTAGAGGATTTTCATGTAGCGTGACTTCAGTAGCTACATGAGTAATAAAGCTATGAATCGTTTTTAACTGAAATGCTACCCCAAGTATTGAAATATTATACCTAGACAATGGATTAATCATTTTCAAGTAACAAGTAAGTTCAATTGCTTTGATTTCAACCTTTTGATTTTCGTTATTACTCTTCTTCCTTCTAATATTTACAGTATTTCCTTTGTAATTATTTAGTGCAAGTGAGCCGTAAAAATTCAGAAGTGGGATAGTGTGTCTTTAATATCAAGGTTAATTGTTGTAGTGGCTGGATAAAGATTTATAGTTGTGTGAATATAACGAGGGTTGGACATTTTGAAAGAAATATTCTCAGAATATTCACAAAATAGCCCTGCTATATTTTTATTCACAGGCTATTATTCCGTCAACATTTAAAATTAATGTTCCAAGAATATTTTCTAGAAGAATAGTTCTAATATTATCAGAAAATATTATAAATATTACATCAATTTTTAGAAGGGCATATTTTTATATTAGCCTTTCTAGAATATTATTAGTCTTTGTGAGACTATTCCTTAATTATTTCACCATTAATTTTAAATTTATTTATATTAATTAAGTTAAATTAAATATTTCCGCCAAAGTGGCAATTCAAACTAAATTTTTTTGAAAATAATAAAATAATATTCTAAAATAGCCCTGGTATATTCCTATGCATAGTTATTTCACCAGTATTTAAAATTATATTCCAAGAATATTTCCCAGAAGAACAGTTCTAATATTTTCTGGATATACTATAAATATTAATTTTTAGTAAGTCATATTCTTATAATAAACCTACTAGAATATTCTTAGTATATTTCAGAATATTGATTAATTACCTGACTATTATTTTAAAAGGAAAACTCCAATATTTCTGCCAGAATATTTGTGGTATATTATAGAAAATTTACATCTAGAGCAAGAAAGGAAATCAGAGAATTTGAGCTTGGGACGTCAACCTAAAATTGAATATTTATAATATACGAATATACCACTGTAATATTCAAATTACTATTTGTTAGAGTCTTCGTTAAATATACCGCTATTAATTTGAAAGGAAAGTTTCAATATTGTCGCCAGAATATTCGTGGGATATTATAAAATATTTACATTTAGAGCCAAAGACGATACCAGTAAATATGGGCTTATTATGCCAATATAAAATTAAATATTGGAATGATTTATAAAGTACGAATATGGCAGTATAATATTTATAGAATATTCAAATTTTTAATCCTTTTATTTTTATTTTTTTCCTTAATTATTTTACGATTAATTTGAAAGGAAAATTGCAATATTCATGCCAGAATATTCCTAGTATATTACTGAATATTTACATCTAGAGCCAGAGTGGTTATCAGTGAATATGGACTAATTATGTCAACCTAAATTTGAATATTGGGGAGTTTCTAAAGTAAGGATATGCCATTATAATATTCAAATTGTTCCTGAAAGAATAATTTTAGGATGATCAAATGTAATATTTCTGGGATATACGGAAGATTTTTGTTCATGTTACTGAGAAATATTACAATGGATTCTATGAAAGTAAACAAAAATTTTTTACCAAAAAAAAAAAATATTTGAAATCAAAATGACGACGTTTAATTTTCCGCATAATATGGTCAATATGGGAATTTTTGAAAATCTCATGCATCTACCGAAACTATAATTAATTCGAAAACAATTTAATAAAATCGTCAGAATTTTCTTCTAGTCTACTGTATTTGTCTTTGACACAGCCAATTAACCAAAATTATTAACCAAGAACTGTAAATTCACAGACACCATATTTTTACAGTAAACATTAAAATTAGTACTACGAATATATTCTGTTTTATTTTATATATTTCGTATATAATTGATAATTATTCGTAGACCACTCTAAATTAAAGTTTTTTTTTATTACAGAAGTATTTATTGTCTTTATACAGGTAACCAATGAAAACCATATCTGATAACAACTGAAACCATCAGAATGTGCGAAGAATCTGCCTGTTTGGTTCCTCCTTTGGAAACCAGCAACCAAAATAGACCCGCAGATACGAGACGTATGTTACTTCTGTGTCCATCGTTTTGCATGCCAAGTATGAATTATTTGAATGCTCGTTTATTATCTAATACTTTTAGGTTACTGTATAATTATTTATTATTACAACTAAGGATATATATCCAATAATCTATTTTTTATTGCGGTTATTATCTCCCTGCATTGGAGAACAATAATTTTTAATTATTTAAAAACAAGTACGTATTATTTAGAATTCCTGAAATAAAATTTGCACCTTTTTTAGATTTTTAAATTAAACTGGTTTTTATTATAAAGACCCCCCATCACGTGCTACGTATATTTTTGGAAAATATGTAATTTCTCTATATCTATCTTTGTAAAATTTCAAATAAAATATTGACGACGGTCCTGATAAAACTTGTTAACCGTAGAATATAATTCAAAGGACACTATGACCTTTCTCCGTTCCTAACAAGCTTGCATGACCTATTTTACACCCCAGTACATTTAAAAACCCGTTACTTTGATCTTTACATATAAGTAATTGGTAGTTAAGAGCATGTAAATTTCTACTGTAACATTTACCTAAAAGCCCAGTTGACAAAGAAAAATGTATTGTCAAGTCTCTGCCATTCACTTCTATGAGTCCACATAATTCTCTTCTATACATAAATAGAGAAGAGACATTTTATAGGTAAAATAGATGTTAATGAACCAATAAAAGAGCCATGTTTCTTTTCTCATTCTTTTAATACAGTGTTATTCATATGTGTTGGTAGGAGACAGAGAAAACTCAAGACTTTCTTTGAGTAACGGAAATGCGCCCCAAAATGGCGAAGCGCTGGTGGGTTTCCACGAAGACGCCTTGTCGCAAGCTGCCACTGGCAAGGCCCAGTTACTTTTGGCCATTGTTTTGGGCCTGGCGCTAGCTGCAGAATGCTCCGAATTGACAATCTTGAATTATTTGATGCCCGCTGCAGAACTACATTTCTGTATAGGAGAACACAGGAAGGGGTGGCTAGGTAAGATTTTTGTATGTTATTAAACCCTTCTCACTATGTATCGATGAAACATTGGGGGCCCTACGCTATTTGTTTAAAGTTAAAATAATTTTCAACTTACATTAGTACCCTCTGTATTCTCCAAACGTTTTCATCTGTCACGTAGCCAAAGAAACTTAATTTTGACTTCAACCAATCAAGAAATTGCTAATATACGTTACAAAAATTGACCATGAAAACTGCCCTCTCTGAGCTCAGAATTAAACAATGATCACCCTGAACGCGCCTAATAAGCCACTTCCACAGTTTCAAATATTGAGAGTCCCTCAAAACCTACCGAACAATGAACATACTCTCCGTTCAAAAAGAGATTCTCTTAAGTTATTTATCGCCCATCACATAAGTTGAAATAGAAGTCGTCACCCAAATTTTAAGTTTAATGACTCTTCAGACAAAATATCTGTAAAATAAGATTTATTTAAGTTGTGATTAGTGAAAATGTGTGCCAAACTATTCTGAAAATGACCGAAAGAAAAATCTATCAAAGTTATCGTTAAGGTGTAAATGAACTTCGTTATCTTCATTAAAGTTATTAAAAAAATAAATCGCTTTATCAATTTTTATTCGATGAAAGTTATTTGTTCCAGAAGATAAGCATAAAGGATTTATGCATAGATAATTCTATTTTGTGTAAAAAACAATTGCGACATGCATAAAATACTACACCATTGTAGATGACATTATGGTTATACAGGTTCAGAAATTATGTATCTATAGGGTATCAATACGAGCATAAGAGAACCCATTATAAAGAAGCGAATAAAAATGACAATTTACTATATTGAATTGGGGATATGGAGGAGGGAACAACGCTATCTCTTGGTCATATAATCATTATATTATTCATATTCTTTTATTCCTTTAGATATCTGTTTATACCTTAATATATTTTATTTCCGAACCTGTATAGTTAATCTAGACGAAGTAATGAACCCTCTTTATTAATTTTGTACTTAATTATCTATGAGTGGCATCATAATCAAAATATTTATCATTTAAAATGTTGTTATTCATCATCAGATCAATAACAAGAGACCTGCTTTTCCTCATGGATGAATAAATACTTTTTATTATTCAGTTCAAATACTTTTTTAGGAGTTTTAGTTAGACGTTGTAAAAAAACTTGACATAGTTAAAGTACGAAAATTTGAGGGTATGATGTTTTCACATATGGCCAATTAACTTAAAATATTTAGAATATGCAACTACTTTCGGTTAAATCAAAGTTGACTGTAAATAACTTATTTTTTATTATTATTATGTATTTCGATAAAGATTTTGCTACCGTACACTGAGTGTTATACGAATTATGACCATTTTTATTGCGTAAAAGTACCCGACTTCACTTTGTGTTTTTATAATTATTGAAAATTTTCCCTTTTTTGTTTCGCACTAAATTTTTTAGTATTGTGTATTTTGATTAAATTTGGATATTTTGTGAATAAAGTGTTCATTATTGTACCGGGTGATTCAAAACGCTTATTTAAAGAATTCTAGACTTTCTTAAAGGGATCTCGTTTGCCACAAAAAACATGCATAATATTTATAAACATATATCTAATTATCCGATTTAGTAATGCAACAAATTAGAATTGAAAACCCAAATTCCGAGAACAGCAAAAAATATTCATCGGAAAATCCGAGAAATGCTCGTGCTACGTCATCGCGCCAAATTAATAGTAAATATTAAATATCCTGTGACTTCGAAATGTAACAAAAACTGTAGAATCAACCTTAGATTTTCTTAAGAACAATTACATGGGAAATGGCCGATTTTGGTCTGGTTTCGAGGCAGCCCATTTACTATCGTATCTATTAGAGATATGAGTATTTACAATTTTGAGATTGGAAAAACGGCATATAACCTGTTTATTTACATATTTTACTATTCTATAATCTATAAGCATTTCGTTCTTAATTCTTGTACATAAAAAAATTAAAACTGAAATTAAATGGTAAACATATTTTATAAACAGAGAATGTACAATTTTTGGAGACACTTTGTGTTGAAATCTGTATACGAAAAAACGCACAACAATGCAGTTGTGAAGGAAATTGTACTCAAGTTTCAAAAAATTGTTTAGAGAACTTTTATACAAGTTAGCTAATCTAACAAAATTTCAAAAATAAGCCACGAAGACATATTGACAAACCGGACCAAAAAAGAAGATCATCATGACATTACAAAATTGTCACTGGGCACTCTAGCTAAAGTCAAACTAACAGAGAGAAAAACCAAAGATATGAAGTAAAAAGGGAACGATTTCGAGAGGGAGATAGAGCAAAAACATTTAAGAAAAAAATCAGTGTTGTCGCAGGGTCGGAGAATCTTGAAACTGGGAATCGAGACGAATAATCAGGAACTATATTTTTTAATTTCGTGTTTTTTTTTCGTAATTTAAAAGGTTGGTTCTTTTTCGTGGCTTAAAAAGTTAATTTTTTTAAATCAAATCTGTTTATTAGTTTCACTTAAAATAGAATATCATCCCTTAATTCTTCTTCCCTTTTGCCTGCTTCCCCACCTAATAATTTCCTAGAGTCTCAAGATCCATTTTTCCAGCAAGACAGTTCCTCGCCACCAAATTTGAAAATTCAGTAAACCTAACAAATTATGATCAAGTAGTTGATTATTATTAACTAAAATAAATATTAAATTGTCACCAAATAGTCACTCATGTTTCAGTAATAATTACTTCACAAACTCCACGCTTCTAGTGTGTGTGGGAGGCAACATCGCAACATTGTTGACAACAAGATTAACAACCAAGTTGATAGTGTTGCTATGTTTCTTTATCTAAAATGCTTCAAAGGTACCACTTAAATGACTTATGTCTATTTATTTATGTTTCCTTTACTGGACACTCTGGACTCGCGGTTGCTGTTATATTTGCTAAATATGTAGTACCAAGTAGTTTTTTTATGCCAATATACTTTGTTTCCAAACTATAACGGATGATATTTTTCCAGTTTCTATTACGTTACTGGCGATGGCGGTTGGATCTTTGATATGGGGTATTCTCGGGGACCACGTAGGGCGTCGACGGGCGTTAATCAGCGCCCTTTCGGTAGCCGCCTTATTTTCAGCAGTTGCTGCAGTAATGCCAACATACGGAACTTTCATGACAGCACGGTACCCACTTATAATTCCCCTTTCATTGAAATTGGTAATTATTACTTGTTTTTTCAGATTTTGTTCCGGATTTGGGATATCGGGAGCGTTTCCCTTGTGTTTTAGTTACTTATGTGAAACATGTTCTAGATCGAGGCGGGGATGGTATTCTGGCGTTCTACATTCAATTTGGCCGTTGGGCGCCATTTTTATTTCTATCGTTTCACTTTTAACGATGCCTATAAAGGGTGCTGATATTGTTCAAGACAATCGAGAACACTGGAGCTCATGGCACAGGTAAGATTTTTCTGTACTATAAAATTGGTTAATCAGTTAAAAAGGCTATTGACTTACAGGATTCTTCTTTTGAGTATTTTGCCGACGGTAAGTTGCATTATAGGACTGATATGGGCTTCAGAGTCTCCAAGGTATCTTTTGGAGGCTTCCAGAGAGGTAGAGGCATTGGCCGTTTATCAGAGACTGCACAGACTCAACAAAACGAGGACTCAGTACGGGTTAACAGAATTAGAGCTCCCAAATCGAAATGCCTACAGGGAAAGACCGACCAGTCCATCGAGGAACATTTTCAATCACGGAATTTTTTCGGTATAGATTAGATAGACTAGCTCTACTCGGAAATCTACTGCAAGTGCCAGTATTGATACTTGACAGATGAATTTCGGGTAGAGCATCGTTTTTAAGTTGACTTTATTTTTTAATTATAGTTTCGAGAAGCGTTCCAAAAGATTTCGTCTCCAACATACTTTCGCACAACTTTATTGTTAGCTGCTCTTCACTTAGTGATAGGTTTCCTTTTCATGGGCGTATCGACGTTTTCCGCGACAATGTCCAAAGATATAAGTGATGAAATTTACTTCTCACAAAAGCAGTACATCAACAACGGAAATTATACGACGACGTATATTAACACAACAATGGATAATACCCAGTTCAAGAATTCGTTGTTTAAAAATTGTACATTCACGCATATGAATCTGAACCATGTTGATTTCATTAATTGCACAATTGATGAGTCCGAATTTATTAACGTTAAAGCTTCTGTCTCTTACTTCAGGGAGTCTACTATCAAAGACTCTAGGTAAGAAAAGAATAATAATAATAATAAAACAGCAACCGTAACATACATCGTAACTAAAATTTCCAGATTTATCGATACTGACCTTACGAAGCACCATTTCGTCAACTGCAGCCTGATCAACAATACTTTCTTATCTCTTATATCGGATTGTGTTCTCGACTTCGACTACAACATCTTTCTTGAAGATACATACATAACAACGTTCGTTTGGTACGGAAGCATGTTTCCCTGTTTGTTGATAATGGGGTCCGCTCTGCAGGAATGGACTCGACCCACCCTCCTTTTTTTGACGTTTTTTATAACGGGAATAAATAGTATCGCATTGGCCTTTTATATGTATAATGATATCCTATATTTCCTCGATTTGATGAAAATTTTTCTGATAGTTGGTCTGAACGCTTTGACGATGGTCGTTGTCGAGGGGTATCCTTGCCATT